>NC_051174.1:27348564-27912253 GCF_013339725.1 Rhipicephalus microplus
GATGATTATTTGCATGACTCGTTGACGCCGATGGTCGATTCCCGCGTTTGATATGACATCTAGGGCTTTAACTATTAACGAGCAATTCCGATCTGCGAACAGCAGATGATCACCAAAACTGTGTAAAACACGGCGTGAAGGGGACAAAAGAATTATATAAAAGCTAAAGTAAGGCGCATAACTTTGATGAAATATGGAATCCTGCCACTGCTTCCTTCAAGCTTCCCATTCCAGCGGTGTGCGTCTTTTCGGTGTGAAATGCGTCTTGCCTAATATTGGTAATATAATCTGGGATTTAACGTCCCAAAACCCCGATATATGATTATGAGAGACATCCTAGTGGAGGGCTCTAAAAGTTTCGACCATCTGGTGTTCTTTCACGAGCACTTGACACAGCACCATGCCCGGGTTTCTGCCATTTCACCTCCATCAAAATTCGACTACCATGGCCGGGATCAATCCCTTGACCTCCACAGCCGAGCAACGTAGCCACTGTGCCATCGAGGTGGACGAATCTTGTCTGACTTGTCGCATGCACTTGGCGTTTTCGGCATGATCGTCACCGGTACTTTCGCTATTCATACGTTCATTAGAGACTATGTGTGACCAGCCACCTTGAGACTAACTATAGCCACGGCCGATGCTAGAAACTTATCATGGGACTGGTGCTGCTCGCAGGTGTGAACGACTTTTGCCCTAACAGACTTTTGCCCTAACAACATTTGCTAATCACTATTCGTATTCGCTGGTTATTGCGTGATACATCATAGCCTCCAGACAGAACTCAACGACGTCTGAGACTGCTGTACCATCCCTCCTAATAACCTAGTCTTTTTCAACACTCAACCCCTAGAACATATGTTAGGTCACCCATGCAAGACACTAGCAGCAAATGTAAGCGCACATGAGTAATGCACAAGCTGAAATGTTATAATCCATCATCAGTTATGGTAAAATGTGACCCTGGTGTAATATATTTAACAACCTATAATGAATTCATCATTCCAGAACTAAGACGTATGTCTGCTTGCAAAATAATATTACGTGCAGTCTCTTAACACATTTTCCCTCGTAGGTCGAAAATCGGGAGAAAAGAATCCTATAGGCTGTAAAGGAAGAAGCTAAAGCCGAGTCTTCGTCACGGCTTCACTGTTTTACGAAAGCTCAGGTGAGTATATCCGGTAGTGATAGTTCGCCAACTTATATATCGTTACGAGGAAACTGAGTGTAATAGAGACAAAAGCTCAAGAGGGATGCCAACTGAGCCGAAGAAGTGATTTGGATAGTGGGATTGAACGAAAATGTCTGCACATCGAGAGCTGCTTATAAACTCGTTTCATATCAAGAGGTATTGAAAACGCATTTCTTTGCCAGTGGCCATTTGACCGCTATCTATCTATCTATCTATCTATCTATCTATCTATCTATTATCTATCTATCTATCTCTATCTATCTATCTATCTATTATCTATCTATCTATCTATCTACTATCTATCTATCTATCTATCTATCTATCTATCTATCTATCTATCTATCTATTCTATCTATCTATCTCTATCTATCTATCTATCTATCTATCTATCTATCTATCTATCTATCTATCTATCTATCTATCTATCTATCTATCTATCTATCTATCTATCTATCTATCTATCTATCTATCTATCTATCTATCTATCTATCTATCTATCTATCTTCTATCTATCTATCTATCTATCTATCTATCTATCTATCTATCTATCTATCTATCTATCTATCTATCTATCTATCTATCTATCTATCTATCTATCTATCTATTATCTATCTATCTATCTATCTATCTATCTATCTATCTATCTATCTATCTATCTATCTATCTATCTATCTATCTATCTATCTATCTATCTATCTATCTATCTATCTATCTATCTATCTATCTATATATCTGTCTGTCTGTCTGTCTGTCTGTCTGTCTGTCTGTCTAACTGCCTATGTATGACGAACATGAGTGTATGACGAAAATGATTCGTAGGTCGTGACATTAATAACGGCACTTAGCACTCACGTACATTACAAGGTAGAAGAGCCGCCCTGTGACTCAGCGCTTTGAAGCGCAGAGCTCATCGCTCACGTCAAAGCTGTCGGGAAGGCCCGTGCCTCGCCGAAGAGCCTCAGAATTTATTGGCAGGACTGGCTGCATGGCGCGACTTATAGAATGCGGCTATTTTCCACAGGTGATTCTGAGTTTTATGTTCCACCGACAGTGCGAATTTTAATGCGGTAGCGTGAAGAAGATGATGTTGCGGAAAAATGTGGTGCTGGAATCGATTACATGGTCAGGGGACGAATGCTTCCCACGGATGAATGCATGGATGATGGCCCCCGGGATGGCGGGAGCTTAGCGGGTTGCTCTACGGCCATCGCGATCGCAAGGAGAGAGCATGTTTCCAGAGGTGGGCTTGGCCCACCGTTTTTTTCGCACCGCGGCGCTCCCTAGTATGGTCGGAAAGGCTATCACGCTATTCGCGAAACTTGTACGTGGCGAGATAAAAATGGTTTTGCGCTTTTATATAACTTTGCACTCTTTTGGGAATATCAGGTCAACGTGTACGAGAGGCTAAGTGAATAGTTTGCTTATAAATTTTCAAACAGGCTTTTTTTCAGTAGATTTGCACCGCAATTATAAGTGCAATGTCTCTACAACAGATAAGCATGTGCCGCAAACTTGCTATACGTACGAGTATGCCGGGTGTAGAATAGGGGGCGCTGGAAAAGAACAAAAAAAAAAGGACTGCCTGATTCGCAAGCGAAGTCAAAAGAGTGCCGGGTTCTACGCTCACAACTTACAGTCAATCGAATAAAATGGTTTCGTTTTTCTTTCCTTTGATTAAATTAGCACTGTTTTTCATCGTAACACCATAACAAGTGTCATTGCAGACGTGCTAATGTAATCACAGAGGCAGAGTAGTCGCAACACGAACGGTCACCCATTCGCGCTGAGAGTTGTACGGGGTTCAGTGGATATGTTGACTAGTGTAAGAATGAACATCTAGATCTTTTGCTTGTTCAAAAATAACGAAACGCGCGTTAAGGGTTTGGTGTATCTGATATGAAACACTGCGCGTTACATAGCAGCGAAAATTTACAATTTTTTCTTTCTTCACTAGTCCACCTTGATTGATTTGTGGGGTTTAACGTCCCAAAACCACCATTTGATTATGAGAGACGCCGTAGTGGAGGGCTCCGGAAATTTTGACCACCTGGGGTTCTTTAACGTGCACCCAAATCTGAGTACACGGGCCTACAACATTTCCGCCTCCATCGGAAATGCAGCCGCCGCAGCCGGGAACCGAACCCGCGACCTGCGGGTCAGCAGCCGAGTACCTTAACCACTAGACCACCGCGGCGGGGCCACTAGTCCACCTTGACGAATACGTAGTTTCAGAAAGACGCCATCCTGCCGCATATGCAACTTTTTGATTGGGGTGCAGCAGAGAGTGCAGTAAATGAACCCGATACTGATATTGCCATTTTGCTACCTAAACATAATCAAAATACAGATGAAAAAAAAAAAAACGTCAGGCCTGTACGGAAGGCGCAACACAGTGAGCGTGAAAGCTAGAAGAGCGGCCTTTCAGAAGAGCCTTTCAAAGCACAATGGGTTCCTACTGCAAGCACACGTGCTTGGTATGCACTAAGACATTGTAATAAAAATTTTTGGGCAGTAGGCTGGCATTCGCTTTGCTCTTTCTCGTCATTCTTCTGAAAAGAATTGTATCCGCTAAACATTTGCAAGGAATTTTGCGCCAAATGAATGATTATTGCTGAAGTGGGTATGCACCACAGGTAATAGGGAAGCAAAAACAAGCTTTTGTTATATGTTGGAGCCTTGGGCGACCCACTCGTTACGCTATTCGCATTGTGCGACGACTGGTTGTTTTTTCGCTGTTTTAAAACTCTCTATAAGCCGTGTTAACGCGATTACTTTCCCGACATCAATCCTGCCTAAGACAAGTTTACCATCAAGTCCCAAGCACCGGTGTGGCTCAGTGGTAGAACACCGAGCTCGCACCCAGCGGACCCGGGCTCTAGTTCCACTGTGTCATTGGTGCTGGGTTACGGACACTAGCAGTGGCGGCGGCGGTGGCGGACAAATGCGCGTGACCCGAGAGATGATCTCATAGCAGCTTTCGCTGTAAAAGGAAATGATGAAAACTCGAGCAATTTCTCTGCGAAAGACATGGGGGATAAATGTATGTCGGCTAGCTGAATTCTTCCGCAATATTGCAGCAAAATTACTTATGACATTATTTCAGTGATAGACCAGGGCACTCAACTATTTAGAGCATGACTGAGCTTAAGTTGGCCACCTCATAAATATTTGTACGCCATAAAATACTAAAACGATGTGTCGAAATAAAAGAGCAATATAATTAAACGACAATAATTAGCCCTGTTTTACCCAATGCACGCCTGAACAAAAAAAGAATGATAAAATGCCTATATATTTCTCAAATCGAGGTATATAGCACTGAGGTAACACGAACACTAATTGAAAAAAAAAAGATACTACCACAAGCGCGTTCATAGCTCATTACAGTGACGTATTTTATCGATCTCCTCTTTCAGGATCTGCCTTTGCACAGGGAAACATCGATACGGCTTGTTATGGATTGGCTCCTCACAACTTAGCTCGATATCTTGTTCAATCATCGTCGTGTTTCCGGGACGGTCCGCAAACACGTCTTTAAACTCGGAAACAATCGTCCTCAAATCCTCTTTCAGACTTCACTTAACCTAGGCTCCTAGGCTCCAGGACTTCACTTAACCTAGGCTCCAACTACATTAGGGGCCTCATCGAATCACTACCACGACTCGCGTAGCAATCGCAATGGTGTTCTCAAACTCCTGCCATAAACAAGCTCTGCAGGGCTAAAAGCAGTGCTCTCATGAGGAGCTGATCTCAAAGTGAACATAGAGGGAGGAATTCACGCTTCCCAGTCGCGTTCGTGGTCGTAGCAAAGAGCTCTAAGCATCCTTTTCAGAACGGAATGCATACGCTCTGCCGGATTAGATTGCGGGTGATGAATCGAGCTGTGCACTGGTTTTATTCCGCATTTAATTAAAAAGGTAGAGGTAAGGCAGCTGGTGAAGACACTACCGTTGTCGCACTTGATTTCAGAAGGAAATACGACGCGTGCAAATATAGATAGCAGAGCATCAACGACATGAGGGGAATTGAGCTCCTTAAGTGGTATCGCTTCTGGAAATTCGGTGGCTGCACAGAGGGCTGTGAGGATGTACCGACAACGCAGCCTTTACTCTGGCGATGGCCCGATGATATCAATTGCTAGGCGCCGAAAAGGTTCTGTGGTAATTGGCACAAGCTTCATGGGTGCCTTCCACTTGTCCGTAGATTTCCGCGCTCTCTGACAAGTGTCGCATGAGTGTGAAAAGTACTCGATATTCTTCCAGGAGTTCAGTCAATAAAACTCAAGAAAAATTTTACCCTTGGTCTTCTTTATACCTAGGTGTCCTGCCCATGCGTTTTTATGCGCCAGTTGCAATAGTTAGCGACGATACTTTTGTGGCACCAAGGGCTGCTCAGACTTGCGACCTTGTATATTTGCGTAGCTCTAATACAGGAGCCCTGCCTTATCAAAGGAAGAAACATTCTTTTTCTTTGTTCCCAGCTTTACGCTTTCCATTAGCGCTTTAATCTAGAGGTCCTCAAGCTGCTTTCGAATGAGTGTTTCTCGATCTACTCTCGACAGCTCACTCCAACTTTCCACTACAGTCGAAAGTGTAGCAACTCTGTCACTCTCATCTAAAAGCGTCATGTCTTCTCCTCCGCCGACAGAGACGGTTGCGCGACGGGCGGCTCGATTGACTCATCCAGCGAATTTCCTGCCCGAGGCACCATCGACTCGCCGCCAAGGTCACGCAGATTAGTCTCTTCAGCAGGTGGCGTTTCACATCACTGAACAAAATTAGGTTCCTGCGTAAGCTTCCGCGCTTGCGATCGCGTGAGGTTCATGTACGCTAAGCTGTGAAGAACGATTCACCCTGCTCTTTGAGAAGCTGCTCAGAGTTGTTGGAAAAAAGATAAGGTAAACGATCGGCAAGCGCGGCAGACACAACCACTTCATTGCGAAGCTTACCGAACTGCCCTTCAATGACAACCGTAGCGATTGGTAAGCAAGTGCTCTGCTACTCGGTGACCTGTCTGATCCACGCGCGTTTTCCTGTAAAGTTGTCCGGAGACACCAGCGAAGATTGGTCAATGTCCATGGCCGCCGCTGAGTCTCGAAGTGCTCGACACGTTTTCCAATTCACACAAGTTTCCTGGATGTATGGTTCTGAATACCGCATGTCCTTTCCGATTCTCGGATTGTTGCGAAAGCAAACTTTTGTTAACAATTTACTGCATTGTTCCCTTCCTTTTTGCAGTTGTAGCAGATTAGCGGCTTCCGTGATTGAAATGTCCATGTGGTATCAGTGCGTTGTCTAAGAACCTCACTCAATTTCTTCTCCGCTTCCGTTTGACTTTCCCCTACCGTGCCCTTCGTAAGAGACGGGTCTTTCCTGAAATTACGGTGCGGAGTGAGTTTCCGTTGATCAGGTTTCTTGAAAAGATCTCTTTCTTTTCGTCATTTTGAACGCGCAATGCCCGGCTTATGTAACTTTCGGCGAGTATAATACTCCTCAGCTAACTCTGCTGCCTCGTTAAGCGGCACTTCGCCAAGTTTGTCCTGCAGCCAAAGCTTGGCATCATCCTCGTAGCAGTAATAGAATTGCTCCCATGCAATGCATTCCAGCACTTTATCGCGATCGTATGACGCTTCACCCTTGAGCCATTCAATTATAGTGGCTTTAGGACGAAACGCAAAGTCAACGTGTGACTCATTTCTCTTTTTCAGTACCGAAAATCTTTGCCTGAAAGGCTCGGCTGACACCTATAACGTCTCAAAAAGCACTTCCTTAACCTCGTCATAGCTCTCAAACGCTTCCCTAAACAAGCACGTTATCACGTCGGGCACTTCGCCGGGAAACAAGAGTTAACAGGTTCTGCGCCCAAAGAGACCGCTCCAAAGCATTTCGCTCACAGACGTGTTCAAACTTGACGAGATACTTCGCCATGTCCTCGCCTAGTACGAACGGTGGCAGGTGGTCCCGAATTCTATGACCACTGACCTGGACTGTCGCAGAAGCTACCCTAGGCGCCTGCGAACACTGTATATGTCAATTCTGTTTGGTTTCAACTCGAGGCGCTCCTGTCTCCCGGCCTCCTCATGGCGTACTCGCCTTTCAGCTTCTTCGCGATCGCGAACTTTTCACCTTTCAGCCTCCTTGGCGCGTGCTTTGATATCCGCCATGGCCTCATCGACTTCCTCAGCCGTCACTCCCTGCATCCTTCATGATCTCAAGGATTGCTTGCTTTCGTTTCGCACGGCCCAAATAAGGCCAAGTTCTTCACAAATTTCGATGAGTTCCTTCACTTTAAGGTTCTCCATTGTTCACACTAGCCTCTTGCTGTTTGCTCGGTTAAGAATCTACTTGCCGCACCCGCTATAAGTCGACTAGCAAGACGCGCAAGCAATTTTTAACACTGCCGTTTTTACACCCTCCGCATTAACTTTGGTTTCAAAGGGCTCCGACTTAGCTTGAAACGATCAACCTCACTCACTACTGCTTCACACAGCCCTTCTCTAAACTACTATACCCTGTGCTAGAGGAGATGGTGAACGGAGAGGAAAACATCGGGTACTCACCGCATCCATGTCGCTGACGCCGGCTGATCCTACCGCTGCCACTACTGTTAAGACTAGCACCACCACCGATACTGTGTCGTATTGCACCGAGGTGACGGGCCGCCAAGGTAACCAGCCGTTTGGTAGCGTGAGTTTCTCAGTTCGCGACTTGCTTCTGCGCAGAGCTGATAGACGAGCGGACAAGACGGTGGTGAGTTAAGGCAAGGTGTATGTACAGCATAGAAATAGAGGCATTGCACATTCGGCATTGGACCGGACAGCTTAGGGACTCGAAGGCCGAGATTTTTCTCTCTGACGCATACGTCGGCTGCTTGGCGAAGCACCACGTGATTCTTTATAGGCCCCAGGTGATCATTTACGACATCAACGTCCAATAAGAGCTGCCAGCGGTCGCCTCGGAATCTTGCTATGGAGACCCACTGCTGCGTTGCGTCATGATCCTCGAATACGGAGCCGCTTCGCTGAGTTGCACCCAAGGACGAGGAATGTTGCCACGCATTGCGTAAGACTAGCCAGACTGATGGCGCCGGGGCTTGCATCATTGGGCTGCCATCGGGCCCGCTGGTTGAGGGAGCTCACAGTCCATTGCGTAAGACAGACCGGCGTCGCTGGGCTGTATGACGTCGTTGAGATGATGGCGTCAGGTGGGCTTGGCCACTGGCCTTGACACAGATTGCCTTTGCAGAGGCAAGTGACTTTCGGTGTGGACTCCCAGGTGTAACAGACGAAAGGTGTATCGTCACTAGGCTAAACAGCAGAAAGCACAGCGCCTCGTGGCGACCGTTAGTACCCGATTCGTAAGGTACATATTATTGTCTTAGGTTCAAATAAGTGCAACTCGATCTGTCAAGAAGCCTTGATAACATTCAGTGTGTTTTTGCCAGAATGAGTATCACTGAGATGTGCTAATATAGTGCTGTGTTTTCATCTTGTCGAAGCCTCCCTTTAGATCTAATGATAGGACAACCTTGTCATTGTGAGGGTGCTCTGTTAGTTTTAATATGTCACGACTTAGTTGTAATAAGATATTTTGTGCCGACTTTGTGGACGAAAGCTGAAGATCGTGACTGCAAATGTGTTTCCATCCTCCAAATGATCGGAGTGAAATGGAGTTTATTGGCGCAAGCAGTACTTGCACAGCAGGTCTATTGATGCGGAAATCGGGCGACAGCAACGGACCCAGGAATCACAGCATTCGGGGCAAACGCTCACGCTTGGCTCCTCTCGCTAAAGACGTGACCCACTGCGGCATACAATCTTCTTCCTCTCTACAATACCCCGGCGACGAAGATGAGCTATCCTGGCAAGTCAAGGTGACGAGAGTAGGAGTGGGTCGTGATAGGGCTTGAGACGACTCACGTGGACAGTTTCACGACCAAGGCGTCGCCTGTCTGTAGATGGCGTGACCGGCTCGATAACGTATGTTACATGAGATCGACGTTTGACCACGCGATAAGGACCGTGAAACTTGGGGCCAAACTTAGAGAACAGACCCGGGGAGTGGAAGGGCAGTCGGAGCCAGACGAGCGAGCCCACGGCAAAAGCCTCGACTTGCTGGTGACGGTCATGGCGGTCTTTTTTGAGTGCTTGCTTGTCCGAGGTGAATGATCGGGCGAACTAACGACACTCTTCAGCGTGGTGCACAATTTCAGAGAGAAGGTTGAACTCTGAGACGTCGGGACGATACGGCAAAATGGTGTCAAGGATGGAGCATGGCTCACGCCCATATAAAAGAAAGAAAGACGAGAAGCCTGTGGTTGACTGAGTCGCGGTGTTGTACGCATAAGTCACAAATGGAAGAATAACATCCCAGTTCAATTGGTCGGAATTGACATACATGGCGAGCATGTCTCCTAGCGTTCGGTTGAAGCGCTCAGTTAGACAGGCTGTAGAGGTGCGGTGCACCGTGCGGCATGCCCGAAGGAGTTGTACAACTTCGGATAAAAAGACACGCCCTCGATCACTCAGCAGTTCACGTGGTGCCCCATGATGCAGTACGAAGCGTCGCAAGACGAAATTGGCTACGTCACATGCACCAGCCGTAGGCAGGGAAGCTGTTTCAGCATACCTCGTCAGATGGTCGACCGCGACAATGATCCATCGATTTCCAGTGGCAGCGTACGGAAGGGGACCATATAAATCGATTCCAATGCGGTCAAAGGGCACGCCGGACAGGGTAGAGGCTGTAATAATCCGGGTGAATGGGCCGCTGTCTTTCGTCGTTGGCATGATGAACAGGACCGAATGTATTTTTGTACAAAGGTGTACGTACCTCGCCAGTAGTAACGCTGGCGGATCCGGTGATATGTTTTTAACTCACCAGCATGTTGTGGGTTGGTGTGAAAATATGCACAGACATCAGATCGCATGTGGCGCGGTATAACCACGAGCCATTTACGGCCATCTGCATGGTAGTTTCTGTGGTATAGTTGCGCATTCCGTATCTTGAAATGTGTGGCTTGGCGGCGAAGAGCGCGTCGGTATGCAGAGGTTGAGGAGTCGGAAAGAATGTTTAGGAGAGATTTTATCCACGGGTCTTTCCGCTGTTCAGACGACATGCTTGAGACGGAAATGGGAGCGATGGGAAAGTAGGCGTCCGAATGCAGGTCTGCGCTGGATCTGACTGGTGATCGTGAGAGGGCGTCCGCATCAGAGTGTTTTCATTCTGAGTGGTAGACGGCACGAATGTTGAATTCTTGTAGGCGAAGAGCCCAACGTCCAAAAGGATCTTTTAGCGACGCCAACCAACAAGTGCGTGGTGGTCTGTCACAACGTCGAAACTCTGTCCGTACAAGTAAGGACGAAACTTGCTTAACGCCCAAACGATTGCGAGGCATTCTTTTTCTGTTACGGAGTAGTTCATTTCCGCTTTCGTGAGTGCGCGGCTTGCATACGCCACGGCGTACTCTGGAATACCGGGCTTTCGTTGCGCGAGTACGGCTCCCAGACCAACGCCACTGGCGTCTGTGTGCACTTCAGTGGGGGCACTTGGATAGTAATGACGTAGAATGGGTGGCGACGTAAGCAGGCAGCGCAGTGTAAGGAAGGCTCCGTCACATGCCGGGGTCCAGTTAGAAATATTAGCTGGACCATTCAGTATTTGCGTAAGTGGGGCTATTATTGATGCAAAGTTGTAGACGAATGGGCGAAAATACGAGCACAAGCCGATGAGTTCTTTGAGTGAAGTCGGCTTCGGAAAGTTGGCTACGGCTCGAAGTTTGTCCGGGTCGAGGCAAATTCAATGCTTTGACACAACGTGACCAAGTATAGTAAGTTGGCGAGCCCCGAAGCGGCACTTCTTAGGTTAAGCTGGAAGTTTGCCTTAGTAAAGCACTGAAGAATTGTGTGCAGACGGTCGACGTGGGTAGGGAAATCAGGAAAAAATACGATAACATCATCAAGGTAACATAAGCATATCTGCCATTTACTGCCGCGTAAAACGCTGTCCATCATTCGTTTAAACGTTGCAGGTGCATGCACAGACCGAATGGCGTAACCGTGAATTCGTATAGGCCATCCGGCGTAACGAACGCTGTTTAGGACGGTCACACCCTGACATCGGAACCTGCCAGTAACCTGAACGTAAGTCCAGCGAAGAAAAGAATTCGGCACCATGTAGGCAATCGATAGCGTCGTCGACGCGGGGAAGAGGGTACACATCTTTCCGTGTAATTTTGTTCAGTCGCCGGTAGTCGACACAAAATCTAATCGAACCGTCTTTTTTCTTCACTAGCACTACAGGTTAAGACCAGGCGCTAGAAGATGGCTTGATGACACCGCGCTGAAGCATATCGTCCACGTGCTCTGCAATTACACTTCGTTAATTTGGAGATACGCGATAGGGGCGTTGCCGCAAAGGGAGGGTGCGTTCCAGTGTAGACTGTGTGAGCGACGGTGTTAGTTTGACTAAGGACCTTTTAAAGAAAGGTCAAATGAATCACGGAATTCATGCAGAAGGGTTATTAGCTGGTTCCGTTGATCCAGAGGAAGCTTGCTGTCGATGGAACGATCGAAGATATCCGAGGAGTAGTCATCCCGCGTAAAAGGAGGAGTAACAGCGTTTTGCTGGCCAGGGTCGTGGGACTCAATAGGCCCAATAACGTTGTCATCAACAGGAAGAACATAGCCCGGTGTTTTGTGAGCTTTTAAGGTGAGAGGGAATGAGCTAGGATTGCAAACGACAATTCCGGAAGTATCTTGGTGAGGTGGCAGAACGGCGTATGGCAGAGACGTACCGTGGCGGCGACTGAAAATGTCAGATGGGGAGAACACAACGGTAGAGCCGGACAATTCAGTGCGATTGACGGGGACAACGATGGCACGAAGAGGATGAACATCAATGTCGGAAGCAACAAGAAGATTGCCAAGGTGAGTGAGCTCATTGTCGGTAGATGGCGCATCAGAAAACACAGAAAATGCCACCTGCGCGCGAGCGCAGTCAATTACGGCATGGTGGCGTGACAAAAAGGCGCCACCATGCGTGATAGGCGCATGGTGGCATGATGCACCTATCTCCTATCATGGCCTCCATCAGTTTTCCCAGGCACAATGTGGGCGAAATAGGGCTCGAGATGTCCGTATTTATTTCCTTCCCTGCTTTCAGAATGAAAGTTACAAGTGATGTTTTTCAATCGAGTGGCACAGACGTCCCCCCTTTCTACATCGCATTATTGTAGGTAAGATGGGCCTCATACTCACGGTCAGGGAAATAGGCCAGCAGTATCACTGTAACCTTGTCCCGACGGGGGCAGTTCCTCTCTTCATTTTGGCTGAGGCCGCGTTGAGGTCATAGAGGTGGAATGGTTTATCCATCTCTTCACTATCTGTACCTGCATACAGATATTGCTGACCTCGGGGATCATATTTCATGCAGAGATACTACTCACTTAACGCCTCTGCGAGTTGTGTTGTTGTGCCCTAAACATTTTATAAAGCACGTTGCAAGTGTTTCCGTGTTTCTCCCCGCGATTGAGCGGGAGTAATTGGGCTGCGAAAAAACTTCAATGTGTTGTTTCCCGACATCTGTTGGGTGGCCATGTTACAAGAATCGATCCAGTTGTAATCGGCTAACTGAGAGGCATATTAGGCAGCCTGTTGGGTCGTATTTGTTATACGTACTTTCTGCGTTCTGTTCTGCTTTTGTCATTTCCGTCTTTTCTTGAGTCTGTGGGGAGCTTCCAGGAGACAGATTAAATGACTATCTACCGCTTGGAAGTCCTTAGCAACCTTTATGCTTTTATCATGGTTATTGAGTGTCGTCATAAGGTTTAGAGCCCATGAGCTATATTCGTCATCGATAAGACTTACGGAAACCAGTCCAGTTTGGCAGTTTGGCCTGATTAAATGACTGTTTAGGGGCCATATGCGAGTCAAGGTGTTAAAGATGCAGTGATTGCTGCATTACGTTTCGTCGGTGTTGTACCACTCATTCTGTTGCATTTGTTTAAAAAGCGTGAAATCGGAACAAGTTTTCCGAGTCACAGAGTTTTCTTTACGTGTTGGTTCTGCTGGGTCAGTCGGGAACATCATTCTTAACGCGGAAAGGAGCTTGGCTAGCTTTCTACGACGAACTTCCCTCTTAATGTAATGCCACGCCCTGATAGGAGCATTGAAGTCTCTCTCAAAAATGAGTAGAAAACCCGGCCAGCTATCTTCAGTGCCCGGCTGAAGATGTCCGTAAAAGTGATGTGTTTAAGCTTAGGTGGACAATATATGTTAAGTAAATGTAGTTGTAGATCAGAGCGTCGCAAGGGTAACACTACCACTATGATATACGAATATGGTATGTGCAGGCCGAGGTCTATTTCTTGTGCCGTGTATGTTTTTTTACAAGGATGCAGGTGGATGGATCTCGCTGAAATGTATTGTACCTGACAATTTCGCTAAAGTCGCTGGTTCCTGTATAACCACAATAGCTGCTAGATATCAGAATGTTTATGAGTAGAGACGAAAATGAGTGCGCTTAGTGCGATGCCTGAAGTCCCTTCAATTCGACTGTACTATTGACAGTGGCTCCTGCCTTGAGTTACTTCGCTTCTGCCTAGGTTCCTGTGTCTTGCTTAGCACTAGTAGGAGCTGGCTGGCACTCTACTGCCTGGAGGGCAGGAAGGAGCGAGACGTCTGCAGTGCTGTTCTCCAAAATATTGCGGCCAACTTTTGAGGGAACTTACCCACCTAAACAATTTACGACTAGCCTGGATCTAGGACTTGAATTTCTTGGTTACAGCAGCGGTGATTTGCTGAGTGTAGTCACCAGTTGTTGCATTTATTTGCACAACCAGTTGTTGCATTTGTGCTTGTATTATTTGCGCAACACTGCCGGCAGCAGTGCCATTTGGTTGATAACTATTTTTTTAGGGACGAAATGCGGCTTTTCGAGGGGCCAATGAGAGAACCATACATCTGCGGCCTCATGCCCGAGCACAGTGATGACGATTCACCACCGCTATAACCAGAGTGCCTGGTAAAAGCAGTTCTGCGCTTTCGCTATATATTTTTTGCTCTATTTGATTGTTTTGTTTGGAGAGATTATTTCATTCTTAGGCTGGAGTTCTAAAGGTGATGGGGAAGAAGAGGAGGTGGTGGCGACCCCTGCGCAGTTGCTATTGTTGTTTGTGGCCACTTTGCTGCTATCAAGGGGCAGGAAGTTCCCTTCCTGTTAAAATAGATAGATTGATTGATTGATTGATATAATTGATATTCGGGATTTAACGTTCCGGAACCGCCATATGATTATGAGAGACGCCGTAGTGGAAGGCTCCGAAATTTTCGACCACCCGGGGTTCTTTAACGTGCGCCGAAATCTGAGTGCACGGGCCTACAGCATTTCCGCCTGCAGCAGAAAATCAGCCGCCGAAGCTGGGATTCGATACCGCGACCTGCGGGTCAGTAGCCGAGTACCTTAGCCACTGTACCACCACGGCGGGGCTCCGGTGAAAATAGTGTCTTGACAATTTACGCAGATGCATTCCGGTTGTTCTTCTTCTTTGGATGCCTTGTTGTCAATGGCAGGCCAGGTGACATCTCCGGACATGCCCTTGGACGCACCTCCATTGCAGCAAGCCTTGCTCGTCTTTGTTGTAAGAGCCTCGGTTGGTTTCCTGGGATTTGAAGCCGGCGGAATTTTTCCTTGCAGTTTGAGGAGCCGGTGAGATGGGCTTCCCCACCGACCACGCATTAAAGGGCTCACTCGTAATCAGCTAGGCTCTGCTCGGAGGCGCCTACTCACTGGCCACAATAGCCACATCTTGCGACATCCGGATGTGGGCAATTGTTTATGCAGTGACCGATTATCCCGCAAAGGTGGCAGGCTGAGACGTGTTTCGTGTTTTCGCAACAGCCGCTGATAGTGAAGCCAAGCCTTGACGAGAAGAACCCCTCGGTTTATTCGGTGGACAGTTTTATGTCATACTTTGGGAAAGGGCGCAGTGCACAGGAAAGGTGAATGCACACAGCGAGCATGCGCAGCTGCGATGACAAGAATATTCCACACGCGCGGGTGGGCTGACGCGCTTGCCGCGGCTATCACACATGATACAAGACGATCTTCTTATACTCCCGAACAAGTGCGAATACAAAGTTTTAGTGAACGTAGTGGGGTACTCTCAGGCCCCCAAAGTGAGCCCCGACACGTTATGTTCCGAGTTTTCGCACGAACGCCATCTCGCCCTCGTGCCAAACCACCTTGCCTTTAAGTGATGCCGTTGTTTCGTCTGCCCGCACGGAGATGACTCCTCGGCACACTTCGCCATTGAGTGTGACGTGGCCCGGCAGAGGAACGGAGCCAGATACGACGTTCAGGTTTCAATCAGGAGCCAATTTGTTTGCGGCCTCCACATGTTGCGTCCCTATGACAATCAAGTTCGGTGTTAACACTTGCGAAACGTTGAGCACAGCGGCAGCCTAGCCAGTAACGTATTGGGCAATGGCAGCACCCAGATCTTCAGTCTGGAAGGCCTTCTTCCAGGGCAGAGTTTCACGGGGCTTCAACACCACTATCTTATCATCTGCGCTCATATTGGGAGTGTCACGTGGGCACAACTTAATCAGGTGACTGTTTATCTGTGCTGTGCAAGCACGGCCGTTAGAGACGTGATGAACGGGTTTTCGACTGTCAGATTGAACATCATCTTCCTCTGAAAAGCTTTTCATCGTAGAGTGACGAGCTGGAAAGGGGCTCCATCTTCAACGATGGTGGGTTCATTTCCGGTTGCGACAGCCTGCTGCACATCAATTTCAGTTCAGCCCATTGAGGCTGGGTCGTGGCTGCAATGGGTAGTGGTCGCCATCATACGGAGTCTTCAGGGAAGGCCCCGCACCATTGGAGTGTACGCTAACCTCAGCGAATGTCAGCTCCTCCCGCGGGGGGGGCGAAAGATAAATCGGGCAAAAAATGAATAAAGTTTGGCCCATCTGCGTCGGATCATTGTCAGCAGGTCCCTATTGATGCTAGGAAATGATTCTCAACGCTTTCAGAAGGGTGACATTGAAATTTACAAAGTTCCCGGCAAAATTATTTGGAGCTGACGCGTCGCATGCATGATCTCCCGGACGCAAGCAGCGTCCCCAGAAAACACGATGCGCGCTCACCACGTCGGAGGCCATGGATGAATGAAAGGACTTTATTGAGGTCCAACAGTTCTCGCTAGTGTCCTCGCCCGAAGCAAGATCCTGTGATGTTCGGGCTGGAAGATAGCCTTTCAGCCGTTTCACGGCCCAGTTGGACTACTTGTTGTGTCGTTCGTTTTCGTTTCGTTTTCGTTCCAGTTGCCGTGTGGTGCCTCGCATGGAAGTGATGTATATGAAATGCACCGCTAGGGGGTTTATAAGGGGTATTTGTATATAATTGTAAATAAAGTATTTGATTTGAATAAAATATTTGAGAGCAGCGATGGCGTAGTGGTTAGAGAATCCGCCTCGCATGCAAAAGGTCCGTGGCTCAAATCCCGGTGCCGCGCAGTTCCCAACCGGATAAAAAAAATCCGGGTGGTGATGGAATTGCATTACGAGGCCTGGGGTGCGGCCTCACCGGTAACCACCGCCGGGAACGCACTCCCTCACCAGAGAAGGATTGGCCACCCTGGCGCGGTATCTGGCCACTACCTCCCACATGCATACGTCAAATAACTCACGACCCTCGGTCCCCAGCTGCTGCGAAGCAACTGACCACGGCGGCTGTCAGATCTGCAACGCAGCAGAGGGTGCTAAGAATCTCTGGATCCGGACAGGCCGCCATTGAACCTGAACTTGGCAACGTTTAACACTAGAACCTTATCTAGTGAGGGAAGTCTAGCTGTACTATTCGAGGAGCTAGAGGGTGTTAAATGGGATGTAATAGGGCTCAGTGAGGTTAGGAGGACAGATGAGGCCTATACGGTGCTACAGAATGGGCACGTTCTTTGCTATCGGGACTTGGCTGGCAGAAGAGAACTGGGAGTGGGGTTCCTAATTCACAGAAAAATAGCTGGCAACATCGAGGAATACTATAGCACTATTGAAAGGGTGGTAGGTATTGTAATTAAACTGAATAAGAGGTACAAGATAAAGGTGGTACAGGCTTACGCGCTTACATCCAGCCATGATGACGCCTCACTTGAAAGCTTCTATAAAGACGTGAAATCGGCAATGAGTAAGGTAAAAACACAGTATATAATACTGATGGGAGGCTTTAATGCAAAGGTAGGAAAGAAGCAGGCTGGAGACCAGGCAGTAGCAGATTATGGCATCGTAACTAGAAACGCCAGAGGAGAGCTACTAGTAGAATTCGCAGAACGCAATTATTTACGAATTTTGAATACCTTCTACCGAAAACGAGGAAACCGAAAGTGGACATAGAGGAGCCCTAATGGCGAAATAAAGAACGAAATAGACTTTATAATGAGTGCACACCCAAGCATCGTGCCGGATGTGGAAGTGGTTGGCAAAGTACGATGCAGTGACCATAAAATGGTACGGTCTCGAATTCGCCTAGACTTGAGGAAGGAACGACAGAAACTGATACGCAAGAAGCCAATCAATGAGCTAGCACATTGAGAGGGAAAGTACAGGAATTCAGAGTCTCGCTTCAGAACAGGTACTCGGCTTTTTGTGAGGAAACGAACCTTAGCATAGATACAATGAATGATAATCTGACGAGTATCATTACGGAGTGTGCAGTGGAAGTTGGAGGCAGGGTAGTTAGACAGGACACTGGCAAGCTTTCCCAGGAAACGAAGAATCTCACTAAGAAGCGTCAAATCATGAAAGTCTCAAGTACTACAAACAAAATAGAACTGGCAGAGCTTTCGAAGTTGAATAATAGGCGTAAGGCATCCGACGTAAGAAGGTATAACATGAAGAAAATCGAACACGCTCTGAAAAACGGAGGAACCGTCAAAGCAGTGAAGAGGAAACTTGGTATAGGCAAAAATCGGATGTATGCACTAAGGGACAAAGAAGGCAAAGTAGCTACCAATATAGATAGGATAGTTCAAATAGCCGAGGAGTTTTACAGAGATCTCTACAGTAGCCAGGACAACCACAACCTTAATACTATAAGAACTAGCACTAACCCAGAGGACACCCCACCAGTAATGATAGAAGAAGTCAGAAAAGCTTTGGAGAGCATGCAAAGAGGCAAAGCTGCTGATGAGGATCAGGTAACATCAGATCTGCTGAAAGATGGAGGACAGATTGTGTTAGAAAACTAGCCACCCTGTTTACGAGGTGTCTCCTGACGGGAAGAGTACCAAAGTCCTGGAAGAACGCTAACATCATCTTAATACATAAGACAGGAGATGACAAGGCTTGAAGAATTACAAGCCGATTAGCTTGCTCTTTGTAGTATACAAGCTATTTACAAAGGTAATTGCTAACAGAGTAAAGAAAACATTAGAATTCAATCAACCAAAGGAACAAGCAGGATTTCTAACAGGCTACTAAACAATCGACCACATTCATACTTTCAATCAGGTAATAGAGAAATGCTCAGAATATAACCAACCACTATACATAGCTTTCATAGATTACGGGAAGGCGTTTCATTCAGTAGAAATATCAGCCGTCATGCAGACACTGTGGAATCAGGGCGTCGATGAAGTATATATAAACACTCTGGAAGAAATCTACAGGGGATCAACTGCTACCATAGTGATTCATAAAGAAAGCAACAGAATACCAATCAAGAAAGGTGTAAGGCAGGGGGACACAATCTCCACAATCTTCCCAGTGCTATTTACCACGTGCTTACAGGATGTTTTCAGAAGCCTAGAATGGGAAGAGTTAGGGATAAGAGTTAATTGAGAGTACCTTAGTAACCTGCGCTTCGCCGATGACATTGCATTGCTGAGTAACTCAGCGGACGAATTGCAACTCATGATAAAAGAGTTAGACAAGGAGAGCAGAAAAGTGGGTCTTAAAATGAGTCTGCTGAAAACGAAAGTAATGTACAACAACCACGGAAAAGAGCAGCGCACTTCAAGTTGTAAAATAGTGCACTTCAATAGTGCACTTCAAGTTGTAAAAGACTATGCCTTCTTAGGGCAGGTAATAACCGCGGAGCCGAACCACGAGATTCAAGTAACTAGAAGAATAGAATGGGGTGGAGCACATTTGGCAAGCATTCTCAAATTATGACAGGTAGATTGCCACTATTCCTCATGAGGAAGGTAATAACAGCTGTATCTTGCCGGTACTTAGCTACGAAGCAGAAACCTGGAGACTTACAAAAAGGGCTCAGCTTAAATTGAGGACGACGCAACGAGCAATGGAAAGAAAAAATGGTAGGTGTAACCTTAAAAGACAAGAAGAGAGCAGAGTGGATTAGGAAACAAACGGGGGTTAAGGAGATCATAGCTGAAATCAAGAAGAAATGGACATGGGCCGGGCATGTAGCGCGTAGACAGGATAACCGCTGGTCGTTAAGGGTAACTAACTGGATTTGCAGAAAGGGCAAGCGGTATAGGGGGAGACAGAAGGTTAGGTGGGCAGATGAGATTAAGAAGTTTGCGGGTATAAATTGGCAGCAGCAAGCACAGGAACGGTTTAACTGGCGGAACACGCGAGAGGCTTTTGTCCTGCAGTGGACGTAGTCAGGCTGATGATAATGATGATGATGTTGGTGATGATGATGAAAGTATTTGATGACGAGCAGTTCTTCGTGGCGGGTGTACTTTTACTTGGCTCTCCACGCCCAAGTCGTGACTGGCCTCAGCTGGCGGCGTCGGCGGGCTACAGCGCATCGTTTTTCATCTTAGTCGGCATAACGGCCAGTTCAACCCCGACACAACAACCTGACCACAGAAAAAAGCCCCATGCATGCGTCCTGTACAGAAAAGTTTCAATGGGATTGGCAAGGTTATTTATTGTTGTTTGATGAGAATATAATATATATTGCACACAGACACCTATGCAGCCACTAACAATATTCCATCGTTTCACGAATATGCCAACGATCAATACTTCTCATCATTACGCCTTACCATGCCGCACCCTCATTGTGATAAAAATGGGTTTAGCATCAGCTATGCCTCAGCGTCACTGACTTTTAAGTTACAACGTCAGCACTAATGTTATGTTGAGGAGTACCCCAACACACCCGTGTAGTTGTGTCGCCTGGGGGCTTACGGTGTGTACATAACTACTCTATTGACAAAAACACGTCGATACACCTCCTAAAGATTGAATCAGAGCAAAAGTACGGGTTAAGCTGCTACTTGACTGCTTCCGAGAATGCATGGATCTGCGGAAATTTTCGTGCTTATTGTTTGTTTGTAAAGAGTGTACGCTGCAAGTCTTGATGATAATCATGACATTGAAGTCATGTACGGCATCATTTGCATCCACCTCGTAACGTTGGGCTGGTTTTGATGGTGGTGGGTTCGAACGTCTTGCAGCTCATACTCAATGAAATTATCAGTGAAGTAGTCGATAGTTTGACAATGCGCGATTGCCAGTTGGAGATGATCGTGCTGCAGATTACCATGGAAATTGAGAGACGCACTACGCTACAGCGATGTGCATAGCTTCGGAGCTGCCGAATAACTATAGATGCGAGAAAACCATCCAAAGCGATTGCCAAAAGCGCAGTGTATGGTTGGTAGAGAAAGAGGTCGCGGGTGAGGAGCTTTCTTGAAATCCTGTTTGGAGCTATGTATCAGTGGGCCCCGGCACCAACTCAGGGTGCAGACGTAAAAGAAAGCGAGAAAGACAAGCGAATAGCTAGTAGATTCGTTGGTGACGATCTATGCTCTCAATGGCTTCCTTGTCGCAAACAGACATGTCCTAACGAACCGCTGAACGTGTAGTTGCAAACATTCGAAGGTCTAATGATGGGCATCGCAGAACATCTGACACAGCTGCTGTATCATGGCCTGAGCAGCCTTAGAGAAGGAAAATGACTGCGTCAGGAAGCCGGAGGAGCATGACCACCACTGCCACTGAGAAGCCACGCGCAAGGCAGAAATGGAGAATGAAAACTCCGATATCGCTGTTGAAAGCCCACATCACATTTGCTTTGACATATCGGGGGTCAAGCATTCACCTCATGCATAATCGTTAGGTGAAAATGGAGTGAAAGTCTTGAGTGTATGTTCACCTTGAATTGAAAACATGTCACATAGAAGAGTGCTGTCAAACAACCTGACCAAGCTGATGGTGCACCACGTTGAAGTTGACTCGATGATGACGAATGCGTTAAAGAGGCAGAAGGCGACGACAAGCACTGCCAGCATCACTGCTAAGATGGGGGATGTGCAAGCCGCTCATGAGTTAGCCTCCCAGGGAAAGTTTTATCCAGGTCAAAGCTTCAGATGATATGTTCCAGCCTTAGTTGACAAAAACGTGCTAGCGAGAAAAAGCAGCGTTATCAAGTATCGTTACTCTTTCGGGTCGAGATGAGGTAACAAAGTTAGGAGGACTTGGTTTATGGTTTACAGTGATGTCCACAATGTTCTACGTTCAAAGCCTGCCCACCACCGCAAGTAGAGAAGGCCACGCTTGGCACTCGACAGTGCCATGACGCTCGTTCGCTGCGTAACACCCATCAACTATTACATAAAATACAAATTCATACTGTACTTTGACACTTTCAGTGCTTTGTGCCGCACAACTAGTAGCGTGGGATCTTTTCCAACATCCTGGATAAGCTGCTGCCCACCTTCCATCAGAACCTTTGCAGTGAGATGAAACTGACCCCAAGAGAAGCAAAGAACTAGCTGTCTTACACCTGTTCCCTTCATAACCTCCCAATTCAGTCCAGTATAAATGTAGCATCTCAAAAATGGTTCTGAAAATAAGAAATTATGATGGACTATTTTTGGAAAAATGTTTCACGTGCATTTTCAGAGTACGTTTGCATGGACAGTTTTAAGTGTAAAGGCGGCTAATATAATCAACGGTACAACAACGAAAAGAGTTTGAAGACCATCAACCATATAGAGAATGGAACACCAAGCGATTTATGGGTATGCCGAAATACTTCACTGCTGGTGGTATCGTTTTCGAGATAAATGAAATTGCACTGATTTTGGGCGCATTATTCTGTAACAGTGTTCAATATAATTGTGATGTGAATGGTAGAAACAATTTAAGACAAAGCTTACCACCGCTAATCCTGTGAAATCACTATAAAAGCCAGACGCAGCCATGCTTCGCTCATTTACCTCTCTGTTTCAAAAGTCAACTGCCTTCTCTTCATAGTAAATATGTCTCCCCTAAAAATTTAACGCAAATCGTTACCGCATTCATATCGGTCTATTTTTACTTCTCTGCAATCAGATGTACCCCGTGGAAGTCGGTGAAAAGATCTTTTTTTAGCAATGAACATCAGCCTATTGTCTGCGTGCTATCTCTCGGACAAATCGGCCAGTCGCTAAAAATAGCACCACTGAAACAACGACACACGCCGTAGTGTCAACGCTGCAGCGCGAGGCCTGTTTATTCTGTCCTAGGCCGGAGCTTTTCAATGCGGCAAGTCCATATCATTGGTTCATGCACCTGACACACCGTGTCTTGCAGGCTGCGTTCAATGGCGTTAAATGTATACAGGTGCCTGTACAGATGGGCACCTGGTCAAGGGTGCAAAACTTCGTGTCATTTCTAGTTGGTCGCGAGTGCTCGCGATCCTCGTCTGAAGGAAAGCGTCACATTCTTCGCTGTGGTTGGCCTGCAGTGAAACCTTAACTCATCTGGCAACTGTACACTTCAGCCGGTGTCAAAGTCCAACAACAAATTTACTGAGTACTTGTAACGCTCGAGGAATAGAACTGAGAGGCTACTCGCGTGGCGAGTCGCCCCGCCGCGGTGTTCTAGTGGCAAAGGTACTTGGCTGCTGACCAGTAGTCGCGGGATTTAATCCCGGCTGCGGCGGCTGCATTTCCTATGGAGGCGGAAATGTTGTAGGCCCGTGTGCTCAGATTCGGGTGCGCGTTAAAGAACCCCAGGTGGTCGAAATTTCCGGAGCCCTTCACTACGGCGCCTCTCATAATCATATGGTGATTTCGGGACGTTAAACCCCACATATCAATCATCAATCATCAAATCATCAAGATGGCGAGTCACTGCACCAGCCCCAGACAACCGGCCAGCAGTGCTCCATGGATCATAGCTGCGAAATGGTTGCGAGAGACCCGTCGTAAGTTTGAAGACAAGTTGGTGCTCAGTGTTATTGATTCCAGCCTTTCTAAACAGTGGTAGTGCCCCTCACAGGAGTGCAAGCGCTCATGGGAAAGATGTGTGTGCTGCAGGAGCTATCGCGACGAAGGTGTGGGAATTCTACTTTGACTTTTTTTCTGCGGCGTTCTAACATTTTTCCGCCCAAGTCAATTGAGAAAGCAGAACAAGTTGATGCCTATATGCCGAAGTACTCCGGCGTTTAGCTACGACGGCTCTCTACAATTTCTTTCTGTGTAGCATATCTTTGCACCAACGCTGCACCAGCTAAGTGCTTATGAAACGTCACACACCACTACCAACGCGTTTTAATGACTGAAATGACGCGGCATATAAAATGTAGCTATGTAAGGGTGGTCAAAGCATTGGCACGGTGCGCAAAATCTGCAGGTGTGGCGTTCATACGTCTTTCCACCCCAAACATCAATTTCAAAGAGCTCGGAGAGTTACTGATCGACTGGCGATTCTTTTTAACTTTTGCTTGTCCGCCGCCACCGGTGTCCGAAAGAATTATCGCGAAAAAAGAAAACTGGTACTAAGGACACATGCAGTAGAGCTTGAACCCGGGTGCGCTGCATGGCAGCCCATTATTCTACCACTGAGCCACACCGGTCCACATCGGTTCACACTATCATTCCACTAGGAAATCGGGCAACTACAGGCGTCATATATGACATCGTTGTGACCATCTCGAACGAAGATCTGGCGATTCTTGTCAAGCCTGCTAATGATGGGCCCCAAATACTACAGGTGTGCCGTCTAGGAAAGTCGAGATTTGTGAAGATAGACTTTAAGAGTGAATGCCTGCCGACGCATGTTAAGGTGGGTCATTTCCGGCAAGTTGAGCAGCCATTTGTCCCTAAGCCATTTTAGTGCCGAAAATGTTAGAAATTTGGTCATGTGAGTGCCGTCTGTGTAAATCACACTCTTCCAACAACTGCAAGGCTAATTTCTATAATTGCCCTAATTGGCAAGGGCCCCACGACGCCACATCAAAAGAGTGGCCGAAAATAAGGCAGGAGATTTCGGTTTTGAAGGAAACGGTGAGGGTCCGTTCAACTCACCGAGAAGCGGTGCTGTCGTCAGGCGACATCTTTCTCGTCGCAGACGCTCATCTAGAAAGTCTGCCCACACTATTGAGCCTTCTGTAAAGCCTCCTTTCGTTGAATCAGCCTCACCACCACCACCGGCCAAAAGGAACACGTGCACTGAGAATGCTGCCCCTGAAAAGGAGGCTCTGGAAGAAGCATGGCCATCACTTCCAAGGATAACCCCTGCAGAAAAACTGGAACGTGCACCGGTAGCATCACTTTCCGCATCTCGCCAAGATGAGGCAACAGAGCATAACCGTGAAGTTTTGACGATGATCAAGTCTCTCATCAATGCCATTCGCACGCTTATAGGCAACACGAACACGCCTACAGCACGATGCGCAGTGCAAGTATTTGATGCCCTGAGTCCAGTGCTGTCCAACTTTGCATAGACGAAATGGCTCGTTCACTGCCTTTATTCCGAGACGAAGAACGTAGTGCGACAGTTTTACAGTGGAATGCCAGAGGACCAAAATCACAGATTTCATGTTTTCGACAGTACGTTTTCCTCAACATATTTCTTATATTAGTAATATGTGAACCAAATTTGTCAAGAGCGATAAAGCTTTCTGGCTACGAAGCCTTCACTTCATCGACTTGTGGTGAGCCCAGCAAAGTAATTATATATTACCGCACAGATTTAACCTACTATTCACATTTCGTGCAACCCCATAACGGAAATCGATAAGTATGCCTCCGCGTTGCAAAGAAGAACGTAAGCTTCACGCTTATCGGCGCATACATCTCACCATCTGGTCAGTTCGATGGTGAAAGACTACACGTTATCTTGACCGCTACACCTGGACCCTGGATTGTTATTGGTGATTTCAATGCTCATCACTTGCTTTGGGGAAGCACAAAGATTGATTCCAGAGGCCGGAAACTTGCTGAATTCGCCTCACGCCACGAACTTCACGTTATGAATGACGGCAGTCCAACGTATTTACGTGGTTCGAGATATAGCAGTTGGTTGGATCTTTCATTGGGGTCACGGCGATTCACCCAACAAGTGCGATGGTTCACTGATATTGAGACTCACGGCAGTGATCGTATTCCAACGTATCTGAAAATCACAGGTTTTGCAACTTCCTCCTCATCAACTAACAGAAGAGTCAATTGGACAATGTACAAGACAAAGGTGGAAGAGGCATGCAATGATAGCGCGTGCGTCCTCGAGGAGGTAACGAAAAATGTTATGGAAGATGTTACGTGCGCCTTCAAATACACATCAAAGCGTGCAGAATTTGATATAGAACTTGAACGACTACGAACGATTTGTAGGCGGGCTGAGAGGAGGTGCAGGCGAACTAATTCGATTCATGACCTCAGAGACGCTCGACGTCTGCAAAATAAAATTCAACGTCGAATGGACAAGCTTAAGGACCAACGGTGGAAGAAATTTTGTGAATCACTCGATCCTCGCAAGCCTATGTCCCATATATGAAGGACGGTGCGTGGCCTTGGCTCGATTCCACAACAACGTCCATTCAGCACATTGGCTCTCCATCAAGGCCGCCTGCAGGTTGAAGTTGCTGAAGATTATTGCGGGAGGATTGCGGGCAATGTGGTTACTTACCATGAGTGACGAAGTTCTCGGGGATGTTCCTGTAGCACGAGTTTTTCAACTGAATATGCTTTTCTTACTTGAGGAACAGCATGCAGCTCTAGCCACCTGCAGAAGTTCATCGTCACCTGGGCCGGACGGTATTACATACGCTGCTTTATGCCATCTTGGAAGACGAGGCCGAGACCAGTTACTAAAATGCTACAACCAGTTCATGGAACAATGGCTTCGTTCCAGAAAGGTGGAAATCCAGCCGCTTGGTACCAATCCTCAAACTTGGGAAGTCGCCGCTTGATCTGGCATCATGTCGGTCCATTGCGCTATCCAGCTGCGTGGGGAAAACAATTGAAAGAATGGTTTTGACACGCCTTGAGTGGTACCTTGAACGCTATAATATATACCCAGAGGCCATGGCTGGTTTTCGAAGAGGCCGCTTTTCTATTGATAATGTCATCGACCTCATAGCTACTGTGCAACAACAGAAATAACTCAAGCGCATCTCGGTTGCGACGTTCCTAAATGTGAAAGGGGCATACGACAACGTAACGCACGATGCCATCCTAGATGACTTGGCGAACATTGAAATCGGTGGAGAAATGTTTCTATGGATTTGGAGCTACCTACAGAGGAGATCCTTCTTCGTGCTTACTGCAGAAGGCCGCACCGTTGATCACTACACCGCTCATGGCGTTCTACAAGGCGGGGTTCTCAGCCCTACGTGGTTAACCTCACGATCATTGGCCTTGTACAAAGTCTACCTCGATCAGTCAATCTCTCTACATACGCTGATGATATATGTATCTGCGCTTCAGCAGTGACACGACCCCAGGTACGCGCACGGCTCCAAAAAGCGCCGAGAATAACGTCGAGGTACCTCCATGCTCGAGGCCTCACGATTTCCACCGAGAAGTGCGCCTTAGTTCCTTTTACCCGCAAGCCCATGATCTAATATCCTGTTTCCATCGACAACGTGAACCTTTTGTATACGAGACGTCACCGATTCCTGGGCGTCATTATCGACAGAGATCTCTCGTGGAGTGCTCACATCTCGCACTTGAAGAAGAGGCTCAGCTCTATCACACACGTGATGAGATTTCTCGCTGATAAAACGTGGGGCACACCAATGTCATCTATGCTTCAGCTGTACAGAGTGCTCTTCTTGGCATATTTGCGGTATAGCACGCCCGTGCTTTACAACGCCGGAAAAACTAACATCACTAATATCAGGGTCATGCAAAGCATTCAAGGCCAAGTTCTCCGCACATGCTTGGGGCTACCTCGGTGCGCTAATACGTTAGCAACAATTGGTATTGCTAAAGACCACCCGATCACGGCATATATAGCTGTCGACACACTCCGGACACATATCCGTCACATATCCAGAGTGCATAACCACAACCTTGCTAGCTTGCCCCGCCGCGGTGGTCTAGTGGCTAAGGTACTCGGCTGCTGACCCGCAGGTCGCTGGTTCGATTCCCGGCTGCAGCGGCTGCATTTCCGATGGAGGCGGAAATGTTGTAGGCCCGTGTACTCAGATTTGGGTGCACGTTAAAGAACCCCAGGTGGTCAAAATTTCCGGAGCCCTCCACTACGGCGTTTCTCATAATCAAATGGTGGTTTTGGGACGTTAAACCTCACAAATTAATCAATCAACCTTGCTAGCTTGCCACTAGAAAGACCAAAGGCAGCTTTTTTCAAAGTTGTGGCAGCTAACCAGAATTCCATCTCGTGGAGATTCTCGCCCGCAACCATACCACTATCTCTAGAGTGGTGCATGAAAACACCCACTGTGCACCTTGAAGTGAAGGGGATATCTAAAAGGCAAGCCTGTCATCTGCAGCCCTCAAGCAGATCTCACTGGACCTTCTGCATTTGTCGTATGCTAACCGAATTCATGTTTACACGGACGGTTCGGTCTCGGGAAGTTCGACAGGTGCCTTTGTCATACCATCTTGATCAATCACCGTCAAATTCAAGACATCACACGTCACAACATCTACGGGATCCGAGCTCGCCGCTCTTCGAGCCGCTGTGGAGTTTGTTACGCAAGAATCCCCTAGTAGATGGGCCATATTCTACGACTCCAAGGCAGTCCTTCAATGCGTGCGAAGTCTACGACGTGGAAACTACCACCAGATGGTGTATCGTAATAATGAAATTTGTCATCGCGCCACTGATCAAGGACACGACATTGTTTTACAATGGTTGCCGGCCAACTGTGACATCCGTGGTAACCACCTCGCCGACGACGCTGCCCGATGTGCCCACGATGGAGCGCCCACATTGTTAATACCCTTGTCAAGAGTAGACGCAGCTAGAGAACTTCGTCACATCACGTTTAATGCCACGCTTGCGCACTGGAATTCTCCACTTAACTCCAGTAATTGCCCTAAGAACCTTAACTCATTACTCCAGAAACAACTGCCATCCAAGATTTCTCGACGTGACGCTACAATGCTGTACCGGCTGTGGACTGGGGTAGCGTTTACTAAGTCATTCAGCCATGACATTGGCATGGCAGATTAATACATGTGTGAAAGCTGCAACTGTATAGAGACTATTGAACATCTCTTGTGCCACGGTGCCCCATTTGATGAAGATCGCTGGACTCTACAGTGTGCCTTGAATAGACTCGATTACGGGCTATTTAATGAACCAAAGATCTTAGGAGCCTGGTCATGCAGCACATCAGCACAGACAGCCACACGAGCCCTCCTGAGATACTTGAGAGCGACTTCATTGAGGGACCGCCTGTGAAACTTGGCATTGTGTGTGTGATGTGACCTGTGTCTATCCTTCTCTCTCTATTTTTACTCCCCTCTCCGCCCCCCCCCCCGATGTGTAGAGTAGCAAACTGGACGCGCAGTCTAGTTAACCTCCTACATTTCTTCTTGCTCTCTCACACTGGTCCAGTGTTTGAAAATTTGTTCGCAAACTTAACTTAGGCAGGCTTGTTGTCGGAAAGGAGTCGCGTTAATATGAGTAGTATAGCATTTTAGAACAGCAAAAAAACGAGTCGTCGCACATTGCGAATAGCGTAATTAGTGGGTTGTCCAATGCTCCAACCCATTACAAAAGCTTGTTTTGGTTCGCCTATTAATGTCCACTTAGGCATCATTCCTCATCGTCGTCAGCCACTGCATGAACAATTGGCACAAAAGTCCTTGCAAGTGTTTAGCGGATACAACACCTCTCAGAAGAAGGACGAAGAATAGCATAGCGAATGCTGGTCGAATACCCAGATATTATTATTATTGCCGCAGTGGGTACTCAGCAAGTGTGCTTGCAGCAGTGACCCAATGATTGTTTATAAAATGCTCTCTAAGGCGACTTTTTGAGCTTTCGCTGTGACTCTGCTGCACCTTCTACACAGGCCAGGTGTTGTTTAGTGCCATGAGGTCATTTGACCCCCACTGTTTCGAAGCACTTCTTCGAACTCTTACCACCATAAAGCCGCCACATCGACATTAAAATGTCCCTTTGACGTCTTATTAGCGCCTGGTAATTAGTTATTGTAGTTGTGTAGGTATTTTGTAAAAGGAGTAATCTTGTTCTCTTCCATTTTCTTCACGTAGGGCGCTACACTGTTATTGAAAAACAAGCTCCAGACGAAGAAGATTCTGGGTTTTGTCTTCATCCGGATGATTCATTCATATAAATAAAAATAAATACCAGGGTGTCCCTGTTTTATTTTCTGCATGGACCCTGGAAAGGACATGAAAGGGTGGTCGCAACTTGGTAAACTAATGAAAGCTTGTAGGGATTTGAATCACTGACTGTGTAGTGTCTCTTATTTGGATTATGTGCCTTAGAACTTATTTGTGACAATTTTTACTATTGCACAGCTTTACGTATAAGCTGGAGCTCTTACAATGTTTTAAACATGAAGCTGCTTATATAGCAAAACGTTCTTTCTACATCGCGTACCAGAAGACTATCAAAATGGGAAATAGGTACGCGCTACAGAAATTGAAAAAAACCCACTACTCCGCGCTGGTTCACTATATTTGAAGAAAGCCACGGTTAGTTCTACGAATGTACATTTGATTAATTGATTGAAATAACTTTACTGATCTTTTGCAAGACGCACTCTAGCGCGCAGTGGGCAACTCCCACGTCGAGGTCCCTAGGCCAAGCCTGTCGGCCGCTTCGCGGGCCTGTTGGACAGCCCTAAGGTGGTCGGCCAGAGGTGGACTGCCAATGGCTGTCTCTCACCTGACCATGTAGGAATCTGGGTTTGATTGAAGGCGCCCCCATAGCATGTGCGCTAACGTGGACTTCATGCATGTGGGGCATGCGTCATCCACGTATGCTACGCAATAAGTTCTGTGTCCAATAAAAAATACTTTGATAATGAACGGGTATGTGCCACAGAAATTGCCACTCAACTTCCACTAAAAGAGAAGAAACCAGAAGCACTACAAATGGCCACCGAGCCAAATGTCGTGCCGAAGACACCGAGTACGTACAAGAAGAGGATGCCAGGGAACGGGAGAGGTAACGGTGGCAGCAAGAAGATTTTGGAGCGATGGAAGGCTTACGACAACGAATATGTACCCGTATCGTATCTGCGACTATCTGTGATTTAACGAGGACCTGCACTGACTATCGACGCAGAAACAGCCTAGCTAAAGCCCAACAGCGATATGAAGCACCAAGAAACAACTCGCGTGACCTAGCTAATATCTAGAGACAACCTATAAGTGACCGCGTTAGTGTTATGAACCGTCCAGTTTCGCTGTTGAAGGCTTGCATGGTGTGGTGCACGCTTGAACATTCAATGAACATTGGATGAGGAAAGTGATTGAAAGAACACATTTCCAGCAGGTGAAGCTTATAGAATGCGTAATGCTTCAAAGTATTGACAATATTTCAATGGCTAGTCTTGAGCAAATGTCGATGGTATTTTGGTAAAAGCGCAGGGCACCTTTATGTACCTGATGAGGATGCGCTGAACAGCAGCTGAAGCTCATACAAATTTCGCTTCCGGAGTTTTCGTTATGAATACATACGCTACCCAGAAGACAGTTATGCAATATTGCTCTAGTGTCAAATAGGCAAACTGGCACAACGTTGAAAACAGAACAAATACACACTATGTAGGGGATTCCACCAGATTTCTCACCCATTGCATATTGAATAAACACTTAAGGTCTTCATCTAGAGATGTGAACATTTACTTTATTTGGGTTTTAACGAGCGAAAACAAAAATAAAACATTTTTGAGTGATTCGAAAACAAGCTCGACATCTCATAGTCAAAAATAACTCCAATAAAATTTCAGTGACCACTATACAAGAGATATCAACATTGGCTTCAATATTGTTTGCACAACCAGAATAACTCTAGCCGATTCCACAGCTCTACATGAAGAAATGAATCCTGAAGGCTATCTGAATTAAGGTATTGGTAAAAACAGCGTTCAAACTGCGAGTACTGGATTGTGACTATCGTACATGCCATTAGCGCAGGCACACAAACACGTAAACATGCGTACACAAAGCAGGAGTTCGTGGTCTAGAATAAAGGCGCCTGATAATTTCACATAACACGTCATAGACATAATACATCTCATGGTCAAGGTTATAAACATGACATTAGGATGTATACGTTGAACAATTCCAAGGCATTTATTGGTGACAACGAATAACTTTCAACAATTCTAGCACATTCCGCCACACCAAACAAAGTAGGAATTCTACCATCGCAAGGGTTACATGCTCTTGGAAGTGCCAGTAAAACTCCAGAGAAAACGCCAGGGTTTCCGTCATTAGCCACGGCGCCCAGGCAACAAAGAAGAAGTGACGGGGCATGAACCAACAATTTGCCAGCGACCTCAGCATAACTCCAGTAGAAGCTGACGTGTATGCGTGGTTCAGGCGAAATGTATTGCAAGAATACAGAATGAGGTCATGCGGATGGTACTGAACCAAGCTGATGATGACAGCTAAATGCGAAGCATTTCTTAGGAAACTTCGCCGACTGTTACCGTATCTATCTATTTATCCATCTACCTATCTAGCCGCCTACGACATTTAGCTCACCTGGCCGTTTCGATAATGGTATTTGTACAAAAATTGCCACGTTATAACACGACTGCATAACAAGTATAACCGACTAGTCATAACATTAAAAACATATATGTATGTCACGAATGTCATAATTTACACTTTATAGTCTTGAGGCTCGAGCGGTGGTTTTGTTCAATATCATAATGCAAAACTGCCATGGTATGACATCTTTGCAAGGCGAACATAAGTGTTAGACCAGAACGCGGAAATTATGTTGTGAATGTCATAAAAAACATGACAATATGCCACGCTCAAGATGTGCTCGCGGCCATTTTGATACCTTCACGTCCCATAATACCAAACTTGGTATTATGGGACCCGAACGGGCGACCACGGTAGATGACACGTCCGAACATGATTATAATGATATGCGCGTTATGTTAAGCATGACTACATGCTACGCTGATGGGCACGCTTGCGGCCGTTATGCTAGCGCCACAGAAAGGAAATTTGTGAAGTGAATAGACGAAGGAAAATGACACGTCCAAACATGATAATCATGGCATTCGTATCATGTAAAGCATGACTACATGCTTGGCTTATAGCGTGATCGTGGCCGTTTCACTAGCTCCATATATACCAAATTTGGTATTACCTGAACTCAATGGACGATGAATACAAATTTCAGGTGCCAACATGATAATCATGACATTGAAGTGATGTACGGCATTATTCACGTCTGTCTCGTAGCGTTGTAGTAATCTTAAATTGAAATATCAATCTTCCTCATTTGTGCTTCGCATATCATTGATTCCCACTGTATGTGCAATCTGCTGATTTTTCGTTTTCAAGACGTCATGCAATACTCTTCACGTGGTAGTGGAAGTATTGAAGTCTGCGTGGGTATGTGATATGAGTGCACATTGAAGATAATTTCTGACATTTACAATATTTGAAAAGCTTTTTTTCTGCCTTGACACGGCTGTTTGGAAGGCGCCTTCATCTCAACCTACCAGAAGGCAACAGCTTGGTAGAGCGTGTGCACCGACAAATGAGGTCGTACTAACCATCATAGTCAAGAGACAGCATTAAGGGTATACAATATGCTGCTACTGTTACTGAAACAGCGCAGAGTAATCATGGATTATCTGAAAACGAGCGCGTGGAAATGCTCTGTTTTTAATCAAACTGCGCATCGAGTGAATTTTCCTGCACCAAACAAGACACTTCGCCACTGTGCTCGTAGTACCCTTTCCCGACGTTTTTACAATGCGTTGGTATGTTGCATGGCGTCTGTCCCATCTATGTTGACGTCATATTACGAGAAAAAATATGAATTTGAAAATTTTCATTTTGGGCTACATTGGTAAAAATATACACCAGGTGATGCTTCAAGCAAATTTGGCCTAATACCCCTCGTCAAATTTAGTTTCCCCCATTTACTTCCCCTTCTAAATATTATTGTTTATTCCTCCTCCTCACTGAAAAGCAAATAATTTTTTTCTGACACACCAACTCATATAATTAGAATTCTCACTTGATAGAACGAAATATTACGCGCAGAGCTGAAGGCATTATAAATGTCACACGAAAGAAAAAAAAAAGAGTTTTCTCGATCTCTCGAGACAGTCGTATGCAAGCTAAGCCAGGTCACTCTTGAAGAGATGCCTGCTTTCCGCGAACTTATAGAGAAGTGCAACAGGTGTTTCACCATGAATCTTGCTAACTGAACTAGTTTTTTGCTTCGAATCGTAAAGATGTGAATACGTTTTCAGCAGAAAGGCTAGCATCCAGGACAGTCTGTATATGAAATAAAGTATGTAGGCAGAGGGCACCTGTTTCTAAAAAAGCATGTTATTTTAATTTCGTTATTACAGTTTCGCGATATGACTTGGCACTGCTTTCAAAACAGCAAAGTGGGCGTCCTTGATTTGCACAATAGCTCTAATAAATGCGAGACCTCTCACGAATCAACAGAAGACACAAATATAGCAGGAAATGTGTGGTTTTTTGTGACGATTGATATAACTAACACAGCTTCTGCTATGCCAACGTCACAACGCAAGAAAATTGCCCTTGTACCAGCTGTCCGCTGAAATGAATATGTTGCAAATATTTGAGTGTGGTGTATCAAAGGGGAGTTGGCTGTGCGATTACGACAGTGCGTGTATTAGACTATTTAAAATAGATTGGAACAATTTAGCTCGTTTGTGGAGAACAGGTCTTTTTCAATTAGAATGAAGAATTTGGTAAGTGCTTGCCTATCTTGACTTGATTCGTGGACTGTTCTATTTCCAGTTTCTTTGTATGTTGCGCTTCAATTTACTCCGGGACGTATATATTTCCTTGTACAATTCAATCTGAATACCTCTGTGAGTAGCTGCTATTGAGTCGCTGTTGTTCTACAATAACGTGGTAATGTTAGAGTGCTCGTTTCACAGGAGTACTAGTGTCGGCGTCACCACCACTAGTGGTGAGTGATATATCCACGCTGTCTGCAAGCAAAAAAAAAAAGAAATTGACGTGAATAGCTATGTGACGAAAGTATTGAGTACGAATGGTAGTAGAACATAGGCACAATGCGTGGAAAGCATGGGTTTTCCTAGTGATGCACGCGGTTGCTTCAAACTGTTAAAAAATCGGCAGATCCCACGCACAGTGGGAATCGATGATATGAGAGGCACAAATGAGAAAAGTTAATATGTCAATTTACGATTAGCACAACGTTACGAGACAGACGTAAATTATGCCGTACATCACTTTCATGTCATGATTATTATATTGCCGACTGGCATTTCTGTTCTTATTCGTCTATTCACATCACGTAATGTCAAACTTGGCATACGTGAAGCTAGAAAAGTGGCCACGAACTGGCTATGAGCTTGGCATGTAGTCATGTTTTACATGATTCGCATGTCATGACTATAATGTTTGGACATGTCATTTAGCTTTGTAGTCTATTCGCGTCACGTGATGCCCAAATTTGTACATGTGAAGCTAGTGAAACGACCACCAGCGCAATACGAGCGTAGCATATAGTCATGGTTTGCATGACACGCATGTCATGATTATCATGTTTGAACTTCTCGTTTACCTTCGTCGTTCATCGGCGTTTCGTAATATCAAATTGTTATATGTGAAGACAGCGAAACAGCCGCAATTGCATGATGAGCGTGGCATATAGGCATGTTGCATGACACGCATGTCATAATTTTCATGTTAGGGTCTGTCGCTTGGGTTCGCCATGCAATAATGCCATAACATAACAGTTTTGAAACATGCCATGTGAACAAAACCACCGCAAGAGCTGCAAGACCATTAAATGTAAATCATGACATTCATGACATTCTGTCCTGGTCTTCCATGGTGTATGGTCCTGTACGTTGGTACTGGCAAAATCAGATCACACAAATCTCTCTACAATTATTTTCTTCTCACGCTTGCTAGATAGTCGAACGAAAAAGAACAGATGAACGCACACTATCTACCACTTCCTTGAGGTAGCCACGCAACGTCACGGGCTGGTTATCAGTAGTGACAACCACTGCCTAATCTGAGTTTGCATACCGTACGCAAAAACGTACCCCTCACGTCACGGAAAAACAAAAATAGGCAGATCTCAAGTTCAGTGGGAATCGATTATATGCGAAGCATGAATGAGAAATGTTGATATGTCACTTTAAAATCAGCACAACGTTACGAGGTGGAGGTAATGATGCCGTGCATGACTTCCTTTTGATGATTATCATGTTTAGATGGGTTGTTTGCATTCGTCATCTATTCACTTCACGTGATACCAAATTCAGTATATGAGGAGTTAGCGAAACGGCCGCGAGCACGCTATAAGCGTGATATGGGGTCGTGTTCTTACGTGACATACGTGTGAGGATTATCATTTTAGCAACAGTCATATACTTTCGTCATCCAATAACGTCGCATACCACCAAATTGGTATATGAGGAGCTAGCAAAACGGCCGCGAGCACATCATGAAGGGCCCAATATAATCCGATTTAGCGTTGACGTGCGCGCACGCTAGGCACAGCGATGCTACGTCAGCAAAAGGCGAGCAATCTATAGTCTCACGCCAGACGCGACCAGCGTCCATCGACGCGGCCCGACGGCAACCATCGCGAAATGCGACATGCTGAATTTCGCGCCGATGCGTTACCCAGACAACACTGCGTTTCCCTGTTTTCGTGATGGAGGGACACCGGGCATGCTGAAACGCGTATGCGTCGCAGCAACGCAGCGCGGCACGCGCCTGCGTGTATAGGGCAGGATTGGCGCTTGGCGTGACAACGCCGGCGTGACGCGACAAAATGAACGCCGGCAAGCACGCGCCCCACGTCACGTTGAATTGTATTGGCGCCTTGACTGTAGGATGTCATGTTCTCACATGACACGCATCTCATGATTATCATCTTTGTACCAGTCACATACCTTTGTCATCCATTGGCGTCACGTGATACCAAATTTGGCACATTGAAGCTAGCGAAACGGCCGCGAGCGCATCATAAGTGTGGCATGTAGTCATGTTGTTAAATGGCACAAATGTCGTGATTATCATCTTTGGATGTGTCATTTACCTATGTCGTCCATTCGCGTAGGGTAATACCGTGTTTGGTACATGTGAAGCTAGCGAAACAGCCGCGAGAGCATCATGAGTGTGGCATGTAGTCATGTTGTTACGTGACGCTTATCTCGCGTTTATCATGTTTTCACCAGTATCATACTTTCGTCATACGCTCACGATCAGTAATACCGAATTTGGTATAAGTGAAGCTAGCATAATGACCGCCAGCACATCATGAGCGTGGCATGTAGTCGAGTAGTTGCATGACCCGCATCTCATGATTATAATGTTTGCACCAGTCACATAGCTTCGTCATCCATTCAAGTACTCTAATACCAAATTTGATATATGTGGCACTTGCGAAACGGCCGTGACCACAACACGTGCGTGGCATGCAGTCGTGTTGTTACATGACGCATATGTCATGATTTTATGTTAAGGTCTGACGCTTGTGTTCACCATGCAATCATGCCATGCCATATCAGTTTTTGCAACATGCCATGTGAACGAAACCACCGCAAGAGCGTCTGGACTATGAAATGGAAATCATGACATTCATGGCATACATGTAATGATTTTCATGTTATAACTACACAAATATGTTCTTCATACTGTCATGTTATGCCATTGCAAGTTTGGTATCGATACATTATCGAAACTGCCAAGAGAGCTAAAAGTCGTAGGCGGCTAGATAGATAAATAGATAGGTAGATAGATAGATAGAAAGATAGATAGATAGATATTGAGAAAGATAGATATATAGATATATTGATAGATAAATTGATAGATAGATAGATAGATGATAGATAGATACGCTCCAAGACGCCGAAGCTCGCTAATTCGCTAAGAAATGCCTCACATTTAAAAGTCTATTTACTAATTGTCTAAAAAATACGTGAGCCAGACCGAGAATCCCGTCCTTCACGCGCCTAAACACATATCGGCCCGGCTGCACCGTTCCCACTCCGAGCCCCATATGAAGACCGCGAACAGTCTGTGCAGCCTTTGCACGTTTAGCCTTGAACGGTGTAGCACCCCATTACATACCACAGTTTAGCACCACATTACATACCGCGCATGGTGCAATTTTATGTTTCTGCCGTGCAGTAATAGATGCATTAAGAAGACTCCTTTCGCTACATGACATTCATATAATGTTGTTTTTCAAAGTAGTTCAAGAAAGAGCGTTGATATTTTGTAGAACACCTGCTCACCAGAACGACAGCCTGGCTTCGATTCTTACTCGAAGCCAAAAATATTTATTCTTTATATTATCTTCATTTTTCTTAATTTTGCAGTCAATGACAGGGTGATTTTTCACTCACAACCAGCAACGCGGCCACTGAAGCTGATATTGATGCACAAGCCGACACTGGGATTTCTGTGAAATGAGCTCTTTAACCCTCTGATGCACGAAGTTTTATTTCAATGATCATCGCCAAGAAAACTTCGGTATGCACAAGTAAGCAAAAAATAAGACAATAAGGTTTTCAGAAAAAAATATGATTATTTGTAGGGGAGTAATGAGTGGTTGCAACCGGCGTGATTGGGCATCTGGGGTCCTACTCCGCATGGGCTGCTTTGAAGAGACAACGACAAACAATTTGTGAGCCAACGAATGTCACTGGAAGCAACATAGAATATCTCGGCAGTCCGACGTTCACGTACGGGATTATATCAATTTCGTCGAAAGCTCTTACGAAGGGTGGGCTGAACGATACCTTGGCTCTAAAGTTTGCCTACGCGACAAGGACCTTCGGAGAGTTGCGTGCCCGTACCGCGTGGCTCCTTTACAACGTGCACAATGTTGGCATCGGTAATCAATGCGGTGACAGCCCGTTTGACGTCATCAGACAGTTTTTTTTACTCGCTGAGGGGCGCCTGGATGAAAGGTGCCAAGATTGAGCCACCTTGTCAAATGAACACTCCGAGCTTTGCGCTAGTTGCCGAGCCATTGCGGAATCGTGCGGATGATCGCGCGGATGAAGCTGCTCGATCGGCTCACGACCAAGACCAGCGCACGCCCATGCCACTCTTGAGAAGGGACGCTGCAAGGCTACTACAATCACTTACTCGCCGTATATCTCTCCTACAATGGAATACGCAGGGTTTCTCCAACACGCACCTGTATTCGATTGACCCAGACTTGCAACTTCGTTTGCCATCCGGGCGTCCACGATGCGCTGAAACTTTACTGTGTCGGATGAGGTTTGGGCGTGGCATTCACGAATTCGTACTCTCGTCTCCTTGGAATGGCGAGCACTTCGGCATGCAACATCTGCGCCTGCGAGGAAACGCTTGAGCACATTCTATGTCATTGCCCAGCAAACCAGACCGAACGACGCATTATGGAAGCCAAGCTCTGTCAGCTGGATTCACGGCCGCTTACAGAAGAGAAGATCCTGGGACCTTGGCCGACGTCTTCCCATACGCGCAAAGCCACGAAAGCCCTCTTGTACTTTTTAAGGACCACCAGACTTCACGACCGCTTGTGAAAGAACTGTGCGAGACCATGCTATGTAGTCTCGAGCTGACTATTCATGCTTCTCTTTCTTACTCCTCTTGTTTTCTATCTCTTTCCGTTCTACTATTCCCATTTTCCCCACCCCAAGTGTAGGGTAGCCAACCGAGCCAAGCTTGGTTAACCTCCCTGCCTTTCCTCTCTATTTATTTCTCTCTCTCTCTTGAAGCACGCTACACCATCCAAAAATGAGACGCAAATGTACATTTACGATTTGGCTGACACGTGCCCTGGCGGACTAGCCAATAGACGGGTAGCTGAAAAAAAATGTGAAAGATAGAAAAGAGAACATATTTTCTCGTATTGTATAACAAAAACGTTCAATAAAAATTTATTATTCTGAAAATAAAATGGCCTTGAACCACACTGACGATTTTGTAAAAATAAAAATTTCTCCCTTTGCCCGGGCCAAACAGAACGGCGTGCTTGCTTCAGAATTGGTGCAGACTAGGAGGAAGCGAGCGCGTACTGATTTATGAAATGATTGTTTTTTAAAGACGATAGTCTTTCTTGGGGACCTTCGACGGAAAAATTTGGTCTCTCTGTTTGTCTGCCTGTCTGTACATTTGTCTGTTTGTCTGCCCTAACGATACTTCAAACGGCACCGAACGGCCAACCATATGCGTAGCGCCCATCATTATTGCTTAAGGTTTAGCGTTCATAGTTGTGCGATTGTCAATTCAAAAGCAATTATTGCGCATATTTGAGGCGCCATAACAACACTTCGAAGCTTTGTATGTCTGCCTTTATACTACAAGAGACACACACAATTAACTCTAAGGAATGTAGCGCTTATCGCGCTGTGCTGACAGTGCGACGTGATGCTCAAAAAGGTGTTTCCAGCGCTTTGCAATGACGTCAAGGTGGGGGCAACCGGCCCGTCGCTTTGCGTTCTACACCTTTATCACCTCCGAGATTGGCGCGCATCTTTCTCCGCGGGCTGCTCGCCTTCGTTTCCGAAGATAACTGCCAGATGGCACTTGTGTCTAACGTGCCTGGTCCTGGTATGATTGTCGGCAATGCGATCTTGTGCATGAGATCAGAAGGTTCAAGAAAGATTAGAAGTAAGCAGCGTGGATTAGGTAGGCTTGCCTAGGAGCTCACGGAAATACACCAAATTCAGGGAGTACAAGGTGATATGGGAGGACATCATTTGAGGACAGGGAAGCTAGCAGCAAGATAAAATTTGAGGAGCGATTAAGAGAAGTGGGGGAGGAGCGTTGGGCTAGGATGGTATTTAGCTACTTGTACATGAAGAATGTCGATACCAATGGATGAAGTGAACTAGAAAATTGACTGGTAAATATTTGGAAAACAGCCAGGGGCCAAACCAAAAAGAGTTATCGGTTAAGAAGAAGGTGAAGGAAGCTGATACCGATATGTGGAGAACTGGCATGATTAAAAAGTCCGCACTTGAGATCTATGAAACTTTTAAGCAGGAAGTTGCCAGGTAAAGGATCTATGATAATACTCGGGGTAGTTCTCTACTGTTTGAGGCCAGTACGGTAGTATTGCGAACCCAGACATATCGGGCCAAATACGGAGGGGTAGACATGGTATGCAGTGCGTGTGGAGAAAAAGAGGAAACTGCCGAACACTTGATAATGTTCTGTAAAAGGCTTCATCCTATAGTTCAGGATGATGGCGCAGAGTTTTTCAAAGCACTAGGGTTTAGGGACAGGCAGGGCAAAATAGACTTTAGGCGGGTAGAAATAACTAGAAGGAGGCTATCTCATTGTTGGCTAAAGTCAAGGCACGAGTGAAAATTAAACCCTTCACTGCAAAGTACAAGTCCTCAACCTCACTAATTAAAGGAAAAAAGAATAAATCTAATTTGTCGTTCACTAAGGATTACGGCTTGGTGGCGTTAGCCACCGCCAGATCTAAAGGGTACAGCCATATCAATCCACCCACCCATCCTCGATGCGCTCGTTCGCCTCCGCAACACGCTCGAGGCACTCTAACGCAGCGCCTCCAGAATTATCTTCACAGATTTTCTTGCGCAAAACATCAAATAAACATTTTGTTCACTCTCTCCAGACGCAAGACTATCGTCTTTCGACTACATTTGCGGTGTAACATGCAGATTTGGAACCAATTTTTTGTTTCCTAATAAAGAAGCATTGAATATAACAGCTCTGCATGCTGTGAATTGCTACAACCAAATCTTCTCATACCCGATTGTTTTCTCGTGCGTGTCCAACGTTGCTCGTGAGCAACAGAACATTGGTATCAAGATTTTTGCGATATAACTTGCGGTTTCACTAAATGGCGTGCTCATAAATGGTTCCACAACGGCCTTTTGAACCATTATAAGTATAATAGATATCGCCGTACCTTCCTGTTCTGGTGTACTCAAGTAAATTTGCTTCCATGTGAGGATCTTCTTTTAGCTCCTGTCATACGCTGGAACAAAACGCTACGAAACGCGACGCATGTATACCTGCGTATTTGTTTCAAGTTCAAGACACTCGGTAATCTTTCTGTATGACCACAAATAGTGCGAGACGTGTCGCGCAGCAGGTGCATTTGCGGAAAAAATATTTTGGGCGTTGTTTCCCAGAGCAACAGCGACCATCCGAGAGTTTAACGCTCTCGCGTCATAATTTAACGGCCGTCGCTCTGCTTCCGCGAAACTCGGCTGGAGATTTGTTTTATAGGACATTCTGTAGCGCAACCCTAGAAATGGAGACGCTGTCTGTCTGTAGCCCTTTAGGGTAGGGAAATGCATACCCTTGAGGTTTTTGTTTCAATGCAAAAATCTTCTCTTCTTTGCAGCCTCGTATAAGTAGCCACATTTTTACTTTATATTTACTCGTAAGTAGCATCTTTTCTTTTCTGTGCTTTGTTTTTTCCGGATAGATTTTCTTCGGTTGTGAAGAAACGTTTCTGATCACCACGCAAACTGCATGAACGATACAATAATCGGTACAGGACACTTCGATGGGCGAACATTCGTTGAAATGGCAATTCGAGCTTAAGAACACGTTGTGGGTGCATAGAAAGTTCGAAAATATTTCACACACTAAGTCCTTGAAGCGCGCACTAGGAACAGGATATCGCTATCACGTTGAGCTCTTAAAGGCGAAGCATAAGTGATCCGCCAATTTTTCCTCTCAGAACTTTTAAATGTGCGCTCGAGTAATGTACTTTCGTATCGCTATGTGGTAATTACCTGCGGCGTCAGCATTTAGAAATTTCCATATTTAAATACCTCTAGTAGTCCGAGTTGAGTTCAGTGTGTGTTATAGGGCGCCGAACAGACAGAATATTTAAAAAATCATTTTCCGATAGATAGATTGGATAGATAATAGATAGATAGATAGATGGATAGATAGATAGGTACGCTCAAAGTCGTTGAAGTTCACTAAGAAATGCTTGCAGGTGGTTATCTGGGGTGAACGCCATGCTGAAAGGATTAAGGAAGAGAGGTGGGAGTTTACTATGCTTTGGTTAAGTAGAATTAAACAAAAGTTGGAGTAACGCAACGAACACTTGCCTACTTCCATTGAAATATTTATAGAAATGAGCACTTGTACGTTGGTTGTCACAGTTTCCATATAGGGGTGCATACTTCCATTGAAAATATGAAATGAGCCTTGGACTTTGTTTCACAGTTTCCATATAGTGTATGCATCAATGACGTGCAATCAATAATTATGTTTTGAGTAATATCAAAAGTAGAACTGTCCGTTAATTTCAAGTGTCAGTGATGGCTCAGCGTGGTTGCCTAACACAAACGTGTAACAGTTGACGTGCAAGCAGACAGGTAGGTACCTCTGCAAGATAATTACGTAGGCTTTATACCCACTCATCATCAGTTACAGCCACTTGACGCGAACTCGGTATTTCATTTCATAATGCTGGCGAATGTACGCCTGCCTTGGAAATATAGAGATAAGATTTAGACGGTAGTGTTTAAAGACCCATTTATAGCTGGTTGTGGATGCCTGAATGCTTTGTTTAGTTTGGTGTGATGAACAAATAAGAAAATATGTCGAAATAAATTGGGGTCTCAATGTATATCGTTTAATTAAGATAGTGGAATCACACGCTTAGATAATTGCCCTTCTGACGGGCGACGACAAACAGTGAGAGCGTAATCTCTGATTCGGGTCGTCAATTTGCCGTGGTACCCAGTGTTGATGGTAGTGTTCAATTTAGCCTTGGCAGTTGGATAACAAATTTGCTGCACGACCTAATGGTGTTGGGAATGCGAGCAAGTATGAGTTGCACACAGCGAAGTAGTTTAGGGAAAATGTTTATTAGGCATTCTAGTTTCAAGTACGAGGTGAATCTTTTTTATATGTGAGCGAAGATATGTGAATGAAAACAAACGTGCACGAAGTGCAGTCTAGTCGGGCAAGGTAGCTGCATAGGCCTCGGTTCGACCGATGATCCACCTCTGCAAAATAAAAAAATAATCAAGTACAGTGGGTTACGACGAGGCAGTTCGACAACGCTTAGAGAGAGCCTGAAAGTCGGCTTCTTACATCACATGACGTCAGACGTGCCATGGCGAAAGGGCGGCTGCTGGCCAGGGGGGATTTACACTGGTTATTTAAAAGCCTTGTTTCAGACTGACGTATTGTTTTGCGGACCACTTTTCTTATCTCATAGATTTAAAGGCACTATACTTCAACTTCTGGCTAAAAACACTTATTTTTTAGAGGCGAAGCTCTTTATGGCGTGGCTTGGGCGTTTCTCGTAGTACGTAACCAACCAGTGGCACATACCCGAAATAGGTATAACATTTGACCTCCAAGGTGGTGCCAGTGTGAGATTTTCTTCTGTGCGTTGTTTAACAATAAAATAGTGCTGAATCTACATGACAATGGCTGCTAATGGGGAATGAGAGACAGGAGCATTCGGCTTTAGTCAACTTGCACGCTGCGATCCCCATTAGCAGCCATTGGCATGTACATTGAGCACTATCGGACAAGAAAGGGTTGCTACATTATACTCGCTGGGTGTAACCTCCTTAGTTTTATGAAGGTTTAGCGCGCGTTGAGCCGCAGGGCCATGAATACAATGAACTAGTATATACCATGAATGAATTCGAGGTGGTTAAAGGGGGGAAGCAGATATGAAGCGCAAGTCGTAAGAATTATACGCTGAAATCCTCTTGTCTCTTATTTCACAATTAGCAGCCACTGGCATGTACATTGAGCACTATCTGAGAAGAAAAGGTTGCTACGTTATACTCGCTGGGCGTAACCTCCTTGGTTTTAGAAAGGTTTAGCGAGCATTGGGCCGCAGTGCCATAAATACAGTGAACTAGTTTATACCATGAACTCAAGGTGGTTGAAGGGGGGAAGTAGACCCGAAGCGCAAGCCGTAAGAAAGTGTCCGTGTGCCACCTCTCGTTTAGTCCTTGGAATGTGCACTGAATGGTGGTGCTTCTATATGGGGAATATATGATAAAAAGATGCGAGATGGTGGGACTTGGAGTGTTGAATAGATGGACGAACAGACACACAGACAGGTGCATGGATGGACGCATGAAACGGACGCAGAGGTGGATGCATGAACGAACGCAGGGACGGGTGGACGAACAGACGCATGGACGGTCACACAGACGGACGCATGGATGGACGAATGCTTCGCCCCACTCTCCATCATTCACTCCGTGGATATGCTGCCATTTTTTGTGAGGCCTGAGAAGCAGCGAGCCTAGTGTGCGCAATTTGGCGAGCGACACGGGCTCGAGAAGCAACGTCCTGAGCATACACCGTTGGTTCGGTAGGTATCTCAAGGAAGGAGTGTGTCGAATGGCAATGCAGGGTTGCTGCCGTACATAAGAATGGAGAATAGCAGGCGGAGCCATGTCTTGACGAATTGTATGCAAACGTAACGTGGGGAGCGTTGCGTCCCAGTCACGGTGGTCAGCAGAGACGAACATGTCTGTAAGAGTTGGGTTGAGGTGCGCCGTAAGACCATTGGTCTGGGGATGGTAGGCAGTAGTAAGGTGATGTTCGTTAGAGCAGCTACAAAGGCACGATCTGTTCGAAGCTGGCGCGGATCCCCATGCAGCAGAATGACGTCATTCAGTAGAAAGTCTGCGACGCCGCAGCTACTTGAAAAGGCTCGAGTTATAGCGATCTGGTCGCATAGTCAGCTGCAACAGTGATCCATTTGTTGCCTGTCACGGAAGTCGGGAAAGATCCGAGCAGTTGAGGCCGACGTGGAAGAATGGTTTCCGGGTGAATGTCGATAGGTTGGAGCAGGCCCAGCCGTACGGAGAGCAGGACGTTCCGACGCTGGCAGCGCTCGCAAGCAGCGACATAGTGGCGCACGAATTTATACAGGCCAGGTCAAAAGAACCATTGCCGCCCGCTGGGATAGGTGCGTGAAAAAAACCAGGTGTCCTGCTATCGGATCGTCATGCAGATGTTGAAGAATGTTGGCACGTAGGTGTCGGGGAATCACTAACAAAAATCCGGGCCATAAGGCTTCATGTTTCGGCGATACAGAATTTCATTGTGGAGGACATATTGAGGGAGCGAAGGGTCGGAATGTCCTGAAGATACTCACTCAATAACCATTTGGAGGGTTGTGTCCCGGCGCTGCTTTGTGTTGATGTCACGCAAATCAGATATTGCGAGCACACAAGAATCGCTCCTATGGAAAGCGAGGCTAGCAGGGTCCACTGGATAACGCGAGAGACAATCGGCATCTTGGTGGAACCTGCCAGACTTTTAGATTACGTCGAAGTTATACTGCTGGAAACGTAGAGACCAGCGACCTAGGCGACCAGTTCGGTCCTTGAACGACGACAACCAACACAGAGCGTGGTGTTCCGTAATAACTGAGAACTCGCAGCCATACAAGTAGGGGCGAAATTTCGCTACAGCCCAGACCAACGCAAGACACACTCGCGCTCCGTTATCGAGTAGTTTCGCTCAGGTGTGGAGAGAAGGGCGGCTGGCATACGCATAAGACGCACGTTGCCTCCCTGGAGTTGAGCGAGGACGGCGCCGATGCCGTGAGCACTGGCGTCTGTGCGAACTACAGTCGTCGCGGACGGGTCGAAGTGAGCTAGAATAGGTGGTGAAGTGAACAGGTGGATCAGCGTGGAAAACGCAGCTGCTTGGTCTTTGCCCCACGAGACGGGCGCGTTCTTTTGAGAAGATCAGTTAGTGGATGTGGAAGTTTAATGAAATTGCGTATAAAATGTCGAAAGTACGAGCATAAGCCCACAAAACAATGAACATCTTTGGTGGAAGAAGGCAGAGGAAAGTTGTTCACCGCGCTAATCTTGTCAGGGTCCGATTGGACACCAGCAGCACTTACATGATGACCAAGGACTGTGGTTTCTCGTCGCTGAAATTGCACTTTTTCGAGTTCAGCTGGAGTACCGCTCGACGAAAAACGGCTAGAATTGGTCCACAAACGAGTTAGGTTGCTTTCAAATGTTGGGGAAAAACAATCACGGTCGTCGAGGTAGCAAAGGACCCCGCCACGGTAGTCTAGCGGCTAAGGTACTCGTTCTGCTGACCCTCAGGTCGCGGCATCAAATCCCGGCTGTGGCGGGCTTCATTTCCAATGGAGGAGGAAATGTTGTAGGCCCGTGTACTCAGATTTGGGTGCACGGGAAATAACCCCAGGAGTGTCGTAATTACCGGAGCCCTCCACTACGGCGTCTCTCATAATCATGTGGTGGTTTTGGGACGTTAAACCCCACTAATCAATCATCAGGTAGCAAAGACCGATGTATCATTTATAGCCATGGAGGAGAAAGTCCATCATGTGTTTGAACGTTGCCGGGGTGTTGCACAGCCCAAAAACATAACCTTGAACTGATGAAGGCCATCCGGTGTGATGAAGGCAGTTTTTTTCTAGGACTAAGTCGTCGACAGCAATTTGTCAATAGCCCGAACGCATATCTATGGATGAGAAGTATTGCGCGCCATGAAAGGAGTCAAGGGTGTGTGGACCCACTGCGTTTGCGCGGGCTTTGCCGCCTTTTCTTCCGATATCACGTCCCGACATGACTCTCTTCCTCCGCTGTCTGCTGCGCTGGGAGAGCGAGGAATGACGTTTAAACCCTTCTCACCCAGTAGCAGATGTCGACTGTGGCACCGCACGCAGAGTCCTCCCGAGAGGTTTCGCGCGCGTGCGTCGGGAGTTCGTCAGAGATTATCCGGGACAGCTCACGGTGAGCCACATAGTCCCTGTTCCGTCCGCCGACTCCCGTTTCTTGGGGTTCGTCGGACTTTGGCGGGAGGCGGCCTCGCGCCTGAGGCAAACGCTCCACTTTTTGTTGCCTCTTTGTGTACGCTCGGCCGAAGGGTGGTATTCTGTCCTAGTGCGTGGCCAAGCTATGTCAACCCAATCTCCCTCCGAAGCCAACGCGAGTGCCCTTGCCCTCGCCCGAGCAACCGGGCCTTGGTCGCGGGTGTCTCAGTGAATCCCCTTTACCACGGAGACGTGCCTCGTGGCACCCTGTGAAGTACGTTTTCGCCCGTGGTGTGGATAAGCTCATTTGCTTTCCCACCGCGCCTTCGCAATGGGCTGTACTGTGTTTTGGTGTTGCCACAGACAATAAAGTGTTGCTACCCTTGAGCAGTATCGTGTTCTCGCCTTGGCGACGGTTAACGCGTGCCCGCTGTGGCTCACTGAGACCAGATGCTCGCTAGTGGCCGTACTCCTTCGGGACACGTGTACACTACACTGGCGCCCAACGTGGTATCAAAAGCTCTAAGCTCTTGACTGCTCTTACTGAGCACCCGTCAATGTCGCCACTCCCTATTGCGGGTGAAGACATGAGACGCCTATCCGCTCCTTTCGAGACGGCGCGTCGTTTCGGAATAGGCCTCTTGCCCTACCCGAATGGTACGCGCAAGCGCCTCTGACTGCTAATGCGCCCTTGGGTATGCATGGCAGTTGGTCGGCACAGCGCTCGCAGTCGGTTCCCTGCGCATTGACGGGACGCAGTCCTTTCGCCCTCGCCGACTTTCGCCCGCCATCAGCCGTGCAACCAACACTTTAAACGCACGCTGAGCAGGCGCTTGAATTGTCGATGGTAGCCGAACCAAGGTGCACATTTTGTTCGACAACAGGCCAATCCCACAAGAGCCATCTTTTGCTCTGGGAGTGGCGCGCAGGGCGGTGGTCTGTTTGAAACCGCCCTACTGATCGAGCTGGGTGGACTGCTTACCTTCGCTCGACCGTGCCGCTAACGCACCAACGGTTTCCTGCGGAAGCCGGTGCGACGACACGGACGTTGCTGCAGAACGCCGTGCAGATGATCCAAGCACTTTCAAGAGCCTTGCAAACGCTTTCGGCTGGTCCGAAAAGCGGCCCACCCCGCTGTTATGTTGCCTTTGCCAACCTACAGCGAATACAGTGATATGCTCACCACCGAGAATACCGCGACTCTCTGCCTCGTTATCAGAGAGCAAGGGGTTTGGATGATGAGGTGGTGTATGAACGTGTTGTTTCAGCTGCTCTGATTGACACGCGGTGAGGTCGTATCGCTTACTGGTTACCGTGCAGCAACCCTCTGGGAGTTTCGCGTGGGCTTTTTGCGCTAATTCCTACCCGCTGACTACGAAAGTAGATGCGGCGAGAGCTCGAGCTCCGTACACAAGCTCCTGACGAGTCTTTACAGTAGTATGCGCGTGGCGATGGATGAACGTATTTCTATCGCTGAGCCCCGAGCCTCGAACTAGGAGCGCGTCGAATGGGTGATACAGCAGGCACATCCGACTTTTTCTGCATACTTGCGCGGCGGCGGCATCCGTGAATTGGAGGAGTTGGCCTGCCGAGGCGAAGTGCATTCGAGGCAGCCTTCGCGCCACGCGTGCCTATCGCCCGCCGCCGCCAGCCAGTGATGCCCTGAGCAGCGCTGCGCTTGGAGAGGGGCTATGACCCTTACCCAACGGGAACAGCCTCATCAACGCTGTCTTTGCGGATGCAACCGGCTCTGCGTGGGAGTTGAGCGATCGTGCTCTTGATCCCATTACGCATGAAAGGCGGGCAGCCTGCGCTGCTCCACCTGAAACCTCCACACAGGGACGCTTTCCGACCCAACGTAATGTGGGAGGTGAGGCTCGCAGAAACGTATCCTGCGATAACGTAGCGAGCCGCTCACGACAGCTAGAGGCTGCTTCGTCTGGGAAAACAGACCGTGATGGAGTGCGCTGTTACCGCTGCCATGAACCAGGGCACATAACAAGAGAATACACCGGATCAAGGCTTCCTGCGAGGCAAGGAACGGGTTTTCGGGGTCATTCCTGAATGCATACCAACATTTGCTTCTTACCTCTGCGTGCAGGGTAAGCACGTTTCTTGCTCGTACGCACGCGCCGTTCATTTCGGTCACCATTGCCGGCCGTGAATTTTCGGCGTTGCTGGACACGGGCGCTAGCACGTCATTGTTCGGTGAACACGTGTTGTCCCACTTGAAGAAGCACTCAGTGCGCTTGCGGGACAGCTGAACGACATTAACACTTGTGAAAGGCATGGCCATTCGGCAGGCGCTGCAAGGTTGACTGTCAGAATGGGGAGATCGTATGGGCGCTGCCGTCTTGTTTCATCTTCCAGGGCTCAATGTTTCCAGTGAATCTCAGTCGGGACTTTTCTTTAAAACCGTACCGTTGTGGACATTGCGAATGGCGGCTATGGTGATGGCCCATTTCGCCAACTCAAGCCGTTGATCAGACCACCGGCGCTTACCGTTGCCTTTGCCGCAGAAGCGTCGGAAACGTGCCCTGCGCAGAGTTCGGGGCCAAGCCCGTGCTCAACGCATTTGCCCTCTGACAGTCCCCTTCGCGAACGAGAGGTGCGGCACGAACCGTGTCGTGCGCCAACTTGAGGGTCGGTACCCTGGCGTTCAGCGTTCGTCGGCTCGAAACCCTTTAGCGGATCGACCGACAGACATGACACGAAGAAGCACTACATCCTTTGGACACCTGCGCGACTCAGTTGGATGATGCACAAAAATTCTCGTATGTCGATACTTTTTCGTCAGTACGACGGGCTCTTGACAGATCAACCGGGCTGCACCGATTTAGTGAGCCATGTGATCGAAACTGGTGACGCGCTTCCTTTGAATTGTAACCCAGGCCCATCGGCCTCGCCAAAAGGCAGGTTATCGATGGGTGGCTAGACGACATGCTTGCGGCTGGCATTATTTGCCGCTGTCTAGCTCTTCGGCGTCTTCAATTGTGTTGGTGCCTAAGAAAGATGGCAGTCATCGCCTTTGTGTAGACTATCGCCATCTGATGGAGTGACTCGTAAGGATGCCTATCCGTTCCCCACGTTAAGAATCCATCGTAGGAAACCTGGATGATGCACGGTACTTTAGCACCTTGACGCCTTCAAAGGTTACCTACAGGTCCGGATGGGTAACCGTGACCAGTGTAAAACTGCGTCACGTCCCACAGAGGGTTTTTGAGTTTACTCGTATGCCCTTTGGTCTTTGCAATGCTCCTGCGACGTTTTCAAAGACTCATGGACCGCGTCCTCGGGGAATCGAAGTGGTCATACTGCATGTGCTACCTCGACGACACCGTGATTCACATCATGACCTTCGAAGAGCACTTGGTCCATATTGCCGATGTACTCGAGAGAGTAAGGACCACCGGGATAACTTAAATCCCACTAAGGTCGTATTAGCGCATACCCGTATTCAGTACTCGGGTTTACGCTGGACGAAGGCTCCATAGAGCCGGATCATGGAGGAAACTTCTAGCTACCCTCAATTTTCCCGTACCCAAGGACGTACGTGGCCTTCACCGCTTTTAGGAATGGTCAACTTTTACCGTTCCTTCATTCCGTCCTGTGTCCGAATGCAGGCGCCCTTGAGTAAGCTCTTGGGTAAGTCTGCTGAGTGGCAATGGGGACTTGAGCAGCAGGAGGCGTTTTGCCAACCGGTCTAACGTCATATCGGAGACAGTGCCGACCAAGCTCCCCATCTGATCAGACCGTTCGTTGTACAAAAGTGATGCGAGCGATCTGGGTTTAGGAGCTGTCCTCCTACAGGAATACGACCGCGTGTTGCAGCCGTTGGCCTTTGCCAGCCGCTCCTTGGTCCTCAGTGGAGAAAAATGATTCCGTGGCCGAAAAGGAATGCCCTCGCCATCGTGTTTGCACTGCGGAAGTTTGACGTCTATCATGATGGGACAAAATTCGTGGTGCAAACGGATCACAGTGCGCCTCTGCTGGCTGATGCTGCGCCGTGAGCCTGCCGGCAGGCTGGCGCGCTGGGCCCTCCTTATACAGCACTCTGACTTTTCAGTGCAGTATCGAAAGGGGTGTACCAACGTAGTGCATGACGCGCTGTCTCGTGCCCCGTTGTGTGCCGAGGACCTTGATCCCGGTGCGACAGCCACTAATGGTGCCTTTGCATATGCCAGCGTCGTAAGCGAAACAGCGGCAAAGCCATGGCTGAGCAGCCACTCTGTGCTCTCGGCCAATGCTCTGGTGACAGTGATTTTGTTTTGGGGCCTTATATATTTATTGGTCTTGGCTTCTATTTGGAGCTAAAAGACGACGACGAGGAAGACAAAAGAACGAAACTAGCATTATGCGAATCGCTGTGCTTTATAGTATACCATTTAAATTGATGTCCAAACACTACCTGGAATGGGAATGCCACAGATAATAGCTCATCGCGGAGTGACCTTGTTGTTAATTGCGGTGCGGTAATCCTCTTCGTTAGTATTGTCAATCTTCTTTAACATAGAGGGTTGGCCCTTGGCCCCTTTAGCAACTATGAGTTGTACTTCTACGAAAGAACCACACAAGGAACAATGGGAGGTAAGGTGTGAAGGTAAACGTGCTGGAATCCTAGCACATAGAAAAGGCCTGTCTAAACAAGCCACGTCCCTATGTGGCAATGCCGCCTCGTTGTTTTTAAAACGACCGTAGAAATAAAAGCCACAGATGCTGCATTACAGATTAACCTTATCCAAAAGCCAGACCCAGCATCCCAAAGTTGTAGTTCGAAAGCCTGCAGTGAGATCGGGCGCACCCTCGTGTGTCCATACGTGCGCATCCAAGCATGCGTCAACAATACACTTCGGGAATCTGACGTAAAAAGTCCTCGGACTGAACCAGCACGTAACGAAGCTCTGTGCGGACAAGAAGCGTTCGAGCGCCGCTTTCGAAACACGGCACCCACAGCAGAAGAAATATAGGCCATGTTCTAAGAACTACCGGTGGACAGGAAACATGAAGTGGCTGTGGAACGACGAAGTGTACCGTGTGCCGCCTCAACAGTGGTGCCGAGTGTCTTCAGGCGCAATTTTATTCAATTGCACTTTCCGACACAGGTGCCGCATGTGATGACATGTTGAAGAACAATCCTTCTCACATCTATGACGTTTTAAACGAGGCTAAACGAGAACTTGCAGTTGGAGTGCTCAAGAAAGCGCTCCCCAGTGGGGACGACGACACGGAGACGGAATTGTTTGCAACGCGCAACGTATCGTCTGTGCGGGTCAAAGTGCAGCTATTTAACATGATCCACAGTTGTACACCAGCGGAAACCGCATCACTTACCATGCCTGACTCTCCTCGAAGAACCACTAACTTCAATCCCGATTGATTCTACTTACATTTGCCATATCATCAGCTAGGATGTTACTGCGGTCAGGGAACACATTGCGTTAACGCGCTAGTGGACGTACTACTGACTTGCATTGACGTGTCGCTCAATCTACCAAATGACATGAATGTGTACGTCACCGTGAAGAAGTTTTACACCTCGGGTCGAATTTAACGGCCTGACGTTTTAATCAAGCACCTCAAGATAGCCCCTGCTAAAAGCCCAAGGCAGCCTTCTCCAAGACCAAACAAAATGCAGTAATGTTGTAGTAAAACGTCTTCATTAAAGCATGCCTTGTAGTTTGCAGCCTATCGCGAAAAATATTCTTTTATCGGCTGTATTCGTGCACAAAACAACGACTCCCTTTTGTAACTAACATTCAGAAATGTCCCAGTGACGGACACCGCTGACGGAAAAGAGTCCGACAATATAATTATACATATTCCAGGGAACAATAGCCGACAAAAAAATCAGGCATTGGAATGTTTACTATCTCTTGTGGTAGCCCGTACCACTCGGCTATCGTCCTTAGAAAAAAAAAGAACCCTTCTACGCGTTTGTTTTGCATTGATGTACTAATATAGATTTGCTGTGTTCTTTCCCGGTAGGTCATGACCTGTCCAATTCCATGTACGCCAGGAGGCCTAGTTTATTGAGATTGTTGATGATGTTGAACATTATCTTGAGACGTTGCAACTTCCACCATAATTCGAGAGAGAAAAGACCAGATTGCATGTATATACCGGTTACGAACACGTTCCTACTATATTTATTGTAAATAAAACGAAGCGTTTTTCTCCAAATACGCTTTATGTGATTGATCGTTTTGGTGTATGGATCCCGGACCACATCTGCGTACTTGAATAATGGATGTATGAGGAACGTGTATGCAACTAATTTAGTATTACTGTTAGAGTGTTTAGATTGGTGCCTAAGCAACAGAGACGTTTTGAAGCTTTAGCTACAGCATGCGTGTTCCACTTTAACGTAGACTTAATAGTTAAACCTAAGTACTTATCTGATCAAACGGGTAACTATGTTATTGTTGACATTGTACGCGTAAAGAAGTGAGGATTTTTTACGTGTTATTGACATCTGATCGCATTTTGCAGAATGCAAGGTGGTCTATCACATACGACACTAATTAGTTAGAGCCAATAAATGGTTGTTTAGTGCAGTTTTGTCCTCAATCGCCTAATTATTGTTATAGACAATGTAGTCATCTGCGAAGAATCAGCCGCGTACGGACGAGTCAAAAGCCAAGTCATTCAGATAAGCAAAAAAAGAAGGGGTCCAAGAACCGAGCCTTGACGTACACGGGAAAGCACTGGTGCTGTTAGAGACTTTGATTTTGATATATGGGCGTATTGATAACAGTTCGATGTATAACAATGCAGCCACTTTACAACTGAATTGTTCTTTAAAAGGCTTCTAAATTTTGTCATTAGATTAGAATGGACACATGGTCGAAGGCCCTTTGAAAATAAAGAAAGATTACATCTATTTGTCCCCATTTGTGAAGCATTGCGATAAATTCATTCGTAATATGAAGCAGTTGGGTCACCGTCGGCTTGCCCCGGCGAAAACCGTGTTGACAGCTCGCGAAGATGTTTTCACTTTCAAAAAACAAGCTCACGTGCCCCCCCCCCCCCAAAAAAAAAAACAAAAGTTGGGGGACCCTTAAGCTTCGCCTTTAAGAGTTGAAATCGATATCTAAATCCAGCCCCTAGTGCGCCCTTCAACCGCTAAGTGCATACTTAATAATATGTTTTGTTACAAACAAAAACACACACACACAGTAGATTGTACCAGTGTGTGCGCGTGAATGGTACACACAGGTTTTTGATCTAAAGCAAGAGTCGCACGGCCTTCAAGATACACGCCATACGCTTGCCATCTAGGAGGCCATTAAGAGTCTCGCAATGCTTCGTAGATAGCAGCTCAATATCTAGCGTTTGCTGTTTGCTTGATCAGCGCCTCTGGAAAGACATGATATGTTTTCCGCTAGATGGACATAGTTGTCCATTTTTATAGCTGTTTGAAAGTTCCTGTGTGTTCTTAGGGGCAATGGCTGCACTATCCTGGCCTTTTTCGACGTAGTTTGATGCTTCCAAAGTTGGCCTACAAATCGCCGAAAGGGCTCGTTTTCATCATGACACCTGTCGAACAAAACGCGTTAAAGATTCCTGAAACCCTTTTTCAAGTAACAATGAAATGAATTCCCAGAAGAGCTTATTACCTAGGCGAATTCAATGCCACGAAAATTTCAAAACCCGTCCAGTGTGAGTGGAGTTACAAAGGTTTGTCGCATGCTGAAATTGCACTACCTCTTCCCTCGCCTGACAAAAGCGCTGGAAGCTAAGCAGGCAGGGGTGGCAGGGGCAAAGAAACTACCGTTCCTCGTGACCTTGAGCACTTTTTTTCTTCAAATGCGCGGCCTTTTCATGTTATCGCGTGCGCATGGATGCATGAATAGATGTATCTGGCTGTGCCCTTTAGATTTGGTGGTGGCTCACGCCACCTAGCCCTAAAGTTACTATTACTGTGTGTTTAAGGATTGAGTTTCCCTCGCGCCTCGATTGTAGCCACTAATCAATTGGCCTCCTTTTGGTTATTTCTACCCGTTTAAAGTCTATAATGCCTTCACTGTCCCTAAAACTCAATGCTTTTAAAAATTCAGTGCCGTTATTTTCGACCATAGGGTGGAGCCCTTTACAAAGCATTATCAAGTGTTCTGCCATTTCCTCCTCCTCTACACACGCACTACATACCGTGTCTGGGCCTTCGTATTTTCCTCAGTACGTCTTGGTCCGCAACACAACCGTTCTAGCTTCGAAGAGCAGTGTACTTCCCCAAGAACTATCGTAGTTTTTTTCCCTTGCGATTTCCTGCTTAAAAGTTCGGTAGGTCTCCAGTGATGATTTCGTAAGCATTCTCATCTTCCAGATGTCCATGTCTGTTTCCTTCACCTTCTTCTTAACCAATGTTTCCTTTTGGCTTGGTATTCTGCTGTTATCTAATTACTTGCTTGACAATTTTCGAGTTCGTTTCCTCCATTTAGTATCGACATTCTTCATGTACAAGTAACTGAAACGTTTCCTAGTCCAACGCTTTTTTCTCAATCGCTCCTAAAATTCTATCTTTTTGCTAGCTTCCCTGCACTCAAACGATGTCCATCCCATGTCACCCTGCACCCCCTAATTTGGGGTATTCCCATGTGTTCCCAAGCAAGTCTGCCGATGCCACACCTGCACTCCCTAATTTGGGGTATTCCCATGTGTTCCCAAAGCAAGTCTACCGATGCCACATTGTTTAATTTCGCGGTTTTTGTTAGGCAGGCAAGTGTCCTACCACAAAGCCACACGTCCACTTCGATATACAGATAAAATAACTCCTATGCTTAGAAATGCAGTGAAAATTGTGCTCATACTTCACAAACACACGCATTCTGTATACAGGCTGTTAAAAACAGTGAACATAGCCCATGCTAAAGGAAGAAAAACGAGGCATGCGCGTGGCACGAGGAGCTTGGTTCTTTTTTCGCTGGAATAAACGGCAGCGTTGAGACACACTGCTTCACTGACACAAGCCACTTTCATTTTTGTTGATCGAACTTTAGTAATACGCAGTTTATCAGAATCAAAACGTTTATTTTAAAAAGAAACAAAGAAAAAATACGGGGAGCATGTGGGTGGGGCCCATATTCCAGGGCTGTACTAGCTTTAGCAGGCCGCTGATCCTAGTCGAGAAGCGCTAATTGCACAAAAAATCCTCGCTGGCGAGCACAGTCACCCACTGCTTCCTTGCGGAAATTTTGCCAGCTATTTGCCGCGAGTTAATTTCTGTTTGCTTGTTCTGACAATTCCACGGTATGTGGGCGAGAGTGGGCCTGCCTCCGCACCACTGGCAACTATCGCTGTAAAACGCAGGGTGAATGGCATGCTTCAACGAAAGATTTGGATATGTGTTTGTATACGGCACCAGTCATAAGAATTCTGCCCAGTTAAAGCTGTGTGTGGTAAACTGCACCTTCGTCGCTCAAGTCGTTGGTTTTCAAAGGTATCTCACGGTAAAAAGGGGCTGTCGTCCGAGTGGTAGGCTACGTTGCTTAAAGCACGACCTGCGCCACCCGCTCTCTTATTGCCATCGAGTCCTGCGTGACCCGGGCACCAGATGATAGCATGGTACTGCGTTAGGTCTGGTCCTAATAGGCGAATGGTGTTGTGTGGTAGTCTGCCCGTGAGAAAGAGTCTACATGCGGCCATGAAATTGGTGAGAACAAGGGACGATCGTCCCAGAATATTCTTAGCTTTCATAGCAAGTGCGATAGCTAAAGTCTCAGCATTATTCGCGGACGTGGCTCGTGCCGTGGTGCAAGTCAGAAGGCCTTGACCCGGGGCCTCTCCTATAACTGCGAGTGGGTACTTGTTCGTGCCACATAGGGCGACATCTGTGTACACCGTGTCCGGATTGTTCCCGAATCGCTGCTGTAACATGCGAGCTCGCGCAGTCCAGGGACTCGCATTATCTCTACCTCTTTTATATTGTGGTTTCCTAGAAAGAGGTTGAACGGCTCATGAATGCGGCGGCCTCTGCCTCGGACTATAATAAATTCACATTTATCGGAAGCACAGCTCATTCCGCTTTGATAAGCGAAGTAGTGAACAGAGGTAACTGCATCTTGTAATATTTGCTCTTTTTGTCCTGAAGAGCCATTGTTGGCCCATAGAGTGATATCATCAGCATATAACGCGTACCATAGCCCTGAAACGCCGTCTAGTCTTCTTGCTAAGCGTCTCATGCTGACGTTAAAGAGAAGAGAAGATAGTATTGCCCCTTGTGGTATGCCTCTATTGGGCAGAGGAAATGAAACTGAACGTGCAATGCCTAGACCTATTGTAGCAGTGCGACAGGTTAGAAAAGAGCGAACGTAGTCATATATCTTTTGCCCACAACCGATGTCATTTAGCTCAGATAAGATGAGCTCATGGGACAAAGTGTCAAATGCGCTTTTCAAATCAAGAGCTACGACGAGATGTTCTGCACCAACCGTGGTATTGCAGCGTACCTCTTCCCGAAGTAAAAAGAAGACATCCTGCGTTGACAAATGTTAGCGAAATCCAAGGGGGAGGAGGAGGAGGAGGATTGAAAGAGAAAGGACAGGGAGGTTAGCCAGCTCTCAGACCGACTGGCTACTCTGTACTAGGGAAGGGGGTAAGGGGGATAAAAGATGATAGAAAAGATACGTTGAAAAAAAGGGAGAAGGTCATCAGACAATCCACGACGCTGCTTACAATCTGTCTTAAGACCACTTGCCCACAGAAAGCGCAACAACGCTCTCAATGCCTTGCATGCAGAGGATGGTTTCGGCCAGTGTCCTAATACCCTTTCTTCCGACAATTGGCGATTGTCTAGTCTATCTAAAACTTTCGATAGTTCTTTTTTTGGCGCACTGAAGCGAGGACACTCGCAGAGAAGATGGGAGATAGTCTCTGCACAGCCACAGTTGTCACATGTTGGGCTGCTGGCCATTCCGATTCGAAACGAATAAGCATTCGTAAAGGTCACCCCAATCCACAGGCAGCACAAAAGTGTCTCCTCAGCTCTGGTTATTCCTGATGGAAGACGGAGCTGTAGGTGTGGGTTCAAATTATGACGGCGGACGTCGGTGAATGCCGGTGAATTCCGCTGAGCGAGTGTCAGTTCTCGTGCAAGTGATCGAAGCCTTGCAGCGGCGTCCGTTGTTGATAATGGTATAGCTGCACAAGGGGCATCATCATGAGCAGATTGGGCTGCTTCATCTGCACGGTCGTTTCCATCAATGATGCAGTGGCCTGGTATCCATTGATACGCTATATCATGTTGTTTCTCTATATCCCGGTAATTAAGCAGTCGTATTTCAGCAATTAGTTGTTCGTTTGGTCCATGACGATATGGCGAGGCAATGCCCTGGAGGGCTGCTTTGGAGTCGGAGATGATTCACCATGCCTGCTGCGGTTCTTCAACTAGAAACTCCAGAGCGGCACGAATGGCGGCGAGTTCTGCCGCCGTGGATGTTGCCAGATGCGAGGTCCTGAACTTTATCGTGATAGATTTCTCCGAAATTAACACAGCGCCTGTTGAACTTGTTGAAGTGACCGACCCATCCATGTATATGTGAGTGCGTCCACTGTGTGTTTCATGCACAAACAGTAATGTTGTTTGTTTTAGGGCCAAATTTGACAAATTTTTCTTCTTTTGCATTCTGGGGATGGCTATCAGGGCTTCCAGTGGATGTAGACACCACAATGGTAACGACGGTCTTGCTGTGTGCGTGAAGTTTGTGGGAATCACCGTGCGATGTGGGGCAATGATAGAGCAGAACGCAGAGCTTGGCCTGGAAGTTGGAAGGGAGGCGAGGTGATGCGATTGAATCCGGGTGGCATGTCTTACGGGCGTTCTTAAAGCATCGACACGAATGTGGATCGTGATAGGGTGTTCATGAGCGATTGCGACAGTCGCTGCTGAGGATGCGCATCTTAGAAGCCCTAGGCATATTCCCAGTGCTTGAGTTTGTAATGACTGGAGGACGCGTACGTTTGTTATGCGGGCTTTGCTAAGCACAGGTAGGCTGTAGCGCATGAAACCCGAAAAAGTGAAGCATACAGTTGAAGCACGACTCGTACCGATGCACCCCATGATTTTCCCGGAAGAAGCCTTAGGACGTCGGTGATCATGGTCAGTTTCTTCTTCATGTGAGCGATATGAGGGCTCCAAGACAAGTCACGATCTATCAATACCTCCAGGAAACGGTGGGTCTTTTGATAGCTGATCGTGTGTCCACTAATTTTGATGCGGTATGGCGTCATTGTTCTGCGCGTAAACGCAACCAGTGAGCATTTCTCATTTGACAGTTCCAGTCCTCGTCCTTGAAGAGTGTTTGATGTCAGTGTAGCCACTGTCTGAAGCCTGGCTCGTACGTGTAGACGCGTGACCCCTGATGCCCAGATGCAGATGCCGTCCGCGTATATCGACAGATGTACAGAGTTTGGCAGGACGTCAACGAGACCGATGAGCGCAAGGCTGAAAAATATGGGGTTTAGGACCCCACCTTGAGGTACGCCGCGATAAGTATGATGGTGCCTTGTCGCACCATCTTCTGTCTGAACGAAGAAGGTTCTGCCCTCCAAATAGCTGTTGATCCATTGGTAAACGCGGCCTCCCAATCCAATGCTGCCCAAGGCGTCCAGAATAGTTTCATGTACATTGTCATATGCAGCCTTAATATCCAAGAAAAGTGCCGCTGATAATTTCTTTAGGCTTTCTGCTCTTGTACAGACGTGACAAGATCAACAACATTGTCTATGGAAGACCGTCCTCGTCGAAAGCCGGTCAAAGCATCGGGGTATATATTGTTATGTTCCAGGTACCACTCGAGGCGAGTCAGCACCATTCTCTCCATCACCTTTCCAAAACAGCTGGCAAGCGCGATGGGGCAATAGGAGGCCATGTCCAGAGGCGATTTGCCTGGTTTGAGAAGGGGCACAAGGCGGCTGCACTTCTACGAAGGAGGATCCAAGCCGTTGCTCCACGAGTCATTGTATAAAGCTAGAAGGGCACGCCAAGCTGTTTTTCCTAGGTTAGCAAGAGTAATGTAAGTGACTCTATCGGGTCCAGGAGATCATGAGCGCTTGCATGCTGCCAATGCTGCATGAAGCTCCTCTAGAAAAAACATATTGTCAATCCGAGTGTCTCTAGACACCAGCGCGTATCGTAGGTTACTCATGTTGTTCCCGGACCCTTTGTTTGCAATCCTGGCACAGAAGTCTTCTCCTACATGGATTTCACCTCGGCTTTGGTGGAGAGCAAGGCATTAGAACGGGCGATGCTGTTGTGGCAATGTTCGTAGGCCACGGATTATTCTCCATATTTGCGAAAGAGGTCTGTGGCGATCGAGCGACTCGCATAGTGACTTACATCGTAGTGACTGTAGCGCATTTATTCGACGTTGAATCTTCTTTTGTAGATGTCTCGTTTCCCTCAAGTCGTAAATGGATTTCGTGCACCTATAACGTCGTTCGGCGTGACGACGGATTGCTCGAAGTCGCTCCAACTCCACCTCATATTTGCAAAAATCTGGCAAAGGTCCACAATTTAACGTTGCCTCTTGGATAGCGGCCTTTATTATACCTTCCAGGCTTTCAAGAGAACCTTCTTGGTTTCTCTCGCATTGCTTCTCTGTGGATGATCTGTACTTTGACCAGTATATTCGAGAAGCGGGCACGATCTGCGACTTGCTTAGCTCCTTGATCTTTATATAGGCAGGGATGTGGTCACTGACATGCGTTTCATTGTCCGCAAACCACTGCACCTTGGTACTTAGACTACTTGACACAAAAGTTAGGTCGAGACAGCTACTATATGTCAGACCCCGTAAAAACGTGGGAGTGCTGTCATTTAAACAATATAACTGTCAGGCACACGTATTGGATGCTGTCGTCCGTTGTTGCTGGATGCTCAATATATGTGAGGTCGCACCTGATGTAAATAATGACCTTACTGTTTTCGTTGTGGTTTGCAGATCTGAAAGCGTCGTATTTAGAAAGTCGTATAGCATTGTGAAGACGTGGTTGACAAACTACGATAACTGGAAACTGATTTTTGAAAACATATGGTCGAAAATCCGAAATGTGGTGTTTAAGACCTCGGGCATTCTATTGGAAAATTGACGCCTCTTTCACTTGTTTACGGAAGGGCTGCAGAGAAAGAGCCATGGTGCTTCTCTAGATTTGATAGCACCTGATTGAAAGCGTCCAATATTTGAAGAGCGCTCTGGGTCGCCGGAGTCTGAATATTATTCAGGAGTACTCGAATTGTCTTCATGAGGGTCTTATTCATGTGTATTATTTCGTTATCTTGACTGCCACGACTTACTCGGTCTGAAGTAGCTTTCAGTGGGCGATGCTGCGGCTCTACTGGCGGTGTCATTGACGGCAGCGCTGGCCACGCGTCAGGGTCATTGTTTTTTGCGTCTTTCTGAGGATGCTTGTTGTTGGCACTTGTTGATGCTTGTGGTGGTAAGTGCGTGATATGGGGTAGCGGTGTATCCCTGGCGGTGGCAGTTGATATCCTAGGAGTTTTCCTTTGGCGGGAACGCCAACGTCCCACTTTGGCAGCAACCTCCCTGTGGGTGGAACCGTCTCTGGCCACCATCCTCAGCATTTGCATCTCCTTCACATTTGGGCACTGCTATGAAGACGCCTCGTGAGGACCTTGACAATTGCCGCATTTGCGATGTTCTGCTTGGCAGGCTTCTGTGTTGTGCGACTCCGAGCATCGGAAGGACACAGCAGAACTTGTGCAAACAGCACTCACGTGTCCTATTTTACAGAACTTCCGACACTGACGAGGTTTTGGCACGAACGGCCGTACTGCGTGTCGAAAATGACCAACTCTTACTTGAGCTGGGAGACTGCCACCCTTGAAAACTACTTTCACGCATCGTGAGTTCCCGAGACGGCGGGCTTGCAAGATTATAGTAGCTTCCGTCACTAGTTTGATTACAATGGGAAAATCATTATCGCTGATAGAAGTGTCGACGTCGTAGATAACGCCTGCCCTACAGTCCTGGCCATCTGGTATGAAAGAACGTACGTTGATGTTCCCCAGCACATTCACCTTGGTCAATACGTCGAGAGCAGTACGTTGCGTAACGTCTATCGCCACAACGTTCTTGCGGCCATTGATTCTCACGTCTGTTATTTGTCCCGGAACGAGCGCCTCAAGTGATATAGACGTGACCTGGCGATTAAGTCGGTTCATGCTGTCAGCGGCATCCAGCGGGACAAACAAAATTGTGTGAACCGGTGGCTCATGAGTATTTGGGGTGGCCTTATTTTTGGAAGGAGATGTCGTAAGTAGCCTCCTCTTCGCCTTGCGTCTTGTCACGGGAACAAAGTCACTTTCATAGGAGCTCTTATTACTGGCTGTAGAGTATATCAGCGTGTCCTCACTGTCGACGTCACTTGGGTAACCGGAGCGCTTTCTTAGAGTGGCCACAGACGACGTGGAAGGTATGGGTGGAGGCCCTGGCGATTCTACGTCCATTTCCGCAGGCATAAAAACGGCGTCTTCCACAAGCACCAATGAAAAACGAGAAAAAATAAGAGAGACTGAAACCAGTGTTCCACTCAGGAAAATCTTCGTCCGCCAAATCCAAACATGCTAGTTGTAAAAAGGTTCCGGTTTTCAATGTACGTCATGAGACGTGTGTGAATCACCTTTTCAAATAAATTGGTAAGACAGAATGTTAATTATATTAGTCTTAGATTGTGTAGGTCAGGTGTTTTTCCTGGCTTCGGAATATGAATAGTTTTGGCTTCCTTCCAATGTTGAGGAACCATGCTCTTCTCCCATACCTGTTCATTAAATTACCGAGTAAGCTGTTCCAGGTGTTCTTCGCTCAGGTTCCGAATCATCGCGTTTGTTAGCTGGTCAGGTCCAGGGGCAGTATTGCACTTGGCTGCTTGCGCGGCCGCGAAGAGTTCTGCCTTGGAGATCAGTGCGTCGAGCACTGCGTTTTCCTGGCCTTGGTATGCTAAGATGCACGGGGGAGGGGTGAACGCGCCTATGTACTTTACTCGGAGATTAGCGAAGAAGGCGTCATCTGTTCCTGGAAATTCTCCAGCGAGCTTCTTAGGAGTTCGGTTTGCTGCCGTTTTGGTTTTATCAAGTTCCATTATGCTGCACAGTGTTGCCCATGTCTTGGGGGTGTGTAAGGTTGCTCAGAGTGAGTCGCCAAATTTCTCCCAGCTCGCTGTCTCCAACTGCTGCGCGTAGGCGTTTGCCCGCTCAGATATCTCAGCGATTCTGTGGCGCAATTTTCTATTGAGCCACTGTTGTTTCCAGCGCTTGGTCAACCCTCTCCTGGATTCCCACATATGTATCAGATTACTATCGACTACCGGGGTTTCCGCTGTGAGCTCAACCCGCTTAGAAGTTGCTTTCTGAGCCTCTCGTATGTGCGTTGCCCAATTTTCAGCACTATCCGGTAAAATATCGGGCAGTGGGACTTTACAATAAGTTACCCAATCTGTTATTACAACATGGCCATGAGACTGCCGAATTTTGGGGGAGGCAATCGACACGCTCAAGATATAATGGTCACTGCCGAGATTCTACTCTAGGTCTCTCCGGAACACCTCCTTAACATCATTTAAAAATGCAAGATCAGGAAATGGGTCTGCGCTGACGCTGTTATCTAATCCTGTCGGATGTTGCGGGAGTACGAGAAGTTGGAGCCAATGGGCATCAACAACTCGCTTGAGTTCCCGGCCTTTCGGGGTATCTGTTCGATACCCCCCGGTAGTGTGAAGGGCATTAATGTCCCCGAGAAGCAGTAGTCCATCCTGGATGCTGGAATTACTCTTGGCATACGGAATGAGTGCGTTGAAATCAGCCCTTTTTCCTTTAGGGGAGCTATACACGTTCGTGATTATGGTTTTGGCTTTGCTACGCTTGTGTGGTAGTATACTTATGATTTGGTTGTTAATGCTGCTAGTTACCAGATAATCTACACTAGTCGCTATTTCCTTAAGAACGAACGTGGCAACTTTAGGGTAGTATGAATTTGATATCGTGCAGTAGCCACTCAATTCGACTGGCTTATTGCCGACATCTTATAGACAAATGACACCGGTTTGACTGGCGCTGCATTAAAAAATTGTAGAGCGGCCGCCCTTCTGTGGAAGGTGTGGCGATTCCATTGCCGAATTTCAAGATATTCTGTGTGCGCTCGTGTTTTGCTCGCCATGAATAGTGCTATCGCTGTCCGAGGTTGGGAGTTGCTTCGAACGTCGGATAAACGGAGCACCTGGGCTGCTTTAAGGCCATTTAAGAACAACGGCCCTTCTGCTGGCGATAGATTCATCGACATAACTTTTTATGTCCTGAAATTCAGCAAACATTTGCTGCTGAAAGCTTTGCATACTTTGCAGTTGCTGCATCACTTTTTTGTAATGTACCTTCTATAGAACTTGATTTGATCGTAACCTGGCCAGATGTGCCGGTTGCTTTAGAAAGTGTGTTTTGCCTCAATTCTATACCGCTGTCAGCTTTGAGGGAGGCCAACTCTCATTGTTTTTCTGCCAAGCTCTCACGGTGGAGTTTGTTCTCACTAATGATTTTTTGATATTCTGGATTAGCCATGATAGGAACAGCGGGAGAGGCTGCTGGTGCACAGGTCACCTCGACATGTTCGGGTGCTTGCTTGATCGCAGAGCCTGGAGCCCCGAATTTAGGTGACTTGTGTGATTGGAAATGGGGTGGGGTCTAGTGAGTAGAGTCTTTCCGAGTCCGGGATCTTGATCTAGATCGGTATCTAGAGCTGAACATTGGGCGAGTCTCTGGCCACTCCGAATAGTGGTTCAGGGCGGATTATTCATTATCAGAACTGAACCAGCGGGGATGTTGAGATGGCTTCGGTGAGGTGTCGTTCAGAGTAAGCTGGCGCACACTAGCTCTTGAGGATTTTTCTGCAGAGGTTTGAGTTGTTTCCTGCAGCTTCGGTCGCCTGTCAAATGTCCCTCGCCACAAGCTGCACACTTCGGAGAGCACTGGTGTCCGGCTGCAGGGTCCCGTTGTCCACAAACATGACACACTTGAGTGTCTGGCTGAAGGCAGACGTCCAAACGGTGACCAACCTGATGGCACACTTTTCACACCTGGGTGGTAACTTCGTAGGGGTAGCAAGCAAGTTCTCCGCCATTGTAATAGACGCACCAATGTGTAATCCCTCCGAAAATGCTATAGCGGCCGTCTTGGCGTTTTTAAACATACGTGCTTGCAGAATTTCGACACCTGGTGTGCGTATGCGGAGATTGGCTTTTAGCGCTTCAGGCGTCGTGTGGGGGTCTAAGCCATGATTGACGCCCTTAGTTATCCCTTCGCTTGGCGCTACGAAGGCATTGACTGAGTGTGGACAGCCGTTGATCTTTAGGGTGTTAATATGCCTCATATGGTCTGCTACTGTCTGGTGCGGCATCGAAACAATGAAGATGTTCGAACCTCGCTTGATTCTGAGCAAACATGCTCACCAGAGATTTGTCCGCTGCAAGCTGCTATCACAGCATCTGTCAGTAGTGGACTAGCCAGGTTCTTGACCGGTAGCCCTTGGTGTCGTCGCACCACTATCTTGAAGTCGTCTTTGGGCAAGGGGGGTAGCCGCCTGTAGGCCGGCCTGTATTCGGATTTTCCGGTTGCTTCAACAGTGGATATTTGTTCGTGGTACGAGGTCGACGAAAAATACATAGACTTGGCCTTCTTTTCTATCGCATGAGCCTTCTTCTGCCGCAGAGTGAGCACCGTTTTACAGGCTCCATCCGCTTGGTTTTGGCTGTCAGTGTCGGCGTTCTGATCGTTGGTTTCAATTGGCGTTGAGGGGCTGCAGCTGTGGAGTCTTGGAAATGCATACTATCTAGGTTTTGGCGTCGCGTGTCCGTTATCCACGAGGGTCTGGGGCGCGTAATGGCGCCTGAGAGTTCATTCGCGAGAGCCATCGAGCTCGCGCGCAACGCGCACGGTCGCGTTCTTGCAGCCGCCTACATGGCGGCAATGGCTTTTTCGAGCTCGCACGATAGGCAGATGCGTTTGGGCTTCTAAAACAAGATGTTCTGGTCACTTACAGCTGTGGTTCGTGTCAGTAGATGCGGAACAACTTCAGGAAGATATGACAATAGTCGAAATTGGCCGCACACACAAATTTTCACAATAGAGCCGTAAAATTCACGGAGCGTTTGCGGACATGGCTCTTCTTGTCGGCGCCACCTAGCGTCCGTCTACGCAGTTTAAACTTCGCGAGTGACATAAAAATGCACCCAGTTGTTGAAGTACGCTCTCGAGAAAGGTTTAGCTTTCGCGTTTTTAAAGAGACCATAAACTACCAACGGACACTCGCGTGCTGCTGGCCGTGCCTTTTCTTTAATGAGACTGTGACAGCTGGATCGACGTCAACGGACGCTGCATACAATACAAACGACGTGGCGTACCCAGACCCTGCCATTGGGCGAAAGAAAGCATGTTTTCAGCCAGCACATCCTGAAAAAAGACAAAAACAAATTAGACCGTCTACTGTGACTTTCATATCGGAAAGCCCTCAATCTACCCTCATGGGTCATAAATGACAGATTACTTGCGATGGGCACAGCGTCAGAGCTCTTCGAAGCTCATCACACAAACCAAGTGATTTGGCTCGCACGTGCAGAGGCAGGTCGCGCCATGCTAGATGCTGTCGGCATAAATCCACCAACGGAGGTCGCTGGCAAACTATCACTGCCGCAAAAATGCCAAAAGGAAGTCCATATTCGGCCTTTGCCACGCATTATGCACCCCGCCCATCACAAAAACAGACGAGCTGTCAGAGCTAAAGTGTATGACAAATATTCATATTGTGAAGACGCCTTCTTTGTGGATGCTGACGGACCTTTGCACAACTGCGCCACAGCAGCCATGGTAGACAGGGGACAGGTCGTTGACTGCATCTCAGCTAGCGGGGTAATCATCACATTCATGTAAGAGGCCGGTATAGCCTTAGCCACACGTAACCCAAAAACCACCTTTGTCCTCACGGATTCTCAGGTGGCGTATCGCAAGTCGGCCGGTTAGCACATTCAATTCTGCAACAGGCTGTGGCCCGTCGTCAAGAGGGTCAGTTGATACAACTGCTATGGGTACCACGGCAAACAGGAGTCGGAGGCAGTTAACGCGCTAATGCCTCCGCTCGTGATCTCTTACACTGGGCCTCTATTGTTTCATTCCCAGCGCATCTTCTTGCTGACCACAATGATCCCCAGCCACTCCTTTCGTATACTGATATCCTGCAACGTATCATGCTGAGTAGATGCACTCTATCCCCACCTGACCCTAAATTAGATAAGGCATCACAATTCGCGTGGATACGACTACAATAATAAGCATTTCCGAATCCCTATGTATTGTCATAGACAGACCCTTCGATGTACAATCCGCAGTGTAAATTCTGTGCCCAGACGGCCCCATTATTTCACATGGTCTGGGTTGGTTGGTTGGTTGCGAAACTTTATTGAGGTCCTGCAAGGCGCGCGTCAGCGCGCAGTGGGCGATTCCCACGTCGGGACCGTTAGGCCAAGCCTATCGGCCGCTCCGCGGGCCTGCTGGACGGCCCAAAGTTGGTCGGCCAGGAGGGAGCTGCGTAGGGCCGCCTCCCACCTGACCGATGTAGTGTTGGGGTTAGTGTACATTGCCTTGCACTCCCAGAGCATGTGCGCCAGCGTGGATACATCCCCACAGGCGGGGCAAGCGTCATTTGGAAACACGTCAGGATAAATAGCGTGAAGGGATCTCAGGTTAGGGTACGTGTCGGTCTGCAGTAGTCTGAGCGTAAGGACCTGTGGCCTATTAAGATTTGGATGAGGGAGTGGATATAGCCTCCGCGCGAGGTAAAAATATTTTGTTATTTCGTTGTACGTGGCAGGCGCGTCCCTGTTTTCCGCAACCCCGTTGGCCCCGAATCGTTGCCCAGAACCCGCGCGGTCGGTTAGTGCGCGCGCGGCCTCGTGGGCAGACTCGTTGAGGTTGGGGGGAGCGCCTTAGACCTGTCCAACATGTGCAGGAAACCAAATCAGTACGTGGTGCTTGATGCCGTCGCGGCCACCACTTTGGAGCACGTGCAGGGCTTTCTTGGAGATTACACCGCGCTCGAAAGCGCGAATAGCGGACCTAGAGTCACTATAAATGACCTCCCTTTCACCTTCCAGGATGGCCAGGGCGATGGCCACTTGCTCGGCAACCGTCGGATCGTCAGTGTGAACCGATGCGCAGTTGGTGATTTGTTGTTTGGAGTCGACGACAACTGCGGAGAAGGCGCGGCTCCCACGGTACGCGGCCGCGTCGACAAAGCTGACGCCGTGCTCCTCACTGTGAATCTGCTTGAGAAGAGTGGCAGCTCTAGCCCGTCACCTACCACGATTGTGCTCGGGATGGACATTCCTCGGTATCGGTGCCACGGTGATGAGGTCACGAATCTCACGGGGCACCTGTCTCATCTTCTCGTCCACTTCAGCCGGAGAGTGACCGAGCTTTCGGAGTATATGTCTGCCGGTCTGGGAGCTCGAAAGGCGCGCGAGCTGGGCCCGCTCCTGCGCTTCAGCAATCTCCTCCAACGTATTGTGTACTCCGAGCTGGAGCAGGCGCTCGGTGCGCGTCTTGATCGGGATACCAAGGGCCCGCTTGGTAATCTTTCTGAGCAAGACGTTGATCTTGTTACGCTCGGCACGCTGCCAATTGTGCATGGCCGCGACATATGAAAAGTGGCAGAGCACAAAGGCATTGACTAGGCGGATTAGGTTGTCTTCCTTGAGGCCTTGGTAGTGGTTGGCCACCCGCCGAACCAGCCGAACCGCGTTATCTGTCTTGGCGGCGAGCTTGAGTATAGTCTTGCCGTTGGAACCATTGGACTCGATGGTCATGCCGAGGACCCGAATGGAGTCAACTCTGGGTATTGCACTGCCATCTCCGGTGTAGAGCTTGATATCACTCTTCGAGATCGGCTGCCAGTTTTCGGGCTTGGGCCCTCGCCTAGTGGGTTGGTAAAGGAGAAGCTCGGACTTGCTTGGGGAACACCTCAGGCCTGTGGGACGGAGGTAATCTTCCGTGGTGTCTATGGCCCTCCTGCTGGGAGCGCTCGACTTGCCCGTCGCTGCCACCTGTGCACCAAATGGTAATATCGTCCGCGTAAATTGTGTGGTTAATGCTTTTGATACATGAGAGCTTCTTGGACAACCGGACCATGACAAGATTGAACAGGGTGGGCGATATCACTGACCCTTGTGGCGCGCCGCGCGATCCCAGCTCGATCTCCTCGGAGACAAGGTCTCCCACACTGAGGGTGGCTCTCCTACGGGTCAAGAACGATTTGACATATTTGTAGAATCTGACTCCAAGGCCGAGCTCAGCAATCGACCGCAACACGAAAGAGTGAGCAACATTGTCGAAGGCTTTCTCTAAGTCGAGGCCGAGAATGGCCCGCATGTCTCGAGTGTTGCAGTCAATGACTTGGTGCTTGAGCAGCTTCATAGCGTCTTGCGACATGGTCTGGGAGCGCCAAAATATACCTGGTATATTGAACAATCATAATCCTACATAAGTCGATTGGGAGGCGACCCTGTCCAGCTTTGACCCAGTGCAGCAACAAGCCCTGGTCCACCGAGCTCGGATGTCGGCAAGAGCCAATGGTCTTCTGGAGCAGGAGGTCCAACCACTATAGCGACCTATTTATTGCCGATAAATGTTTTGTTCTCTCTCTCTCTCGGCTAGTACATGCACGCGCCTGTTGTGTTTCCACCTCGCACTCTGATGAAGTTCACTAGGAGTGTGTTCAAAGGAGCCGATGAACGCAGTCTAGCGAAGGAAAGAGCGAAACGAGAAAACGCGTGCGTTTCCACCAGCGTTCACTGCAGACTCCTGCACAACTGCAATGTCACATTGCTACATCTGCGTTGCTCTCTCTGGGTGGTTTACGGGCCCTTTAAAGGCAGCGCTAGGAGCCCCCAATATTTAGTTAGTAATACACCAAGATGCCTGTAAGTCGAATTGCTTGCTAGATGCATGCAGGCGAAGCAACACCAAAATCAAGCTTTCACGTGAATATCGAAACTCTGGTCATCATCACTATGTGAACAATTTTTATGATTATTTTTTGCTCTGAACTTCAATGTCACAATGCTGAATACGTCTTCAATCTCCTACTATGTTCATGAGATTCATACCGTTCATTCATGAAATAAAAATTACCTTGCACGTCTTAGCTCGTGACAAACCTGAAACATTGAGTTTATACAATATATACAGCACACAAAAAATCAGAATACGCAGTACCTTATGTTAAAGAAACGCAGAAAGACCCGCCCTTGAAATTCGTGAAAGGGCAGTACAAGTATGAAGCTGTGGTGGTAAACGGCCATCAGTCTTGCGGTACTGCCGGTGCAAGTAAATATTTGACGATATCTGCCATTTGTTGTGTTGATTTCTAGACCGATTCACTTCACAAGCTCGTGCCATCTTGTCTTTTTTGGGCATGTGCCATGACATTTTAATGCGATTTGAGAGGAAATAAAGCGGACAAATGTTCACACTTTCCATCAGTGAGATTCTGTCGATGGAAAGGACGACTTTTTCTGTCCCCTATGTTTTTCTTGAATGAATTGTCTGTACAAGTATTTCTCGAAACGTCATACTACTACAGCTAGGGTTAGCTAAAATAGCTAGAATAAGAGCTAAATCTCGAATAATAAGGAAAACAGCTACTCGCAGATAATTAAATTTTTTGGTGGCCAGCAGAGTCCAAAAGTACCTAGATCTTGCTACAAAAGAGCTAAATTGGCAACACCGTGCGTAAACAATTCTTCTAGTCGTCTCCTTTCAGGTCACATTTAAACTCCTGCTGTAACATCTAACATAGAAGCCACCATCATCTAAATATCACCCCTTAGGTTGCAGGTACAGAGCCATTTTATGAGGGATTCGTTTTATTTTTGCACTCGAAAACTAGATTTCGTTTCTCCGGTATACTTGTTTCTTTAAAAGTATGCTTAGAAGATATTGCATGAATGAAATATTTAATTTATTATGCTTGTTTGTACTCATGTTGTCGATATTGTTCATTGTTCGTTGCTTACACGCGCTCCTGCAATGTCCCACGAGGGCTGAAGCATGTACAAATAAATCTATATATAGTAGAAGTACATTGAGAAACGATGTTACTATGAAGAGAGACAATAAGAAAACGATAGAAGGGAATAACAATTTATCATCCTGAGTGGGCCGTCAAGGACGATAGTTGCGACAGGAGCCCTTCAGGAAAAAACAAAGTAATAGTGATCGATATGTACACGGCTATATAATGCACCCTCTGGTACAAAGCAAACAACTTGTCGAAGGACTTGAAGGATCCACTCAAGAGTCTCAGATAACATAGGTGAGTAAACCGACAACTGCAGAAAAGCTTCTTATGAGGTTCTCGAAAGAAAATTCGAATAGTTCCAGAGGATCCCTACAACAGTTTCACGAGATGAGAACACGAAAGCGTGTCTTTTGGCTAAGTTTTAGACGAGGTGCATGGAAGTAGTGTTGCTGAGTTGTGTTAATAAATAAAGTGCGCTGCTTCCACTGGTGGCGTGAGGGTAAAACCAACAGAGCTAGTGTTTTTTTTTTTTTGTAGTCACGCCAAGCTTTTGATGTAGGCGCGATCTTTTTGCGTCTAGTACTTCAAATGACCAAGGTGGAAATGTTGTAGGCCCGTGTGCTCAGATTTGGGTTCATATTAAAAAACCACCGGTGGTCAAATTTCCGGAGCCCTTCACCAAGGCGTCTTTCATAATTACATGGTGGTTTTGGGACGTTAAATTCCAGATATCAATCAGTACTTAGTATGACTACACTTGGCTAATTATTCTTCGGCTTCAGTCTTTTTTTTACTCCACAATGAGCATGGGTCACGTGGTTCCAGTGATAACTTGTGCCATGACTAGTTCGTTACATGGATTTGGCAGAAATACGTCAAGTAAGACTGTTTACGTGATGCTGGGTGATGTTTGACTACGCGACCATCTCTTACGCGAAGTTACGTCACAGTAGATGTGCGACCAGCTGCAACGTGACTTTCAGGCGGGAATATGGCACGTGACTGTTACGTAGTTTTCCACCAGAAAATTCCTCATGGATAGCTGTTAGTTGGTGTTACGCGACTAGCTGTTTTGTGTTTTGAAGGGAACATGTCCCATGACAAGCTGTTACGTGAAGTTTCGTGTTTTTTTGTTCGTTGACAATTTGCTACGTGTGGTTACTAAATCCCATAGTCCCGTGAATGGCTTTTTACGTGTTGTTACACAATTTTTATTCACGTAACAGACTCGCTCATTTCATTCCACGCCGGACAAATTGGTGCATGTGTTGTGGCATGGAGAAAAAAATGGCCCCGTATCTGCATTTAATCTGCAAATGTCGTCGGAAGACAATAGTCTTGCGTGTGGAGAGAGTAAACAAAAATTTGTTTATTATTTTGCTCAAGAAAATCGGTGAATGGTATTCTGAGGACGCTGCGTTAGAGGGCTTCGAGCGTGCAGCGGAGGCGAACGAGCGCATGAAGTCACGTCATACGTGAGACATGAGCGCCATCCAGCAGTTTTCTCAGAAAACAAAACGCGCGGCTCTGAGACGGGTGCGCGCACTCATCTCAGAGGTGATAAGGTGTAGAACGCAAGGCGACGGGTAGGTGCCACCACTTTTAGCTAAGCGTTGGAAACGCTTGGCTTTCCGTGCAAACGTTGGATGGTCAGCACAGCGTGATAAGCGCTACGGTCCTTAAAATACTTATTTGTGCCTTTTCTAGTAAGGCTCACATGCAGAATATATACGTGTAGTATGGTGCCACTGACATGCACAATAATTGATTTTTATTCTACAATCGCACAACTATAAACGCTGAATCTTGAGCAACATAGGTTGGCGCTGCGGATGTGGTCGGCCGTTTCGAATAACCGATGTTGTTAAGAGTGGACAGACAGACAGACAGACAGACCAGAATGTTTGCGTCGAAGGTCCCCTAGAAAGACTAGCGTCTTTAAAAAAAGAAAAGTGAGAGAAACACGTCACACCAGCTGAAGCCAACCGTGTCGGCCCAACACGGGATGAAAACGTCAGAGCATACGGTAGGTTTTAACACTTTCTTCGGGGGTTACGTTTTCGAACCTTCTGTGTTAGCCAGCTGGTCTACAACGAACAGATGCGTTTTGGATAAAACCTACTGGGCGCCACACTCTGAAGTGTCAGCAAATCTCGTTGCTTGCGTGTTATTGAATGCGAGAAGTATTTTCACAATCAAAGATGAATTGGCAACAGTTCGTAACATGGCTGTCAGAGCGTTGTGTGTGGAGTCTTACGTCTCCGCTGGTGCCGGTGATGGTGCACTTACGCTATTGTACATAGACACCAGCATTGCCTTTTGATTCTAGTAGTATGATCCTAGATGCCAATAGCACCTGCAGCTCCATGTGTGACACGTTGGTTAATGTGAGGACAATGCATAGCAAAAAAGGTAAGCCACTCAGCGCATTCCGATTGAAGTTGTTTGTCCATAACATTATAACCTCAGGAAGTGCGAACGAAGTGTTTTTATCACGAGTATTTAGCTTCAACTTCAAACGCGCGTACGCTTTCAAACGCGTTAACACGCACTGCTCCGCGCCAGCATTAGCCAGAAAGGACGGGTTACATGTTGACATGCGTTGAAGACAAGAGATAATGCTGCCAGCTTTGGAGGCGTGCTACAGATTGTTATCAATGAATTGAAGAGTATTATAGCCTCAATAACAGTGGCATATGAAGCAATCGTGATTCAGGAGAGCTAATTCAAACAGTCGCGAAAAATAGCGGGCTGATTCAAACACTGGCAAAGATACGTGAATGTCCTCATTGTCTGATGTTTCTTTGTGAATGATTGGATTAGCACGATGTTTTTTTTCTCTACGCTGCATGTATCATCTAATGTATTTGCCCAAGGTTGGACACGTTGCAAATGAATTAAAATTATATAGAATGACAAGATATAAGAAAAAGGCAAAATACATGAGAATAGGAATATGTGAGGCAGACCAAGACGCAGGAAAAGAAGAGTGTCAGTTTTTGGTAGGCGATTCAACTGACGGTGCCTTCTACTGATGCCGCGGTGAACAATTTTTGTTGCCTCAAAGAGGAGGCCTTAACGTTCTGCTAAACCGCATATTTGAAAACGAGTGAAGGGGGTTCACTTAGAGAAATAAAAATTGGCCCCGTATCTGCAATTATTCTGCAAATGTCATCGAAAGACGATAGTCTTGCGTGTGGAGAGAGTGAACAAAACCTTTTTTAATGTTCTGCTCAAGAAAATCGGTGAATGGTGTTCTGAAGGCACTGCGTTAGAGTGCGTCAAGCATGCAGAGGAGGTGAACGAGTGTATGAAGTCACGTCACACGTGAGACATGAGCGCCATCTGGCAGTTTTTTACGAAAATGAAACGCGCGGCTCTGAAATTAACGTGTGCGCCCGTCGCAGAGGTGATAATGTCTAGAACTCAAGGCGACGGGTAGGGGCCACCACCATCTCGTATTAGCAAAGCATTGGAAACAATCGCCTTTTCGTGCAAGGGTTGCGTGGTCAAGGGTTTCGTGCAAGGGTTTCGTGCAAGGGTTGCGTGGTACCCGGTTCCGTTAAGAGTGAACAAACAGACAAATGTTCAGACAGAAAGGCAGACAGGCAGACAGACAGACTAAAATATTTGCGTCGAAGGTCCCCAAGAAAGACTATCGTCTTTAAAATAGGGAACATGAAAGCTTCGCTTTTAGGAGTTGAATGAGATAGTGATGTCCTGTTCCTAAAGCGTGTTTAAAACATGTAAAGCATGAAACTTTTTGGAAAGTGGTCGAAATTTCCGGAGCCCTCCACTACGGCGTCTCTCATAATCATATGGTGGTTTCGGGACGTTAAACCCCACAAATCAATCAACTTTTTGGAAATTGTTATGCACCCACTACGTGGCATTGAAATAGTTGACACAGTATAGTGTTTCGCCTTTCGTAGTGAGTCACCAGCTTTAAACCACGAAGTCATTATGATAATCACATGTTCTGGCGCCCGCTGGCAAGGTGTGCCAGTTACAAGTATAATTATTTGCTGGAAAATTTTATGTTGCATTGCGAATGATTTATAAATAACGCGTGTGCTTAGAAGGTATAAAGGCTACTTTCACTGCGTTTCCAAGCACAGGAAGATATTTTCACTGTATTCACAAGCAGATGCGTGGCCGTGTGGTAGAACACCCGCTTGCCATGAAATTGACCCGGATTCAATCTCCACTTGGGCCTAAGCGAGCCCGGTTTGATCCCAACACTGCCTTAAACTGTTATTAATCTATTTTATTTGCATCATTCTCAATTTCTCGCTCACAATCAGTGACACCAATGCTGGCGCCAGAATTTCTGCGAAACGAGCTCTTTGAAGCGTTAATATTTCAGCACAAACACATGATCATTCACAGATGCTCACACTTCCACTAATATATTCGGTGACGAGCTAAGAAAAAAAATTCGGCAGATCAGCGTATTCGGGAATCGACGTTATGCGAAGCTTGCTGAGGGAAGATGACCGCGTTGCAATTTTTCGAGGGAGCGATACGTCATGAAATGACGCTAAATATATGTACAAATGCTGCACGTACAGACATATGTTGAAGAGTTGCAGATGTTTATACAAGTAGTTGTCTGCACTTGCGCAACGATGTCAATTGGAACATGCGTATTAGCAACACCAGAAGCTGATATTAAGGGCTGATGCTCGCGAGGATGCTGGCCCTGGACACTGTTACATGAATGAATTTCAGCGCATGACAAGTAACCACAACTGACGTTAACCCGACGGGACGGCTGTATCAATGGAGTACATATGTAATGTTTATAAATTGGGTATGCAGCACTGCAACCGCTATTGACGTTTGACGAAGATAAGCGTATATTTGAAAAGTAGTTCCGAGACCTCGCGTAGCTTTGTGGTAAAATGCTTCATTTCCACGCAGAATGCTTGGGTTCGATTCCAGCTGGAACTCTGACATTTATTCATTGCATTCGTCTGCTCAACGCTACCGACGTCGGGTATTTCGAAACGTTCGCCTGTTAAAATTGTCCATGTCTGTTCTTGTCGTTCCTGAGTAGATACTAAGTGCCAATCACCAGTGGCACATACCCGTATACAAGCAGCACATACGTGCCCATGGGTATGTGCCTCTGTCTGGCGGGAAGTGTTTAACGACGTACGCGACGGGATTGTGACAATATTCACGTCTTGATCAGCGCGTCATATTCGTCAAACCATCTTACCCTCCCATGCTAGTTTTGGTTCATGGCATGTTAAGGGGGTGACCACGAGTGCACCCACACGTGGCGGCTAGATAGATAGATAGATAGATAGATAGATTGATAGATACATTCAATGTCGCCAAATGTTGCTAAGAAATGCTTCGCTTTTACGGGGAGTGATTTTAAATAAAAAGAAGAGAAAAGTGAGCCCCATAACTATCAATCAGGGGAGGACACCTCAACAGTAGATCGCGAGAGATGGGATAGAGAAGAGATTAAAAGGTAAAGAGATAGAGACAGAGGAAGGAGAGAGCGAGGCGCAGGAACAGAGAACGACGGAAGTAAGGAGAAGACAGGAAACACGGACACGGTTGCAGGAGTCCACGGACGGGGCACCATTGGCGAGAGCTCTTGTCGGCGTCAGGAGATAATGTAGGGCATGTCCAGTAGGCCAGAGCTACGCTGTCATCGAAGATCGGCGTCAGGAGATGGCGTAGGGCCAACCTAGTCGGCCAGAGCTACGCTGACGTCGGAGATCATGAGGGCACAACCGGTCGGCATGAATTCCAGCGAGCGAGTGCTTCGCATTTAAAAGTAAAGTGTACCACTGTCCATTTGTATTATGTGCGTCCAAGTGCGGCCGCTCATTACTATGACGTGAAAGTCACGATCAACCAATGACAAATTCAGCATGACACCGTTCGCGACGAAACGCGATGTGCCACTGCACCGGAACCGTCCGGCGTCCATTCAGTTTTCTGTGGTTTCTTCGTCAAGAAGAAGCTATTTCACCCGCTGGCCTTCAGCATGATCGTCGTCGGCTGTCATTCGATGCGGGCGTTTATGATTTTGCAGCGTTTCAAGTGCACCGAAGCGGCAGAGCTTCACCGCGTTCTGTCAGTTCGGCAGCGTGAAGCAGCAACACGGAACGGCGTCTATTCGCTGCGTCGCTAGGATGACCACTCTCAATGATTGTCGTCATGGTCATTCGATTTGAGTAGGGTGAAGGTCAAGTCTGAACGTGCGCATGCGTGTTCTGTGAAATGTGTGCGTCTGTGATTCGCTTCCCGCCAAAATTGTGGCACCAGCATTGCCGCATGTGCATATGTGAGCGTGCAACTTGGATGTCTCCACGTGAGAATCTTGGTGATCGTTTGAGATATGCGCTGTGTTGTGCACCCATATGAGTGTTGCAAGAGCGGGCGAGGTGTGAGAAAAAAACAACCGAGAGGACCTGGCAGCGTCCCACAGTACGAGAGTAAATAAACCAGGTGGGGAGATATTACACATTGCCACATTGACCACTACAAATTGTGGTCATCGTGGCTATGTGTAATTATTTGGACGTGTGTCAATTGGCACAGCTGCGTTATTTTAACGAAATCTATCGCTAACGGCTCATAATTACGTACCAGATTGAACTGTCCGTTGCGTAAGCGCTTGCGTCACGCTCGAAGTGCGAACACCTTGCATGAAAAAGGCCGTGCGAGGTTTTTCAAACCGGCAAATGAAGCGAGCTATCTAATATCGCTGCATCGATCGTTATTGACGCAGCGATAACAATAAATCACGATCAGTTATATCGATCGGGGTCGTCACTGAAACGACGCCGATAAAGCTATTGTTGAGTGAAAAGAAAAAGAGAAAAAGAGACATTTCGTTTTTAAGACATTCTATCATCCTTAGCAGTATCATTTTAGAAAGACCTACTTTTCGTATATATATTTTTTTCATTTTGTCTGTATTGCATACATGTATTACATATAGATATAACTTGTTTATATGAATTAGAGTCCCCTAGAACAAGAGTTAGATGCATTGCCCTCTCCTGTGAAAGCAAAGTCTGGCACGCATCACTCGTATTTTCTGGAGAGGGAAAAGAAGCAGCATATCCACGGAGTGAATGATGGAGAGTGGGGGCGAAGAATTAGTCCGCCATCGTCCGTCTGTGTGATCATCCATGCGTTCTTTTTGTGCGCCCGTCCTTGCGTTCGTTCATGCATCCGCCCCTGCGCCCGTTCATGCGTCCATGCCATGCATCTGTCTGTGTGTCCGTTAGGTCCGTCTATTCAAACACTCCAAGTCCCACCATCTCGCATATTTTGATCATATATTGCCCTTATAGAAGCACCAACATTCAGTGGACATTCCAAGGACTAAACAAGAGGTGGCACACGCACACTTCTTGCGGCTTGCGCTTCGGGTCTACTTCCCACCTTCAACCACCTTGAGTTCATGGTATAACTAGTTCCACTGTATTCATGGCACTGTGGCCCAATGCTCGCTAAACCTTCCTAAAACCAAGGAGGTTACGCCCAGCGAGTATAACGTAGCAACCTTTTCCTGTCAGATAGTGCTCAATGTACATGCCAGTGGCTGCTAACATGAAATGAGAGACAGGAGGATTCAGCTTTTAGTTTCTTACGGCTTGCCGCTTCGTATCTGCTTCCCCCTTTAAACCACCTCGAATTCATTCATGGTATATACTAGTTCATTGTATTCATGGCCCTGCGGCTCAACGCTCGCTAACCTTTCTAAAACTAAGGAGGTTTACGCCCAGCGAGTATATGTAGCAACCCTTTCTTGTCCGATAGTGCTCAATGTACATGCCAATGGCTGCTAATGGGGATCGCAGTGTGCGCGTTGACTAAAAGCCGAATGCTCCTGTCTCTAATTCCCCATTAGCAGCCATTGGCATGTACACACTATTTTTATTGTTAAATAACGCACAGAAGAAATCTCTCACCGGCACCACCTTGGAGGTCAAATGTTATACCTATTTCGGGTATGTGCCAGTGGTGGTTTACGTACTAACGAGGGACGCCCAAGCCACGCCATAAGGAGCTTCGCCCCTAAAACCCCCTGCCTGCACAGACACACCTTCGTACAGACAAATTCATTGAAGGCAGTGGCCCCTGTTGCAGCAAAACTGGGCCCCGCTTTGAAAAAGTTGAATATTGGGCTGACGGGTGATGGCAACAAGATGTGCAAGTTGACAAAGCAAGAAAAAAACCTACACCTACACCTTTTAATCAATCAGTTTATCAATCAGTTTATGATCATGTCATAAAGGATGTTACAGGGAGTAAAATATACAGAAGAAGGTCCCAAAGTACAAGACTGCAACGGGACCCTCGGGCCAACCCTTTTAGCCACGTACATCGCCTTGGCCATTAACGACACGTATGCGATGATCGCCACTGTTAAGCAATGTGCGCTACGCGTTTTTATTTCACGAGACATCGATGAAACATTGGTGTTTACCTCAAACATGACGACAAGCACAGTGACGCAAAACGCGCAGTCGGTATTTAAGGCAGCTCAAGAATCTAAATTCGCGAAGTCAATCTAAGATGGCTTCTCCATTCTTCGCTTCGAGTCATAGTTGTCATAGTCACAGAGGAAAGCCAAGAAACTTGGCAGCTAAGTTTCGTAAAAAATTTGTAAACAACCTAATGAATTGTGATTATTGCCTCTTTTTCATTTTGTGAAACCGCAAAACAACATTCTCAATTCTAAACATTACGTTAAATGTGTCATTGTTAGTATGACCGTAGGTGCTGCGCAGCAACAGTGCCTTCGAGAGAGTGCGTTGCTTCTTTGTGTACTACGAGATGAGCGAAGGGGGGGGGGGAGGCGATTTAAACAACAAATATATTGCTGGGCTGATGCAAAAGTCAGCGCATTTTCAAGTTTATTTATCCAGCTTCGAATTCTGCCTTTCAACACCAATCAGGTATTGTAAAGTAATGGTTGTATGCGTGGAAATTATAGCCACTGTTTGGGAACTGCTTCCTTTGTAGCGCGGAGGCATAGAAAGTAAGAACGATTAGGCCTCGTGGGTGGAGCCTATCTTTAGTCTTAGGTTGTGGCCGACTATACGTAGCAAACTGTACAACGCGCAACTCAGACAATGAACACATTGCTTTTGTTTGGTGCGTGGGTCCAGGTGTTTGAGCTTGTGCCGATGTGTCATGTGTTTCACCCTCAAATAGTTTTCGAAATAATTTACTAGCTATCCCAGCCACGAGGTATCTTACAGTGCGGCGACTTTAGAATGCCGGCATGATCTACATTAATTACTAAACGCGGTAGCGTCGCGACACGTGGGCGTGCCACAAAACGAAAACAAAGAAAATTTTATCTCGTTCGGGCTATTCTGCATCCCTAACACTGGCCCTGAGGTTACCAAGCGCGTGTAGCCGCGTCAGCAAGATAACACTGCTGCATATGCACGAAGGGAATGCCGATGATGAAGCCGAGCGACGTCCTGTCTACGTTGAGGTCACCCACTAGTATAAAAGACGCACAGAAGGAGGGACGGGATGGATGAAAGAACAGATACACAGACAGACGCGCGTGTGCTCTGAAGGATGCATGCACGCGTATGAATGGATCGACAGATGCACGGATGATCAGACACACAGAGTACGGTCTATTTTCGAACAATATGCGCACTGTGCGCTCAATGTACGATATACGTAACACCTGTATTCCGTTCCGGCGGGGTCTACGACAACGAAGGCTACAACGGACATCGCATAAACCCAAGGAGCTTCACTCCTTAGGAACTTTTGGTCTGCTTGCAAGTACGCTTGCATGACGCTTTACTTCCTCGAACGGCAAGAGAAAAGACGCCCTCTCACCCAGGACAGATGAGTCGACGAACGGAGCGTTGAGAGATATCGAGCGAAGCGAGCGAGAGCGGATTTTGGATAATCAAACCCGCGCAACTCCGCTATTACGGCACTGCTTCAAAAAATGCGCTGCTTACGTATTCGCTTGGGGCTCGTGGACAACTGCAGCGTCACAACTGAATTCCGACCTCTGGCTTGCTTATACGTGCCCTTCTAAAGCCCAATCGTCCGGCGTCGGTTCAACATGGGGATTGCCGTTTTTGCGAAAACAGCGCAGCCGCGCATTGTGAGGTGAGGTAGGATGCATTTAGGCAGAAAAGCTGATAAGCTAGCGTAAGGCATGCAAGTACGCTCATACATGCGTAAAAACTATTCTCACTATGCGCAAGATTGACTGGAATATTAGTGCATCACCTTTTTTCAGCCTGTAGCTTTGTTTCTGAATACAATAAATTATCTGGAATTTCACGTCCCAAAACCGCAACAAGAATATGAGAGTTGTCGTAGTGGAAGGATCCTTCCATTTCGGCTGTCTTGTGTTCTTCAAAGTCTACTGACTCCTCACAGTACGCAGGCATCCACCGTTTCGCCTCCATTGAAATGCTACCACCGCGCACGGGATCAAACCCTCGAACTTCGGGTCAGCAGGCGAGCACCATAGCCACTGTTCCACCGTGGTGGACTTCTTTATGAAGATGACTGACTGGAAAATTAAACCAAAGCTAGCATTTGTGCCCTCAAGCCACACGTAGAGAATAATGACATCTGGAAGCGAGTCTGTGAACGGCATATCACACACACAAAAAAAAAATGGAGCCACTGAGATCCTTTCCACAAATCCCGTAGCGTCAGAAGCTGCTTACTGTCCACTTTGTGCTCCACCAAAGCGCGCAACCTATGGGGACATTTGCAAGCAAGCGCAGTGCTTGCTATGACGGCAAGAAGCTTTTTATGCCGAACGAGTCACTTCATTTCCAATTGAGACGACGATGGAGACTATGAAAATTCGAAGGCGATTCCTGGGGAATGAGAATCGCGGGGAACATCCTGGTGACTGGCTAAGTCGCCTACTAAAAACTGTGTTGAAATTGGCAGTTTTTTGCTGAGTATATCTATAGAAACGCTTCAGCGCAACACATAGTAAAATTATTTATCTCGTTTGCAGCAGATAACTACAAAATTAGCATCCGCTCGCTTAATTATGATAGGAGGCGCAGCTCGGTGTTTACTTTCCTGACCTATCATTTCTCCTTACCTTCTTTTTTGTTTCGCTCTTACTTTAGTTTAATGAGACAATGTGATGCTTCCTCTCAACTATTTATATGCGAATGCATTTCTTAGGCGGGCTATGTAAGGCATCCGGCGTTGTCCGTGGCGGTGTCCACTTGCAAGCAGGTGTTCTCTCTGCTCTTATGTTCTCTCCCATAGCAACAGTTGCGGGGGCCCGCGCTTATCCTCACCCCTAGTAAGCGGATCACGTGGCGCGAGAGTGTTTAGGAGAAGGTAGGTGCAGTGCTTCGCCGCTCGTTCTCTCTCTGTGCGCTCTCTCCTCCCTGTGCCCCACCCTCCTGTCCAGTCACGCCTCACTTGACCGTTCGTTGGCTGGGCGCCTCTCAGGAACATCCGGTAATGCGTGCTCAAGACACTACGGTGAAACGCGAAAGCCGAGCCAAGAACGCTGGCATCCCAGATCTCCCGCTAACACTCCCCAGTTTCGACCATTCACTGGCTGGGGAAGGCGATGGCAAAAGTCTGAAGGGGAATGGCTGACGGCAACCGTACTTTCGCTCGACGAAAGAAATGTTTCCGCGCTTGCGTATAATTCTCTTCGGGGATGTGGGGGCATTCTGAACGTGACAGCTGTTATGAGATATAAATTTGGGTCACGCGCGACGCCGCAGTGGTCCGCCACCACCGGTTTTCGTAACCACATCGCACAAAATTACCCCGCAGGGGCGTCTGCGCAAGCAGGCGTTTGGTGTGTAGCGACACCGCGGACCCGAGCTAACGGGGGAGTTTCGACTCCCTCCCACGCCTAACCGTGCGTGGCTTTGCCATGTCCGGGGAAAAGGGGATTCTGGGTGTTGAGCCAACGCCAGGTGAGTGGACCTTCAAGGCCCCCCGGCAGAGGCAACTCACCCCTTTGGCCCCGGCTTCACGTAGACGGCACCCCTGGGCTGACCCACCCAAGGTAAATCGGCAGTCGCCTTTTATTATTTCTCTCTCCCTACATCTTCGTCTTTATCGCTCACTTCTTACTTGTCCTGTCGTCTTCTCTTTTTCGTTTACTTCCAAATTTTTTGGCGGCTAAGGTTAGCCATGGGGGACTGGCCTCTCTTGGTCAGGACCACAGTGTTATAGCAGCAATGTATGGCTAACGCGTGTATACGTTCCCCGTGCTAGACTCCATTGTGGGTGGCCAGCATAGCTACCAAATGAACATGCTTTTCTATGGAAAAAAGTAGCCCCCCTTTCCACAATGATCGGTCCCGTAAAAAGGGTCACACCAAAGCAAATAGAAACCTTCCGACTAAAGAGAGCGATTACACAAATTCTTTGTTGTAATGTCATTGACTGAAACTTAGATTCAGGACAAATCACCATTTCCGATTGCAAAAGCAATCGAAGAATGCATTGGAACAATTACAGTGCAAAAAAATGAACTCAGGAGATCTCCTTATAGAAGTGAAAAACAAGGAACAAAGTGACCAAATTGACACTTTGGAAAAATCAGACAACATGAAATTCATATAACAGCTCACCGATCTCTCAATTACACACGAGGTGTATTATCGGACAATGAACAGCTTAAGTGCACTGACACAGAAATTGAGGATGCTTTAGCGGATCAAGGTCTACTTGCCGCATCAGCAATCATCATTCGTAGAGATAAGAAAGAAACCCGCACAAGGAATGTAATACTAACATTCGCAAGCACGACGCTTCCTGCTGCAGTTAAGGTAGCGTATCTTTACCTACGTGTGAGGCCCTACATAGCTAATCCTCGCAGGTTTGAGTTTGAGTTTATTCAACCACGTGACCATTGCACGAAAATACACTGCATACATGGTTTGGTGCGAAGGGAAAAAAGCTGCATTTCATAGCTTGACTGACCCCTTCACCCAGAAAAAAATCTAAACTACAAATTTACAAAAAATTACAAAAATTACAGGCAGCGGAAAGCGACAATACAAAAAGAAACTCGCATGTGGCCCATGACAGCAAATAATAGAATGATAACTCTAAAATACATACAAAAATATTCACAACAAAGCAATGCATGAAAGAATAAAAACTGAATAACCAACACAGAAATCACTCAACATTCGTTTACAACACAATCAGCACATCCCATTTAACATTTCAGTTTTAGACAATATACGCAGATTATCAGTTGTTAGTTTCCATTTGTTCATCACACTTGGAAGGCGGTAACGTAATGTTTCAAATCCATAGTTTGTGCGAGGACAAGGTACGTGCCAAGTCTCCGTACACCGAGTAACGCGACTGGCAGGATTTGATTGCAAGGTGGCCAAGGTGCGTAAAAAGATACTTTCTCTGCGTACTTCTGATTTACAAGCTGATAGAAGCTGGTATTCGTAATAACACATAAGTCTTGAAATTCTATATTTTGTAAATAATAAAGCAGTGTGTGCGTTAAGGTGCTTATAGGTGCTTCCGGTGCCAGAGGTTCGGGCACGGGTCTCATTCATGTCGTGGTAATCCAACCTACATGAAATGCGGCCAGAATGAACATGAAGATGGCGAGTGCACGAACGCTTTAAACTGTGTGAACTGCAAGGGGCCCCATGCAGCGTACTCACGCTCCTGCCCAGAATGGCAAAAAGAAAAAAAGTCATACTTACACTGAAAACCAAAGAAAACATACCGTATCCCGAAGCGCGCAAGCGAGTGGTTCTTGCCCAAAAGGGCACCTACGCTGAAGTGGTGCGAAGGGGGAAGGCACCGCCGGCGATTTCCGTAGGCACACAGGTCAAACTCTAGTACCTAGTGGCCACGGTCCGTCCCCCAGACAAGATCGAGAAAAAGGCACCAAGTGCCTTTATTTCAGGGAAGCCCCAAAGCCTCGACCAGTGTTGGTGCCAGCCAACCTAACGTCGAAGCAAAAGAGGTCTCAACAACGGTGCCGAGTAGCCAGCCTCCCTTGAGGAGGCCAGCATTCTCGCCGGGCACCAACACTGTTGAGCGCCCTGGTGATACTGAGTCCATGGACGTGAGTCCATCGGACACTGAAAGCCTGACAGACCCTGCTTCAACTAGCAGGGCGATCAGGCAGCCCATCATCCCTCCCTGCAAAGAAGGAAAAGGGAGCCGAAACACACTTTCGGCCACACAAAAAAAGAAGTGACGAAGCACACGAATAGTGTCGCTTTTTAGCTTATGCACAACTAACTCAAAATACTAGATTTTATACACATCATTTCACGTAATGGTATACATCCTTCTTAGGAACTGCAGAGGCATGACACGAAACTTAAGTGACATTAAGGACATATTTACAAGCTTCTCTCCGGTAGCATTATGCTTGCAGAAAACGAATCTGGGACCAAAAAACACCAAAATAATAAAAGGTTACACTGTTATACGTCGCGACCGCTCGCAAAGCAACCGGCTGTCGGGAGGCGTCGCCATTGTTGTCCAAAGTGGTATAACAGTAAAAGAAGTTATAGGTAAATGTTTTACTGAAATGGCTGCAGTCACCCTTTTATCACATAAACTATCACTATTTGTTCCATATACATTCCACCTCATACACATTTACTGTAAAAGATTTAGAATTGATCGCAGAATTGCTACCTAAACCTTTTTTAATGGCAGGAGATTTCAATGCGCATAATATACTATGGGGTAGTGTAAAGACAGACAGTAGAGGGCAGGTAATTGAAGATTTTATTCTTACTAAGAATGTGTGTCTTTTAAACACTGGATCGCCAACATACTGCTCTCCAGGCACAGAAACCATGAGTTGCTTGGAGTTGGCACAGTGCTCTAGCTCACTGTTTGCAGATTTTACATGGGAAACAATAAACAATCCTTACGGTAGTAACCATCTACCGTCGATTGTAAAACTAACATCACCACTCCGACCATACGCTCTCAACCACAGTGTTGGAAGGTTCACAAAACTCATTGGCCTTTGTTCACACAGAGAGCTAATGTACAGGATGAATTCTCTGAACACCTAACAGTAGAGAAAATAAATGACAAGTTCACCGATTGCATACTGTCTGCGGCAGAGCAAGCTATTTCCCAGTCTTCAGGGCTAGTGGGAAGAAAGCTAAAGCCATGGTGGACGAGTGAGTGTGCTAAAGCCAAAAACCTACAGTGTAAAGCATGGTGCAACTTCCGTAGGTACCCCACATGTGACAACCTCCTTGCGTTCAAACAAGCTAAAGCAACAGCACGATATATTCGTAGAAATGCACAAAAATGGTCCTGGCAGAAGTACATATCTACAATCAATAGCACAACCACACCCAAGAAAATGTGGAACCAGGTTAGAAAATTCAGCGGTGACTATTCCTCATACGCGATACCCATACTTACAGACCCAGGCACACAGACATCTCTAGAGGAGCAGGCGAACATTTTAGGCGAACACTTTTACGCTATATCCAGTTCCGCTAATTACACGCCATCCTTCCTGGCATACAAACAGAGTACCGAAAAACAAAAACTACCCGTAACTGGTGGCCTAGATGAGCCATACAACGCTCCCTTGACGCTCCAAGAGTTAAGCACAGTGCTTTCGGCGGGAAAAAAGACAGCAGTCAGTCCAGACAGAATTCATTACACAATGCTCGCGCACCTGTCTCAAGCTGCCGTGCAAACATTAATAAGGTTTTTTAACCTGATTTGGAAAACTGGCCAAATGCCCACGAAATGGAAAATGGCAACCATAGTACTATTTCTAAAGACTGGAAAACCACCGACATTACCGAGTAGCTATAGACCCATAGCACTTACAAGCTGTATGGCAAAAGCATACGAAAGCGTAATAAACACAAAACTAACATACGCCCTTGAAGTAGACAACCTACTAGATGATCATCGGTGTGGGTATAAGAAAGGCCATTCAACGATTGATCATCTCGTTCGTCTCGAACACACAATGCGTGAGGCCTTCTTGCATAGGCAACACTGCCTAGCAGTGTTTTTTGACCTGGAGAAGGCCTACGACACCACGTGGAGGTACGGTATACTGAAAGACGTGGCAAATCTCGGAATACCCGGAAGAATGCTTAATTGCCTCTCTGACTTTTTATCAAACCGAAACTTTCAGGTACGGTTGGGCTCCACACTATCGCGGGTTTTGTCCAAGAAAATGGTGTGCCACAGGGTTGTGTGTTGAGCACTACACTGTTCGTAGTCAAAATGAATTCAGTTAATGAAGTAATCCCCCCCTCCATTATGCATGCATTATATGTTGACGATCTCTAGATAGTATGTCGGGCCTCAAGCTTATCGACATGTGAAAGGCAGCTGCAGCTAACGGTCAACGAACTGACCAAATGGGCAGATCAAAATGGCTTTCGCTTTTCTACCCAGAAAACCGTTACGCTACTTTTCTCACAAAAGCGCGGCTTGTATCCGGACCATGTTCTTAAAATGAACAACAGTGTTCTGCTACTCAAGTTAGAACACGAGTTCCTAGGCCTAGGTTTTGACAGGAAACTAAACTTCATTTCCCACATGAATTACTCAAAAAAGAAAGCAAGCAAAGCACTTAACATTCTGAAAATACTATCGTGGAAACACTGGGGTGCCGATCGACTCTGCCTTTTACGCATATACCGCTCGATCGTGCACAGCATACTTGACTACGGCAGCGTTATTCACGGTTCAGCCAGAAATTCTTACCTCAAACGTCTTAACCCAATACATCATTATGGATTGCGCTTGGCGACTGGAGCGTATAGAACCTCACCTGTCCAGAGCTTATATGCTGAGAGCAACGAGCCATGCCTAAAAGAAAGAAGAGCGCTACTTACTGTATTTTATGTTTTAAGAACCAGATCGAAACCAAGCCACATATGTCACACTATTTTCCTTCACATCGGTACCAGAACACAATACAACAACAGACTGCACACGATAAGACCACTTCTCCTGCACTTTGAAGAAATATGTCTAGACTACAAAGTACCGAATCAGGCACTAAGCGTTGTCCGAATGCCGGAAAGACTTGCTCCATGGTTGGACTTTTCGCACTACACTGACTTTACCTTAACTCATCTAAGGAAGATGGAAACTCCACGGGAACAAATTATCCAGGATTTCCTAGCCGTACAAGAAAAATATAACACACACTCTGAATACTACACTGATGGATCAAAAACACAAGAATGTACAGGAAGTGCTGTCATATCAAAACACTCGGAAACATGTATAAGACTACCACCATTCGTATCTATCTTCACAGCAGAAGTATATGCTCTTTTGATGGCTCTCGAAGAAGTTTTATCAAGAAATCACAAAAAAGCTGTCATATACACTTAGTCACCTAGCGCATTAAAAGCCGTACATTTAAGGTCGGAAAACAAACCGTTTCTCGGGGAGATTTTACAGAAGCTAAAAAGAGCTGAGAAAAATGGCAAGTCAATCCGGCTTGTACGGGTGCCGAGCTACGTTGGTATCCCAGGAAACGAAAAGGCAGACAGGGTAGCAACAAGGGCAGGTCATCAAAGCATAGCAGAAATAAAGGCACAATTCAGAGACTGTTTTAACAGTTGTCGAACAGCTTTTAGGGCAAAATTGCAAGAAGATTTTCAGGGTCAAGTGCATAACAAGCTTCAAATTATCAAACATATTCTACAAGAAAGGAAGTCTTGCAATCACCAAAAGCGCTTCATCGAAGTGACACTCTGCCGCCTGCGTATAGGTCATACTCACCTAACCCACAACTTTTTATTGCGTGAAGAAGATCAGCCAGAATGCGAACATTGCAAGGAACCTCTGACTATCAATCATATTTCAATAACATGCCCAGTCTTTGAAAAAGTAGACACATTTATTTTAAAGAGTTTTACAGAACACAAACACCTCTACACCCAATGTTAATACTATCAGAAAATGCACCCATCCCCATAAAGGATGTTTTTAGGTTTCTAGACGCCGCAGGTATTCTAAACAAACTGTAAACAGAAATCTGGTTCTAACCTCCCATTTTAATCCTATTATCACAATCACCCAGTGTCTGGCGGATCATAGCCATTGTTGCTTTTGCGCAATAAAACCCAACGTAACCAACTAACAAAATTAGAAAAAAACGTAATGACACATTGGGGCTTGAACCTGGGTCCACTGGGTGCCAAACCTGCATTCTACCACTGAGCTACGTCGTTTTTCTTCTTCATTACCACTGAGTTACGCCGGTGCTTGGGACTAGTTGGCAAACTTGCCGTAGGCACGCTTGATGTTGAGAAAGCAATCACGTTAATACGACTTATAAAGCATTTTAAAACAGTGAAAGAACAGCCAGACGTCTCACAATGTGAATAGCGTAACGAGTGGGTTGTCGAATGCTCCATATCATTACAAAACTTGTACAACAACACCTATAAGCTGTGGCACATACCAACTTGAGGCATGAACAAGTGGCACAAACTTTATTGCAAGTGTTTAGCGGATACCACGCTTTCGGAAGAAGGACGAAAAATAGCATAGCGAAGGCCGGGCAACTACCTAAAACTAATTTTTATTATTAACGCTATAGTGGGTATCAAGCAGGAGTTCTTGTAGCAGTTACTCAATGAGTGTTTAGAAAAAGCTCTAAAGGCCACTCTTAAAGCTTTCACTGTGACCGTGCGGCGCCTTCCGCACAGGCGTGGCGTTTTAGGGGCGAAGCTCCTTAAGCCGTGGGACATGCGTCCCTAATATATGTAGTAGTAGTAGTCGTAGTAGCAGGTAGCCACCTCGACAGCCGGAATAGAGGAGTGCCACGCGCGTGTGATTCAATTGAGGAGGAAACCCGGGCACGTAAATTTACTTAAAAAGATAGCTGTTTCTGATAAAATAAGCTACAAAGAAGAGTATCGGTGACCGAATCATCAATAAACTTTGCCTTGAATTTTAGGCATCCTAAAGAAACTAGTAACAGAAGGACGCACTTTGCGCACTATTTGTGAAGGGTTACCACGTTAAACTCGCTGGGGGTAACCTCCTCGATTTTAGCGAGGTTTAGCGAGGGCTGTGCTGCAGTGTCATGAACTAGCGGCGGTGAAAGGTGGGAACTAGACACGAAGCGCAGGTCGTAAGAGAGTGCGTGCGTGTCACTCTTCTAGTCCAGCCGTGCCACCTTTTGTTTAGTCCCTGGAATTTCCGCTGGATGGCGGTGCTTCTATATGACGAAAAATGCAAGATGGTGGTACTGAGAGTGTTCACTAGATGGACGGATGGATGAACAGACACACGGACGGACAGACAGATGCACGATCCCATTAACGAATGGATGCAGGGACGAACGCACAGATGAACGGATGGAGCGCGGACGAACTGACGGATACTTCACCCCACTCATCATCATGCGCTCCGTCGATATGCTGTGATTTTTCTCTCCATGCCGGGAAGAGTACTTTCTCTCTCATGCTAAAGTGGCGATATTCAGCAACAACGATGGCCATGCGTAAAACATTAAATAAAAGATGAAATGTAGCAACTTCAAATGACAGGTAGTAGTAGTAATAAACATTTATTTAGAAAAAAAAAACAGAGGTTGATAGGGAGACCAGCCTCTAGTGGGTTAGCCTCCTTGCAGTACTAGGTAAAGTCTCTAGTCAGGGACCCCATTGGTCGCGGCCGCTGTCCTGGCACGCTGGAGCATGTCTCCTTGGGCCGAAAGCTCCTGGCAACCGAGCAGGGCCGCCTCCCAGTCCTCCCTTGTTGGATTTGAGTTCGGGGGTACAGAAGAATGGAGCTGGCATGCCCATACCATGTGGTAGTTGACAGCCACCTCCGCACTGTACTGGCAGGAAGAATCAAAGTGTTTAAGCACTGCCGGCCATAGTAAAGTATTGGTAAATAGCCAGAGAAGAATTCTCTCGTCCGCCTTCCTAAGTCCTTTGCAGGGCGGAGGAAAACGGCGGTGGAAGTCCCGGTATCAGGTAATTATCTCTCTATAAGTTAGGAGAGGAGCGTTTTCTTCTGGAACACAGGGGACATCGGTGGGCGAGGCAGTGGCCCGGAGAATGAGTGCGCGGGTGGCAGCGTGCGCCGCCTCATTACCTGCGAGGCCTTGATGGCCAGGAGTCCAGATTGTTAAACGCGGAGTGGGATAACCTACTCGCGGACAAGACTTAAGAGTTTTGGCAGCTAGGGGTTTGATCCATCCCAGTTGAAAATTGCGGCAAGCTGCTTTGGAGTCTAATAATATAATTTGAAAACTGTCGTGTGATATAGCCACAGGTATGGCCACTTCTTCAGCATGAGTAGCATTGGTTGCGCAGAAGGACAGGCCATCCAGCTACCTGTCTAGGTAGATCAGAATGGCCGTATACCAAACCCCGCGGTAAGGGCCGGTAATATCTGTGTAAAATACGTTTTTTTAGAGCCGAATTGGCGCAGGAAAGCAAGAGCCCGCGCTTCTCGACGGCCAGCATGCGACTCGCGTAACATATTCGTGAGGAGGGGTCGAACATGAATCGCGTATTTCCAAGTTCGGGCACACGTACCCGCTCCTCTCTGTGGAATTCATGCCGAATGTGTAGGTGATCTAGGAGTCGTCTGGTTGACGGGGTCTGTGCCAAACGCGTGTATTGATTTGTTAGGTGAGCCTCCCGGAGCTCCCGATAGGTGTTTACCACTCCCAACGCAAGAAGTTTTGCATTAGAACTAGTGATCGGGAGTATCTAGGGCTCTCTTGACAATTTTGTGAAGGGTGACCTCCAAGGAATCTTCATCGTGCTTCCGTAAGTGCAGGTATGGAGTCGCATACAAGATGCGACTAGTGACAAAAGCATGTGCGACACGAAGCGCTTCCTTGCTTTTGAGACCTCCCCGCTTGTTGTAGACTCGGAGGACCATGCGGCCCACCTGTTCTCCAAACTTACGCAGCTTGTGAAGTGTTGTCTCGATTCTGCGGTGTTTGTAAATGTGGAGTCCAAGGACACGGAACTCCTGTGCCTCATTATTAGGTTCACAATGCAGGGAAAAATTAATGAACGAAGTGAACTGCACCAGTAGACGAAGGTGCACGAAGTCACACTTCTGTGGCGAACACTCGAGGCCGAAGTACGCTGCATATTCGTCCTTTATATGTGCTGTGGTTTGAAGGCTGTCCTCCATGCTGCCCAGGCATCCCTCTGTGGTCCACAAAGTGATGTCGTTGGCATAAAACACATGCTTTACCCCGTCAAAAGCATCCAAGCGGGCCGGGAGCTGTGACATAGCTAAGTTGAACAGCAGAGGCGGCAACACAGCGCCCTGTGGCGTGCCTCGCGTGCCCAGGGGATAAGGGCGTGTTGCTGATCTTGTATGTGAATGTACGCAGCTTTGTCAGTAATAATGTTTCGGATGTAGTTGAAGGTGCGCTCACCCCAGCTGGTGGCACTGAGGTGAGCTAAAATGACTTCATGCTGGACGTTATGGAAGCCTCCTTTAAGGTCAAGCGCTAGAATGATCTTGTCATTGTTCTACGGGATTAAGTACTTCGTGGTGTAGTTGTAGGAGTATGTCCTGCGAAGATTTCTTGGGCCTCGAGCCATACATAGAATCGGCGAAAATGTGGCGCTCTTCCAAGAAGGGAGAGACACGACCCCTCACAATAGTTTACATTAGCTTCCCCGCACAAAACTAAGAGAAATGGGTCTGAGATTATCAGTGTTAGTCGGTTTTCCTGGCTTTGAATTGAAGGTTGCTAAAGACGTTTTCCACTCAAGTGGGAGGCGCGTTTTTCCGAACCAGAATGCACTATTATAGTTAAGAAGCGACTGGTGCGCTGAATTCATTAAATTTGCCAGCAATTTAACGGTAATTGTGTCTCGCCCGGAAGCCGTAACACACCTCATTTAGGCTAGAGCGGCAGGAAGGTCATGTAACTGGAAAGGAGCATCGAGTGCCGAGTTCTGTCTGCCTGCATAGCGATACGCGGAGCATCGCATGCCCTGCTGAGTGCAAAGATATTGGTCCCGTAGCGATAGGGCTAGTTGTGTTGCGGAGCCGTGGAAATCGGGAAATGCTCGGTGAAGTTGTTTTGCGTTTCACCTCACGTTTGAGTGGGATCAATCAGACTGCAGAAGAGTTTTCATGTATTGCGACTGGACATTAGCCTGCTGGCAGTGTTACAGTGATCTAACCAACTTGAGTCGGCGAGCTGGGCCGCATACTCGTCCGCCTTCTGGGTGAGATCCAGTATCCGCATGCGGAATTTGTGGTTGTGTTTTTGTCGGCGCCATCTGTTTGTGAGGCTGCGACGGGCCTCTAAAGATGGAGGAGATGGTTTTCTACATCCGCATGACTACCCGTGAGTTGTATTTTGGTCTTGTGTTTTCTTAGTGTTTCAAGCACAGAGTGAGCCCACTGGGAATAACCTATCTCCAGTATGGGAGAGTGAAGGAAGGACGGCCGGTAGGCTTCCCAGTTTGGTAGGTGAGCCTGTGCGATGAGGCATTGTAGGGGACGTGTAGAAAATGTATTGTTAAGAAGGCAGTGGTCACTACCGAGAGTTTTCTCGGTTTTGAACCAGTCTGCGTGTCTGATGTTTTTCGTGAATGTTAGGTCGGGGCAGGTGTCCCAGCTGACAGAGTTACCTACACGAGTTGGTTGCGCGGGGTCTGTTTGAAGAGTCATGCCTAGCGTGGAAGTTGGCTCCGCAAGTTTCCTTCCACGCACCTCTCCCTTGTGATAGCCCCAAAGCCTGCTAGGGGCGTCGAAGTTACTCACTAGTAAAAGGGGGTCATGCCCAGCGAGCTTCAGTGCCCTGCTGAAGATGTCAGCGAACATGATGTTTTTAAGTTTAGGTCTTAAATAAATATTGAGGATGTGCACTGGGGCCAGGTTTTGCGCAGGGGAACAACCGTGACCATAGTGTACGAGTACGGTATGGAAATTTCAAGGTCGAGCTCTTGCGTAGTTAAAGCTTTATGTACAAGAAGGCAGGTGAATGGGTCCTGTTGAAAAGTGTTATAACCTGAGAGGCGCACGGCATTGCCGGGCTTTTTAAGGGCAATGACGGCGCACAGGTGCTCAAATGTTTCAAAATGGCGGAAATGGGCCCGTTTGGCCCTATCTTTGAAGCCTATACAGTTCCATTGAATTAAAGAGAGTAACTGAGGTTTTCGGTGTGGTGATGTGAAGCAGTTAAGATGAGTCGCCATATTGAGAATTGCGGGTGACTGGGAGGGACTCTACTCCTACTTCGGTGCCCTGTGCAAGTGGGAGCTCGGAGTCCTTGGAGGCTTCAGCTAGGCTGATGGCGTGTGAAAACTTAAAGGGACGATTAACGCCCTTCAGAAGATTAGCCCTTCGGATTCGAGGGTTTACGACATAGAGCTAAGTTTTAATGTTACTCGTCACCTGTTGGGTAACAGTGTTGGAAAGAGTTTTCAGGCATGTGCTTATGGTGGTGAGTTGTGTCATTAAAGCGGTCGTAATACTTTCAATAGCCTGAAATCGCTCTTCAGTGTTAAAATGCTCCGAAACTGAAGGAATGGTGTACATGGGCATCGGTTCTGGAGCGGGAATGGTAATATTAGTGGGGAGTGACCCGGGGGGGGGGGGACTGGTGGACGACCTGTCTCCAAGGCGGCAATTTTCGCTTGAAGCTACGCTTTCTGTGGCCCCAGCGCAGCAAGCTCTAGTTTGAGCTCGAGGAATTCGGGGAAGGAGGCACGGAAGGAAGAGCAAGAGGAGGAGGAGGAGGCAGTCCTCGCCCTGTCGCCTACCTGAGAGAAGCAGTTTTCTTGTTCGGCCACTTACGGGCGCGTGGATCAGTCAGAGGTGGAACGTTCCCAGATTGGAGCACAGGAAGCACCCTGGTCTGGTGTCTTGGATGATGCTTGCTGTGACGGTGTCTTAGGTGGAGGTGGGGCTTGTTGACTGTTTCTTCCAGTAGCAGGGTTCTTTGTGGCTTCGTTGGTAGCTCCCGGATGACGACCTTCTGGCACGACGCCAGATGTCTTGGGCGTTGACCGCTGCTTCGACGAGCCGTGACAGCCATGGTGCCCACCCGGCTGCTGCAGGTGGCGAAACCTTGTTTTGCAGGCCTGAAATTCGGTGAGGTGTCCCTCACCGTGCACCAGGCACGATGGCTTGCACTCGTGCGGTGCCATCTCATCCTAAGAAGCACCCACTACTTGACCACAATGGCCGCAGCGTTGGTCGTTTGGGTGGGGACACAGCTATCGTGGTGGCCCACCATGTCACAGCAGTAGCAGGCTGGAATGGAGCGTTTAAATTCGCCTTCTGGTGTCACAACGCTCTTGTAGCGCTCGAAACGTGGCACGTGGTGGCCCTCGAAAGTTATAAGGGCCACTAAGGTATTGCCAAGCCTTCTGATGAAAGCGATGATTCCGCCACGCTAATGTGTCTTTGATTTCAAGGAGGTGGAGGTCTCCTGCTCATGCACCGTAATGACGCCACGGCACACTTCCCCACTGATCCTGGTGTGGCCGATCATTGGTAGGGGACCTTGTGATGTTTCGAGTGAGAATTCTCGAGAGGGAAGGTTCGCAGAGTTGATGTCTTCGGTTGAGAAAACAATGACATTTTGCTCCCACATGGGCCCCTCACTGATAAAGTCACTCAAGGTAGCGTTCCCGTATGAGGTGAGCTTGGCGCGTAGCTCACCTGGTTGAAAAGTAGGTTTGAGATCCACTGTCACACGAGGCTTCAGCACGATGGTGAAGTCTTATGCAGCAATGCGGGGCATAGCGGTAGGCCGCCATTGCACACGGGATGTCGTCGTCTCGGGTGTAATGTTCGCGGACGTGGCCTTATTGGTAGCTGAGCCCTTGGTAGTTTTAGATTGCTGGCGACGCTTGCGGAGGGCCACCACAAGCAACCGTCTCTCATCCACAATATCCGTTGATGGAACGGAGGTTTCGGGCACTGGGGTAGAAATTCCTTTCCATGCCAACGTCGTGGAATCATATTCACGGAGAGTGGTGGCCACCATCTGTGGCTGTGGCTGCGGAGAAGTTGCGACGCAGTCGGCATTCGGTGCAACACTCGGTCGGGCGAGCATAGCTCCCACGAGGACATAAAATGGACATAAAGTGACATAGAGTGCCCCAGAAGTGGACCTAAAATGCCCCGAAATTGGCCCACCTGGATGAGAGAGGTGTCTTCTGGGGCACAACAGTGTTGCGAAGATAAGATGAGCCTTCATGAAGCGTGAAGCAGGGTTCCACCGGTCCTTACGAATAGATCGGGAGCCGATGCGACGCACGTCTGCTCTCATCGCGTGATCGTAGCGTTTCCTGAAATGACAAGGGAAATCTGTAAAGGGTGAGAATGCCATGTCGAAAATGGCAGGTGGCCGACATGCCTACGATTCCAAAAACATCAATTATAGAAAAACGGCGCATGCAGATACGCATGCGTGTGGTGCACCATCGACGGCTTCATTTATGAACAATTCATTTCGCATACACTCGCTTGTGCTTGCTTTTTTGCAAACTGCCGCCGCCACCAAAGTCTGCAAAATTGCAAAAAGTATGTGAGTCTCTATAGTAGCATTGAACATTTTTGTTTGAAGATTTGGAGCCTTGTTCAGTGACTGGTGCCTGTTTGCCTTTTTTCCCACAATAACTTTCGAAACGAACACTCGTCATTGTGGTTTTGTCCACAAAATCAAAGTTTTGCAATAAATCAGGTGACGTACTAGCCAGAATTTATTAAGTGCTGGTTCTTGTTAGCGATTTTTTTCGTGAATTACTTTTAGAAAGACAATAAAGAGCATAGAAAAACCAATGTTCTAATCTCAGAAAACCTGAGAATGTTAAAAAAAAAGCCCAGTCTCGTTATTCACAACAGGTCGTTTGTTGCTCACTGTTTACACAATGAAGCTTGATAGTGCTTTTTTGCAAATCTTTTTGAACAAAACAATAGTGAGGGTTGCTTACTCCGTAGGCGCGAAGTGACAAACGAAAACTCGTGATGCATCTGACCTGTTTCATAGGCAAGACATGAAAAAAAAATATTAACAACAGGTGGTGTGACCTCGGATAACGGCAAGATGTTGAAAACAAATGTGAACCTATACGTTTCGGCGTTCGGCAATTAATAAGCCCTGTTACTGAATCAAAATAGTTTCACTTTGAAAAGCGGAGCTTTTTAAATGAAGTGTTGGTCAGTTATGGGTGAACAGAAATGGTAATCAAGATTCGGTACGTGCTGATGGCGTTGATGATGCTCTTTGCAATATTGGCACCACTCTCTACAACCTCAATCTTCGTCGTCTTCTGCTTCGCCTACAGAGCACGTCCGGCGATGAGTCGGGCTTCACCCGCAATAAAAATGGTGTTTGATAAAGCAACGGCAGAAAGAAAATTGAAAAAAATATATGTAAAAATCTTGGCGAAAAAATTGTGCGTGAGATGGGATCTGAACTGCCGCTCCAAAGGCGAGCATTGTGATCACTCAGCTGCCCATGCACGCAAACAAGTAGAGCATAAAATTAACCCTGCGTTGTATAGCTTAGTATATTAGAGTATAGTATGGTATAGTATAATATACTGAGGGAATGGGAAAAAGTGAGGATGTGAGAGGGGAGTTTTAGGATAAGAAAGAAAGAGGCGGGGAGAGAGTAAACTATATATCAGAGAAAAATACAGACATTGAGAAAAGGAGATAAAACAGACATAAAAAGAAAGAATAAGGTAATCAAAATAGAGGTATATGAACAAACAAGGTAACAAATAGATAGAAAGAGGAATGAATAAATACAGAGAGGCTGAAAAAGGAATAGAAGCAAGCAAAGACAGAAAAGACCGAAAAAGTAGACAGAAGCGTGAGAAACAAAGAAAGAAATGAAGCAATAATTGGACAGAGGAAACAAACAAGGAAGGCCTTCCAGCTCTACATTTACTTTGTGCTGGGCACCACTACTACGAACCATGATAATCTTTTAAGACAGCATTTAAGCCACAATTCAAGACGGCGCCCCAAAGTCCGTCTGGCGCTCGTTCGCCGCTGTCGCAGAAGAGGCTATCGCTCTGGTTGTCGCCGAAATACAGACCTTCCCTGCCCAGTTTTTAAAGATGATGGTCTTTCTTGGGGACCTTCAACGCAAAAAGTTTGATCTGCCTGCCTGCCTGTCTGCCTGCCTGCCTGCCTGCCTGCCTGTCTGCCTGCCTGCCTGCCTGCCTGCCTGCCTGCCTGCCTGCCTGCCTGTCTGTCTGTCTGTCTGTCTGTCTGTCCGTCTGTCTGTCTGTCCGCACACTTGTCTGTTTGTCCACCCTTAACGGCATCGGGTAGTTCAAATGGCCGACTCCATCCGCAGCGTCCACCGAAGTTGCTCAAGATTTAGCGTTCATACTTGTGGAATCGTCAATTATTAAGCGAATAATGTGCATGTCTGGGGCACCATAACAACACGTATATATTCTGCATGTGCATCTTTTATTAGATAAGTACTTTTAAGAACCGTAGCACTTATCACGCTGTGCTGATCATGCAATGCTTGCACGAAAGGGCGAGTGTTTGCAACGCTTTGCTAAGACGAGACAGTGGTGGCACCTACCCGTCACCTTGCGTTCTACACTTTATCACCTTTGAGACGGGCGCGCACACCCGTCTCAGAGCTGCACGCTGTGTTTTCTAAGAAAACTGCCAGATGGCGCTCATGTCTCACGTGTGACGTAGTTTGCTGCGTTCGTTCGCCTCCGCTGCACGCTCGAGGCACTGGATTTAAGCAGCGCCTCCAGAATACCATTCAACAATTTTTTTTGCGCAGAATATCAAATAAATATTTTGTTCACTATCTCCACACGCCAGACTATTGTCTTTCGACGACATTTGCAGATGAACATACAGATACAGGGCCATTTTTTGCAGTTCAGTAAAAATGCTTTCTTTATCATGCTCAACGTCATATAAAGAGGTCATATCGAACATTTTCTTTTTTTTAATTACCCACGAGGCGTTCACTGAATTTTTTTATGATGCACTTTGTTTTGGTGTAAAGAAAACGGCAGAAACATGGATGCGGTGGTATAGCAATAAGGAGCGGCTGATCTTTGAAGACATGTACACAAAATCTGGAACTGAAAATAAAACAAAGAGTGTCACTTGTGCCTTCGCCTGAGAAGACCCGAAAGCTATAAGCACCATCCGAAAACGCGCACGGCCCCGAAAAAATCCTACGTATGGAAAACAAGAACATTAGAAGGTTATTTTCTCACAGCGTAAGCTGTTATTACATTACAAAAGTGCCAAGCCCACGCAGAACGTGCAGAACTGTCACAGTGAAAGCTTAAATAGTGGTATTTTAGAGCCTTTTCTAAACAAACTTTTTGTATCTCCTAAAAGCACACTTGCTGAGTACCCACAACGCCATAAATAATCCTATTTTTGTGTGGTAGGTCGGAATTCCCTATGCTAACCTTCGTCATTCTTCGGAGAAGCGTGGTACTCATTAAAAACTTGCAAGGAACTTTGTGCAAATTTTTTATGCAGTTGCTGATGACGATGAAAGAAGAATTATTCCTGGAGTGCGTATGCGCCCTTTTTTAATAGGTTATCAACAACAAGCTTTTGTAATAGACTGAAGAACTGGACGACCCGCTCACTACGCACCATGTTCCTTGGCTGTACTGACACGCCTTATCACTCGCACTAACGCGATTCCTTTCCCGACGGCGAGCCCACCTAAGACAAGTTCGCAACGGAGTTTCAAGCACCGGCGTGGCTATGCGGTATAATGCTGGGTTGGCACGTATTGTTCCTGGGTACGAGTCCTGCTGTGTCCTTGGTATTTACAGCAAAGACTGTTTTGTGTTCACAGCACGGTTCATGTGTGACGCTATATATGTCCGCCGCTGCCACCGGTGTCCATACCCACTATCGCACGAAATAGGAAAAGAAATCTGTAACTAAAGAACACAAAGTACACAATGAGACCATCGCATCAAACGGGGTATGGATGCAAACATGCGTTGAAACTGCACGAATGCCTGCAACACATATTGTCGGCACATCGCAGAGTCGGTACACACCGTATTCCCTGCCCGAATTCTTCATAACGCCATCAAGAACACGGTCATTTATGAACACATCGTCCAAAGCACAGCCCTCTGGCGCTTGTGGCTTGGAGTGTCACTCACGAACAGCTTTACCGAATTGGAATGACAGATAAAGTTGCGTGTGATCACCGTGGCAACGTCTAAAGCATTGCAAACGTCCCTTGTGAGTGTCCTTATCACAGGTCCCAAAGACAACAGCTTTCAGCAACGCTAGCACGCTTGGACTACCAACAGCTCTTCAGGCAGGCGAATTTGAAGGGCCGGAATGTCGTTAGGTGCGGCACTCGGGCCGACAAGCGGAGAGGAATTGCGGGTATTGCGAACGAGTCCCTTAAGGGCTGTTAGCTTGCGGAATGCTGTTTCAGCCTAGGCATTGACATTCCAAGACGGAAAGTAAGGTGTCATATAGTGCGGCATTGTAATGGGCCACAATGGGTTTTGGTCGGGACAACTTTCTTGAAAGGAACAGCTGCGTCGTTTTGGTACCTTTGATGCTTCGGCCCGACCGTGAGACCGATCACCCCGACGACCTTGCCACACCAGCCAGGGGGACACCATGGTGCCACAGTAAAAGTGTTGCGACTCCGCCCCCAGCCAAGAACGCTGACGTGGGCGAGTTCGGGTGCCCCGTCGAAAGTGGTGTCTTGGGATTGGACAGTGTTATTTGGTGCCCTTTCCCTGATCCACAGATCTTGCAAAAAAGGAGACTGTTTACAATTAGCCATCGCGGGCTGCTTCGTGTGCCTTTCCGGGGCTGTGCTTTTTTGATGCAGTGGCTTTTCATGCTGATGCTTTTCGATCTAGAGCCTTCGACGATATTGCCATTTTCTAGGACGGCATCTTTGTCTAGATGTTTGTCATGTGGCGAGAAACTCGCTTGCAAATATGTAAAATAAACCTCTGTAAATAAACCCGAAGAATGCGCTTTTTTCTCCGCAAAATGGGCTGAACCACTCCGGTGGCGATGGTCAGCTACCCACAATGAGACTAGCTGGACGCGAGCCGCAAAGACTGGTGGCAGCCCATGTAGAATGCTGTCATACCCCAGTCCTAACAACGTTCGAGCTTCCATCCAGACATCTATGAAGGAACTGCTGAAGTTTTTGCGGTCAACCGGACTCGCAAATTAAACAAATCTAAGACTTCCGCGCTTGAGTCTGCACGTGTCTTCTTTTTTTATTTTTCCCCCCTCTTTATCTTTTTTATTTGCGTTACCCGTTCTTCAGTACAAAGTAGGAAACGGGAAATTTTTTTTCTGGTCAACCTTCCTAACTTAAACATTCTCTCTTTATATATATATATAAATATGTATATATATATAAATAAATAAATAAATAAATAAATAAATAAATTAATAAATAATAAGTGAATATATATATATATATATATATATATATATATATATATATATATATATATATATATATATATATATATATATATATATATATATATATATATATATATATATATATATATATATATATATATATAATATATATATATATAATGGGATTATGAATATATATATATATATATATATATATATATACTTTTTACGGATACTGTCAGCTCTTACATAGGGCTATTACAGGAGTGGAAAAAAAAGTACATGAAAACATAGTGATCCATCTAAGAACAGAACAAATATAATCAGAAGTAATAAATTAGAAAACAAGAATGAAGTTAAACAAACGCAACCAAAACACAACCAAGAAATTATTCATTGAATGCACTATAGCATGCAGAGACAAATAAAGCATTATTAATTGCAATCGAGGATATGTGTTAAGTGCTTGAAAAATATACCTATGGATGAGCTTGGAACGGCTTCATCGCTGGACAAGTTCTATTCATTGACAGCTCTTGGGAAAAAGCTATACATAAAACAATCGGTGGAAACAGCAGGTGCAGGAATAAACATTTAATGACGATGTCTAGAAGTTTCAGTACGTAAAATCTCGAAATATTGAGCATACCTTATATGAACATGGTCATTATTAATGAGGTAAAGATACTTAAGTCTTTCATGTTTTGTCCTAGCTTTAATTGTGGGAAGCTCCGTTAGTACACACATTTCAGATGGGGATTTGGTCAACCGATATTTATTAGATACAAACCAGACTGCTAAACACTGAATGTTTTAAATTTTTTCATGTTTCTAACTGTAAATGAACCCTAGACAATTTTTGCGTATTCAATTATTAGTCAAATAAGCGCTTTATACACCAAACATTTAGTTTCTCGTGTAGCAAATGGCAATGGCGCCTAAGACTCAATAGCACCCTAGAGGCTTTTATGTGCGTACACATAATCTATGTGCTTATTAATAATTCAAGCGAACATCACTTGTAAAATTCAAACCAAGGTACTTATGTTTTTCAACTTTGTTTAGTTTATGATAATCAATATAGTAAGTATGTTTTCAGAAATTTTTTTCCTAGTGACTGTCATAACTATTGTTTTGAGGGGTCTAGCATCATTTGCCATTCATCACACCATTTTTATTTCCTGTAAATTTTGAGTAATTTTTTGGTCACCTATTTTGTCGACTTTATTGTATATGATGTAGTCTTCTGCAAATACCCTAATATATACGCCAATTTCATTCGGAAGGTCATTTAAAAATAAAAGATACAAAAGTGGGTCCAGGACACTGCCTTGGGGTACTCCCTACTTAACAGCTGAAAGAGGAGACTTTGTGCCATTGATTCCCACAAATCGCTCACGAGAATGAGAATAGGATTAAAACTAGTTTGTGATGGTAAGGTTTTGGAACGGAACATCAATTTTTCTAAGTAATTTACTGTGAGACACTTTATCGAAAGTTTTCGCGAAGTCCATGAAAATCATATTCGTTTGAGCATGTGAGTTAATATTTTTCGAAAAGTCTTAGACTAATTCGATGAGCTGGGATGTTGTCGACAAACCCTGTGAAAACCTATGGTGGCAGTTGGATAAAATGTTATGCTCCCTCATATAGTTTAATAGATGTTTCCAATTGATATGTTCAAGCAATTTTGAGCAAGTACTGAGAATTGAAACAGGCCAATAATTTGCTACATTGTCAGATCTACCGCTTTTAGAAATAGGGATTACTTCAGCTATTTTTAACTTTTTTGGTAAAGAACCACGGAGAAAGGAAGACCTAAAAATTAATGCGAGATATTTGCCATTCAATGGAGCATATATGTACAAAAATTCATTAGGGATAGCATTGAGCTCAGGGCTTTTTTTTTAGTTCAAATTGAGCAAGAGGCTGAAGGCACCCTGTTAGGTAATTACTAAGTAAGTTATTGGTAACCTGTCGAGTGGTGAAATAGTTTTCGGCAAAATGCCATTATCATCAGTAAACAATGAAGCAAAGTATTAATCAAAACTCGCAGCGGTGGGGAACTGCGCAGCCTGAGTCATTGAGCGAGCTTTCGTTGATGGGTTAACATATCTCCCAAAATTTATCAGGTGCCTTCCTTAAGAATCTTTGGAGTGTGATGCCAAAAAACTTTTGTTCAGATTTTTTAAAAAGTACTTTAAGATCCTTTTCAAGATTTCGAATGACTGATTGGTTTTGTACAGTAGAAATAATGCTATTGTTCTTAAGTATTCGTTTCAGTTGCCTTTTTTGCGAGAATTATTTCCTTGTTATCCAAGGAGTTCTTTCACTAGTTTTCTTAAGTCGCTTTGGCATAAAGCGTTCAATACAAGACATTACCATAATGAAAAAAATATTTCTATAGATAATCTGGGCTCTAATTATGCCTAAAGTGCTAGCAGAAACACTCATTATAAGCTTTTAACAATTGCAGTACTCCAACACCATCTTATCTAACAAAGTTAAAAGACAGCAGTCAATCTTGAATACTTGGTGATTACTTACTTGAATATATATATATAAATAAATAAATAAATAAATAAATAATATATATATATATATATATATATATATTTATTTATTTATTTATATATATATATATATATATATATATATATATATATATATATATATATATATATATATATATATATATATATATTGTGTTATTCGAAAGGCGCAAGTTCGGTGCCTGCCCACGGCAAGTTATCTTCTCACCCATTTTTTTTCCTTCTCATTTACATTACCATTCGGTCTAATAGCTTCCCCTGTACATTCCTTGGTATTATTGTCTGTTAGATCTCATATATATATATATATATATATAGTGTTTGTTACCATTAGTTAGTTAAGGAATGCACTATTTAGTTGTGTACTGCACCTTTCAAGAAAGCATGTAGATGGTGCACGTTCATTTTGCGTTCATGTATTAAAGAGTATTATTTGAACACATTATTTCTTCTTTACAGGCAGGTACTATAGGAAGATACCTCGGTGAAATTAAGACGCCATGATAAAGACGGGGACGCTCCTTGTATTTCTTCTGGCTTTCGCCTACGGACATATATTTACATGTAAGCTGCTTTTTTAACTACTCTTCACTACTAGGGAGATATTCTAGACGTGCTCATGTAATTACATTTCCATTTTGGTCGCCACCGTATGGTTGGAGCTCGGTGATGCAGCGGTGAGGTGTCAAAAGCTTTCTGAAAGTCTAAAAAGAGTGCGTCTACGAGTATATATAACATCAATGCTAGAGCTAACGTCGTTAGGAAACGGACCTAGTTTAGTGTCACATGAAGTGTCTTTATGAAAGCCATGTTGGTTTTTATGAAAAAAAATGAAGAGGTGCGAGAAAGTTGACTATGTGGGAATGGATTACGTGTTCCATTATTTTAGAGCATACACTTGTGAGCGAAATGTGGCGATAATATTTTGGGTGAGTACGAGTTACTTTTCTTTGGGATTAGAATGACCTTGCCTACCTTCCTGTCTTGGGGTACCATTCCAGATGAATGTGATTGCTGACAAATGTTAGAGAAATTCACACTTGTTACAAGTTTAGTGTTCTTCAACATTTTTGTGTTAATGCTATCTATACCCATTGATGAAGTGAGTTTTATTGAGTCGATTATTTTGGAAATACCATTGACATGAAATATGATTTTCAACGTGGTCGGGTGGCATACAGAAAGGGCAACGGGAAGGTGACTGCCCGGTTCCAACGTGAATACAGAGCAGAAAGTTTCACTTAATACTTGCACAGTATAGTGTTCAGGAATCCAAACATTTTGTTAATCTCATAGTGTAAGATTCGATGAAGGGGCAATAGATGATTGGTTAATTGTTTTCCAAAACTGCTTACAATTTTTCCGGAGTGTATGGGGTATGGCTGAAAAATAGCAAGAACTCTTGGCTTTAGCTGCGAGAAAATCAAAAGGCTTTTCGGTGTCCTCGCATTTTTCCCACTTGTACTTGGTGTCCCAATGCTTAGCGGAGTGAAACTGGCGCTTCGTTTTGTTTTTAGGACGTTTTATTTAGCCGTTCAACCATGGGGTTGTTGATCTTATGGTTGAGGTGGTAGTAGGAACATAATATTTTATAAGGTGCTGAAGTTGGGTTTTAAATATTGTCACGGGGTCGTGACGTGGCCGAAGACAGGAGACTTCGTGTTGGGATTTAACTGTTTATTTGGGCGAACCTGTGCCCGGTAAACGGAAAGTCCAATTACAGCAGCAGTCTTGCACAGATAGCAGTCTCGGACTGATAGCGGCGAACGGAGCGTCGGCCTTCGATCAACAACTGACAAGCGGCCAAGCGCGTCGACATTTATACTCTTGCCATCGAATGTTCTAGCGTTATCGCTGGCGGCGGCGTAGGTTCCAGAACAATATGTACCGTTCGCACAGTGGGCGTGATCTTATCGAAATAATCTACTACAGTCCGGAACCTTCTCGAAAACTGCAAATGCGGTTTGCGCTGAGAATCGTGTGGTGTTTTGGGACGATAACAAAAACTTGGGAAATGGAACGTGGCAATATGTGCAAGTTTGTTTCGAAAGTGCGCATAAAAATTAATTAGAAGTAATTCAGAGAAAGGTGCTAGTTCATCCTTTAGAGCTGCGTAAGTGCCCTTACCGTATAATGTTATTTTTTGCTTTATTTTTTGAGATTAGGTATGTAGCACTGAAAGATTCTGTGAAGAACAGAGGTATCGCTAATGAGAGATAAATGTGACACGGTATGGAAATTATCGGGATGAGACGTAAACAATAGGTATAGAATGGTGGATGAGTGTTCTGTTTGTCGAGTAGGTTTAGAGATAAGTTGCGATAGGCCGAATGTTACACAAGAGTTTAGGAATTCATTTTCAGTGTTGTGTTTTCATGCAGTTAGCGCTAAATTTGACCATGTTATTCCGGGGAAAGCCCCGCCGCGGTGGTCTAGTGGCTAAGGTACTCGGCTGCTGACCCGCAGGTCGCGGGATCGAATCCCGGCTGTGGCGGTTGCATTTGCGATGGAGGCGAAAGTGTTGTAGGCTCGTGTGCTCAGATTTGGGTGCACGTTAAGGAACTCCAGGTGGTCGAAATTTTCGGAGCCCTCTACTAAGGCGTCTCTCATAATCTTATAGTGGTTTTGATACGTTAAATACACACATATCAATCAATCAAGTTGAAGATGACAGCAGTCAGAGTGTTCAAGACTAAATCTTTTCTACCGGTGAACCTGTACTGGGAACTGAAAGGACAACGTGCAAGCAATTAACGTGGTAAAGTGACTGCGCTGGGAACAGTAGGCAGCCGTCGAGTCACGGCTGCTCGATGAAAACACCCGAGCCGTGGTCGAGTACCATAATCTACGATGACGTGTGTCGGTATTTGTGCATATGGCATGGGACACTCGAACTTTGTTCCTGGTTCTTATGTAAACTCTAGAACAAACTTGGCTTTTAGTGTCCTGCGCATGATCTTCCCCGAATCATCCTGAACAATAGCAAAGCTTCGATGGTATTTCAGCGGCGTCTGCACGGAGCATAGCTAATCGTTTTTCTTGGTGTAATCTGAACCCATCAAAATAAAGCATGAAAGATGCATTTCAAAATGTTTCAATGTCTTCAAACAGTCTTAAAGGTCATATGTTGAGCCACAGTGTAAACTCTTAATTACCCAAAGGTCCTGGAGATAGCAAAAAGACGCACACTTTAATGTTTAAATGTTTCCGTCAACACACGAAATTATCATGACTACCCTAAGGGGATAAAACATTGAGACGCAGCCGCAGTTTCACCCTATTCGTTGATGCACACAAAGATGCACCGATAGATGGGCGCTTTAGAATAATTTCAGGAGTGAGACAGCTGGCGATCCTGCCGTTAAAGAACATTACGATTATCCTGCCGTTGAAAAATACTTAGGATATGAGTTTATATTAATACGTGGGGATCTACATCCCAAAGCCAAGAAATGATTATTAAGGAACCATAGCTAAGGGCTCCAGAAAGTTTGACCATCTGATGTTCTTTAAAGGGGCCTTGAAACACTTTTTTGAGTAACCATGGAATTGATTCACCAGAAAAGCGTTTTGTTTCACAATTTCAACAGCGCAAAAAATTTAAGAATCCGTCCAGTATGAGCGGAAATGCAAACGTTTGTCACACGCTACAATCGCATTCTCTCTTTTCTCGTCCCGACGAAAACGCTAGAAGCTAAACAGGGAGGGAAGGGAGGGGCAACAAAAAGACGTCACTCGCGCCTCGTGACCTTGCGCGTTTTTTTCTTTTTGTTTAGTTTGAATACGTGGCTTTGTCAGTGTGATCGCGCGCACACGCGTTCACAAGTGACGCCCTCTTGCGGCGACCTCTGTAAGAACCGAGCACGACATGTTCAAATCGGCCAATCGCTGATAGATGGGCTTACTACGAGTAATAGTCGGGCTTATTCCATGGTTTGTAGAGAAATGAGAAAGCTATTTTAAGCGGACTTTGATAATTCATAGTGAATTTCAGGGCGCGTGCTGTGCTATAATATTTGTCTTGCGTGTTGCAGGAAGCCTCTACTAATAATCGGCAGCGTTTTCTGACCATGTTTGAAAAGTGTTGCAGCGCCCCTTTACTTGTCCTGACATTGCCCAATACGTTGGCCTCTGAGGCCTCGCCTCCATTGAAATTCAACCAACGCGGCCGGGTTCGAACCCTCCGCCTTCGGGTTAGCAGCCGAGCACCCTAGTAATATCTTAGTGCCCAGAAGTGGACTGGGACATGAAATAAACATTATTTTAAATGCGAATAAATTTCTTAGTCGAGCTATGGTAGGCATCTGGTGTTGTCCGCGGCGTCCGCGCACCGGCATGTTTTCTCTTTGTTCTCACTCCCTCTCCCATAGCAACAGCTGTGGGCGCGCGCGTTTATCCTCGCGCCTAGCAACCGTAGCATGTGGTGTGAGGGAATGTAGGAGGGGTTAGGTGCAGTGCTTCGCCGCTACTTCTCTCAAGGTTCGCTCTCTCTCCTCCCTGCGCCCCACTCTCCCATCTGCTCGCGCTGCACTCTAGACCATTTGCAGCTGGACGCATCTCAAGAGCATCCGGGAATGTGTGCTCGAGACGCTGCTGTGAAGAGCGTTTTCTGCTGTTTATGAATGCGATTCATGGTAGTCAATTGTACTATTAGTGAAGTTTGGATTTCTGCGGTTGTGCGACAAGTCTAATTGTTTGAACAAAATAATAGAGGAGGGCACCCACCCACGCATAAATGACATGCTATATACGCATAAACGACATTATATATATATATATATATATATATATATATGGGTTTGTGTGTGTATATATATTGAAATATCACGGTTCAGCTGAGGCTTTATCCAAGCAACAGCAATATGGCGCCGATGATGAAGAGGCTGAAGCGAAGACTGGTGATGGTTATTGACAGATGAGGAAGATGAAGTCCAATGAATTCTTACACTAATTTCCCCTGTCGACGGAAGCGGCGAGCCTGGCCACGAACCACGCTGTGGAACGCATACGATAGGGCTTGAGACGCGAAACGTGCACAATCTCTGTCCCGCGGCAGCGTTGGTCAGTTGGGCATGAACAGGTGTGATACGGTAGTTCACCGGAGAGGTCTGTTCGACAACTTTGTAGGGTTCAAGACAGCGCTGCTCAAGCTTCTCGCATAAGCCAGGCGTTCGTGCAGGAGTCCACAGAAACACATCGTCGCCGGGGTGGTAGAGGACGACGTGATGAGGGGCATCGTAACGATGTTTCGGCTAGCTTCGCTATTTCAGTGTTTACACGGGCAAGACGATGACATTGAGTAAGACGGGACAGAAAGTGGTCGCAAATGAATGTTGAAGCGTTGATGAGGCCAGAAAAAAATTAAACACCGAGTGGTGATGTCGGTTGGCGTCCGTATGCTTGGAAAATAGCATGTGGTTCGTAGAACTGACGTGTTATATGCATACGTGACAAAGGGAAGAATGACATCCCAGTTGCGATGGTCTGTTTGGATATACATGGACAGCATGCCGCACAGCGTGCGATGAAATCTTTCCGTAAAGGCATTGGTTTGTGGGTGATAGCTAGATGTTGTTTTATGAACTGATTTTGATGCTTGAAGAACTGAACTGAGCGTGCTTGAAAGAAATGCCTTGCCCCGGTCGCTCAAAAGAACACGAGGGGCTCCACGACGTAGGTAAATAGCATTCAAGAAGAAAGTTGCTACTTCAGAAGCAGTTTCTGAAGTGATCGAGGCCGTATCAGCGTACCGGGTCAAGTGATCAACCGCGGTGAGGATCCATCTCTTGCCGTCTGATGTAGTTGGGATGGGCCCGAAGAGGTCAATTTCGATGACAGGCAATGGCTCTGCTGGGCAAGGAAGTGGTTGTAGGGTCCCGACTGGAGCAGTAGTGGGCCGCTTGCGGTGTTGGCAAAGTGCGCACGAGACAATACACTTAGCTACCGTCGTGGAAAGACCTGGCCAGAAGTATCGACTGCGGATGTGCTCGTAGGTATTGTAGTAACCCAAGTGGCCTGACTGTCGGGTTGTCGTGTGAAGCGCGCAAAACTTCAGTGCGTAGTGCGCGTGGTACGACGGGAACCCATAGATGACCTTCAGGGTGGAAAATGTATCGATAGAGCACATCGTCCTTCAACTTGAATAGCCAGAGTTGTTTCCGGAGCCTGGCATTTGGGAAAGGTGAGGCACCGGTAAGCTGATCGATGAGGTCAGTGCAGTAAGAATCAGCTTGCTGGTGAGTGGTAAGTACGGATGGGTGGATGAAGGTAGGGAAAAAATGGATGATATCGACGAGGCGTCCTCCACATAGCCAATTTGACAAGGGGATGTGACGTGCGCCGAACACTGTGGCAAAGGGCATTGTGACAAAGCGTTGGCATCTTGGTGTTGTCTTCCAGTCTTGTAGATGACGTCGAAGTCATATGATTGTAACCGGCGAATCCAGCGACCAAGTTGCCCGGACAAGTTTTTGAATGTGGACAACCAGCAAAAGCTTGATGGTCTGTCACAACAGTAAAATGTCGACCATGTAGATACGGAAGAAATTTTCGGATGGACGAGACAACAGTCAAGCACTCTTGTTCACTTATGGAGTACCTCTTCTCTGCAGAAGTCAGAGTGTGGCTTGCATACGCGACAACTTTCTCGCGAAAGGCATGGTCACGCTGGAGGAGTACGGCGCCGATTCCTTCTCGACTAGCGTCAGTGTGTAATAACGTGGGTGCCTTGTCATCAAAACAACAAAGCACTGGTGGGGATGTCAGAGGGTGCTTGAGTTTTTGAAATGCGGCTTCGTATTGATCATTACAATTGAAGAAACTGGTACTAGCAAGAAGCTTGTGGAGAGGAGTGGCAATAGTGGCAAAGTTTCGAATGAATCGGCGAAAATACGATGCAAGTCCAAGGAAACCGCGATGTTCTTTGGAACGAAAGGGGCGCAGAAAAGTGAGGATTGCGGAAATTTTGTTCGGATCAGGCTGGATGCGATCTTTACTAACGAGATGTCCCAGAATTTTTATAGCTGTGTTGCTGAAATGGCACTTCTTTGTGTTCAGTTGAAGTCCAGCGTTGGAAAGACATGTGAGCACTTGATCTAGGCGTTGCTGATGATCAGCAAAAGTGGAAGAAAACACGGCGATATCATCAAGGTATCATAGACAAGTTTTCCACTTGAGGCCATGAAGAACAGTGTCGATCATCCTTTCGAATGTGGCGGGAGCATTACATAGGCCGAATGGCATTACGTTAAACCCCCTAAGACCATCCGGCATAGAAAAGGCGCTCTTTTCTTTGTCGGCTTCGTCGATGGGAATTTGCCAATATCCGAACCGAAGGTCAAGTGTGGAGAAGTATTGGGCGGCTTGCAATGAGTCAAGCGCATTATCTATACGGGGCATCGGATATACATCCTTTCGGGTAATCTGGTTGAGGGCACGGTAATCAACACAAAATCGTACCGACCCATCCTTCTTTTGTACCAACACGAAGGGTGATGACCAAGAACTGGTGGAAGGTCGTATGATATTTCTCTTTAGCATATCGGTGACGTTCTCCTCGATGATTTTGCGCTCGGCCAAGGAGACTTGGTAGGGATGACGGCGTGCAACAGTCTGACCTTCAGTGTTGATGCGATGATGCGCAACTGTGGTCTGTCCTAGTGCCAAAGAATTGGCGTCGAAGGAGGCCTTGTGTTTTGTTAGCAAATCTAGGAACGCCTCACGTTGAGAAGCAGAAAGGTTAGGATTTATCCCGGCAGCAAAGGAGGAGGAAGTAACAGGCTGGCCCTGTTGTGGTTGAGCTGGCAAGGCGTCAAGTGAGACCAAAGATACCGGTTGGGTATCCACAGAACACGACACTGCAGAACCTTGGGGTAGGACGACAGGCTCCGGGGTAGGTTTCAGGCCAAAGAATATTGCAGCAGTGTCTTTGAACCGCACCAGGCGGGAGGGGAGTACGACGCCGTGAGCTAGACAGTGACTGGAAAGGGTAATAAGGACGTCACCATTGGCAATATTCAGAGAAGTGATGGTGATGAGTTGCTCCTGACCCGGGAGCAGTATGGAATCGGAAGCTGTGAAAAAACGCAGTGGTTTCTCGTTGTCGCATATCTGTACACGCGCGCTTGTGCGATACACTGTCACGCGGCCCATATCGGAACACCTTCGCCCACGATGTGAATAGAAGCGCTTGGCGCGCAGTGGGCCAGGGGCACTTTCCTGCGGCACTCTTGGTTATCGCTATGTTGCTGGCATGCGAATAAAGCATGTTTGAGTACTGGCGGCGTCTTCATACCCGGAAGCCCTGGAACACGACACTCGTCGACGCGTTCGCTGCTGTGATCAGTCTCGGTCATCTGGACTACACGTTGACGGCAAGAAATTAATGCAGATGCTGATGAGAGGAAGTCCCAACCTAAAATTAGTTCATGAGCACACGTATTTAGGACAGCGAAGCTGATGTGATGACGAATACCATCAATGAAGACACGCGCTGTACATTGGGCCGATGGTCTAATTATTGCTCCATTGGCCCCAATCAAGGATGATCCAAGGTACGCATAACTGAAATAGTTGCTCCCGTGTCCACCAAAACCAACACCCGCACACCTTGCACAATCACCAATAACATGTTTGACAGTCGTTCAGGAGGACTTGGGTCATTTCGCCGCGATGCAGTTTTCCCCCCAAAAACTGCACTGTTTAGTTTTCGGATCGCTGGGCAGGCAGTTGAGAGACAGGCCGAACTGGTGAAACATAGCGTCGGAGGGGCGAAGGGGAGCGTGGTCGGGAGGCACGTGTATTGTTGGTCGTGTTGGAATTGTGCACAGGAGACGAGGACTGGTGGTTGGAAGGACTGTCGGCATAACGGTAGTAGCCTCGAGCACATGTGTCGTCACGTTCAAAAGTGGTATAACCATGACGTTCATCTTGCTGCCGACGTCGGTAGAACCGGGAAATGTGTCCTCGAATTCCACAGTAGTAGCAAATAGGTCGTGGGGCTCGCCAGGGATAATGGTAGGTAGGGTTCGGTGTACGGGCGATCCGAGGGGCGAGATGGTTGCGATCAGGCACAGGTGGCGGTACTTGAGACAGTGAGGGTTGCATTGAAGCGATCTGTGCGTACGAAGGGGGCTGGGGGCAAGGTGGAGCATGGTGGGTGCTTTGAAATGCTGACATTTCTTTCCTAACAATGCCACACAGATTGCTAGAGACAGGTTGAGCAGGAGCGTTGTTAAAACGAGGTACAGTGTAGGGTTGTAATTCCTCACGAATTATGGCTCGAATGATGGATCGGAGCTCCATACTGTTTGCCAGGGGGTTCTCAGAGAAGTCGGGTCGCACGTGGATTGACTGCAAGGTATCAAGCCGCTGGCATACAGAGACTACATCGGAAACCTTCGAAGAGTTGGGCGCGGTGAGGGCCTTGAAAGCGGTGGGTCTGATACCCTTCAGAAGGTGTGGGACACGATCAGCTTCGGGCATGTTATCGTCGATATGACGGCAAAGTGCAAGCACGTCCGCAATATAAAAAGTGTAGGACTCACCACAATGTTGAACGCGTTCTGCCAGTTTCTTCCGAGCAACTTCTGAACGGACGGTTGGTATGCCGAAAATGCGTCGGAGCTGGTCTTTGGCGAAGAGCAATCACGGAAGTCACTCTAATAATTTAGGAACCACGTCTTGGCAACCTGAGAGACACAAAACTGGACGTGTGATGATTCCGATGCCTCGTTAAAGTTGTTGTAGACACCCACGCGGTCACAGTTATCGAGCCAGTCTTTGACATCTTCGCCAGGCAGACCGGAGAAGATTGGAGGCTCCCGAGGGGGGTCATTGACCGGGCTGGGGATGGCGGTGGGTGGTTCGGTTGCGCTTGCTCTCGTGCCATGGTGCTCTGCTGGCGTAAGCGACGTCCCGAACGGAGCTCCAGAAGCTGGCTGATCGAAGAGATCGTGAAGCAACTTCCACCACTTGAAATACCACGGTTCAGCTGGCGCTTTATTCAAGCAACAGCAAGATGGCACTGAGGAGGAAGAAGCCGAAGCGAAGACTGATGATGGTTATTGACAGATGAGGAAGATGAAGTCCAATAAATTCTTACAAGTTATATATATATATATATATATATATATATATATATATATTAATATATATATATATATATATATATATATATATATATATATGATGAGCGAGACAGAGAACAAGAGACAACAACCAATCCTGGGCCAGCTGTTCTTATTCTGACTTCGTTCTTCTCTTCCTTGCTCTAGCTGTCCACGCGCCGAAGCGCCAGCGTCTTTCTTGGTCATGACACTCGGCCATGACTGCGCGCACGCGGAGCTGGCGGCAAAGTTTTTGGTGGACCACACTGGCTGCCTCAAGCTGGTCGCTTTTGTGCACGCCACGATGTCTTTTGAAAAAGTGCTGTGGAGTCAGGCGGCCGGCACTGGCTGCCCCGTTGCGGCCGATGCTTTCGGCCGCAATTTGGTCCCGGTATCTGCCAAAGGTAGATCTGGTGGTCGATATAGTGGCTGCATCTCGGAGGTCGGCCTTGGCCATGCTGAAACTGGGTGCCAGAGTCTTCCACAAGTCTATCGGGAGGTCGAAACTGGCTGCTGTCTGCATCTTGAGTGCCAACTTTCTCCTCATGATCTTGGTCAGATACACCAGCAGTTGTTACCTTGGGCTCTACCGGCGCCATCACCGAAGGCGGTTCAAGATAGGCGATGCTGGTGTCTCCAGTTGCCTCAGTAAAGGTGATATTGGGGCTGGCTTCTCTAACTGAGCTGTATGAGGACTGGCATCAGCTTCTTCCACTGACATGATGGCATCGCGTATCGGCGCGGGTACTGAGAGCAGCAGTGGCGCGTCGCACCTGCGTCTGACGTCATTCGTAGGACAGACAGAGAAGCTTTCTGCCGCGTGGCTGGGGGGCTCCGAGGAACCTTCGAGGTGTTGCTGCACTTAAGCTCGGTGTGCGAATAGGGTTGCGTCGGTGAAGGGCAATGCAGCACAGTCGAGATGATTCTCTGCGGCTGTTTCGTTGGAGTAACGCCCTTCAAGAGGTCCGACTTCGGTAACGGCCTCTGGCCGCAGTGAACTTGCTTCGGCAACTTCTCGTGTGGTAAGCTGCAACGTACAGCTGCAGCCTCGAGGTGGAAAGCCTCTGGAGCTTGCTCCTTGATACCGGCCAGGTTGCACGGGGTGGTGGTAGAGAGATGGTAAGGATTACGACCGAAAGCAGCTATGAGCTTGCAGCTACACTCCGCCCATGACTGCTGCTCCCAGCCTTCATACCGGTGCCACGCCACTGCACCTTCCCGAAGACAGTCTACAGCCACGGCCCATTTCTGGGATTCCGTCCAGGCCTCGCGCATTACTAGCGCGTTGATGGTTGCCAACCAGCTGTCGGCGTCGTTCCGGACCCCGTCGAATTCCGGCAGTTCGTAGGTGGACGGCGATGGTGGGGCGGCACGTGCGAATGCGGATATCACTAAGGCAACGCCGTCGAGCTGGTCTCAGAGCTGCAGGAGGGTGCCCCAAAGCTGCCTGTGTTGCTCAATGGGCTTGCCTCAAGGTCGTGCGAGGCAGCTACGTCCAACACGGCATTAGTGGCACGCAATTCTGGCAACATTGTAGGAGCTCGCTCGGAGATTGACGCTGTCAGTTCGTCAGTCTTGACGCGGAGTAGCGCGATGGTACGCCGCAGGTTCGCGGCACTGTCGCGTGTGAAGTCCGAAGCGTTAGTGATCGCGGTCTTTGAATGAGTAGCGGTTGCAGCACTTACGCCGGTGAGGTTGACGAGCAGAGAAGCCTGGACGGCGTTCCCTGGCAGCTCGTATGTTGAAAGAGTGCGGCCACGGGAATGTAGGCCATGGGAAGCGTGAGAGGCATTCCCAAAGGACAGGAGCCGGTGTTCCCTGCCGCGAAATGGTGGCAGGGTGTCAATAAGGTCATATCCTACAACCCCAGGGGAGGCCTGGATGCCGTCCACTGGTGGTTTGAAGGGTAGCTGAAGCGGCGGGTGGGACCCCTTTGCCAAGGAAGCGTGAACGGCGTTCCTCGTTGGAGAAGCCCGCACTGCCGATGAACCACGAAGACACGTACCCGCAGAGAGTTCACTTGTCGGCTTGCGCTGATGGCAGAATCCATAGCCAAGGACGCGTGGACGGCGTCCTTTGTGAAATGGTTTTGGTAATGGGTACTGCAGCCGCCGAGGAGGCCTTGACGCCGTCCCCGAACGGTGGTGGCAGTGGCGGCAGGTGAACAGCTGCCAAGGAGGCCGTGACGCCGTCCTCAAGCGGCGCTTATCGCAGCTGTCCTGGATGACGAAGCCGGGACGCAAGCCTTCTTCTTCGTCGGCTGTTCTTATTCTGACTTCGTTCTTCTCTTTCTTGGTCTAGCTGCCCACGCACCGAAGCGCCAGCGTCCTTCTTGGTCATGACAATATATATATATATATATATATATATATATATATATATATATATATATATATATATATATATATATATATATATATATATATATATATATATATATATATTGCCGCATTCATTCTGAAGAGAAGAGCTCGCGCAGCCAGAGCAGAAGACGAAGCTCTTGCCCGGTCCTCTTTACGAGCGCCTTTCAATTTAATTCAAGTGAGCTCTTCTATGTCGGACTCCTGCTGTGTCTGCGTCGTGCCACTGATGGAGGAGCTGGGTACATGTCCAGGACACCTTCCAACAGCCCTGGATCTAGTACACAAAAACTTCCGCTCGTCGAAACACCAGTTCACCGCGCCAGCCGCCGCGTGTAAGGCCTGAGCCAGGAGTTCGGTCCTTGGACGGAAAACATGACCGCACCGGGAAGCAGTTGCCCCACTATGACGAGCCCAAGCACGACACAGGTGACTGTTTTCACCCCTAAAACTCCTGTGGGCTTTCATAGCAACACATATGAGGACGCAGATGACTGGCTTGAGGAGTTCGAGCGCACAGCCATCGTTAACGGGTGGAACGCCACGCAGAAGTTGGGGTACGTGTATTTCCCTCTTGAATACGGGGCTCGCACATGGTTCACAAATCGCGTGTGGTCACCGTGGGACGAGCTCCGGCGGAAGTTCCTTGACACCTTCGCAAACACCGAAAGGTGGGAGCATGCACAACGACTCCTCGAATCATGGATTCAAAAGCCCAACGAGTCTCTTGCTATGTTTGTTGAGGACATGGCTTGTCTCTTTCATCGAGCCGATCCCGATATGTGCGAGAACAGAAACATCAGCCACCTAATGCGTGGTGTTAAAGAGCAGCTGTTTGCTGGTCTCGTACGGAACCCACCTTCAAGCATCGACGAATTTTCGAAGGAGGCGACCGCCATCGAACACGCACTACAGCTACGGTACCGCCAGTAGGACCGTCCCAACTACAGCGGAAAAATCAGCGCAACCGCCGTGACCACTGTGACACCAGACGAGCGTTCTTTGCGTGACCTGATACGCGAAATTGTGCAAGAAGAGGTGAAGAAGCTCGCCGCCACAACTAATGACTGCGCAATTGCGGGGGTCACAGAAATTGTTCGCCAAGAAATAAGGCAAGCGCTTTCACTTCCCGAGCCGAACACTGTAATAGTTAGGCCAACATATGCAGATATTCTCCGTCGACAGCCTAGATCTAACGTGCCGCCACCTCAGCAGTACCACCAGCAACAGCCGCCAACGGTGTCTTGGTACTACAGGAAAAACGTCGGCGCCGATGCGACCCCCACTCCGCAAAACCGACATATGGCGTACCCCTGACTACAGGCCCCTGTGCTTCCATTGTGGGGAAGCCGGCCACATCGTGCGGTATTGTTTTCATCGCGTTGCCGGGTATCAAGGATTTCTGTCCACTACCCCTCGGCGCTATTTCGATGGAATATGCAACGTTGAAACGAGCACGACGATCCCGCGGGACGTTTCTCCTGGGTTCCGGTCACGCTCGCCCTCCCCAGGTCATTTTTCTCAATGTAATAGAAGTAGACTACGGACATGGCGAGAGGAAGATCTCCCAGTCCTCGCCAGGGAAACTAAAAGCAGCGACCTTAGGGGGGGAAGGTTGCGAATTGCCGAAGATTTGAAAATCCGCCATTACCACCACACGAAGTGGCGCACATTTCGAATGAACCAACGAAAGACGAGATTGTCACCGCCGACATTACACTTTCAAGTGACGGTCACGACGTGACCGCACTTGTCGACACTGGTGCGGACTTTTCAATAATGAGTGCGAATCTGGCCGACAAACTCAAGAAGGTAAAAATGGAATGAACGGGGCCGCAAATTAGAGGAGCCGGAAGTGAGCTGCTGACGCCTACCGGAAAGTGCATCGCACGAATCAAGATCGGGGATTCATCATTCGTGGCAACCTTCGTTATTATTTCTGAGTGTTGTAAACAGGCCATTTTGGGTATGAATTTCTTGCGGGAGTACGGTGACATCATAAATATACCGGATAGTGTACTGACCTTCTCAGCGGACCATAGCGCAGCGCTGCAGCACAAGCCCATGCGCGTGATTGACGACGTGACCATGCCACCGTTGTCGTGCCGCCTCGTCTCTGTCACGTGTAACACGCAGCATACTGGAGAAGGTGTCGCGGAACAAATATCGACGCTTTTACTCTCTCGAGGAATCGCTATTGCCAGAAGTCTCGTTAGTGTAGTGTCTGGGCAAGCAGAGGTCCTGTTGACAAACTTCAGCAACGAGCGTCGACACATTACAGAGGGTACCACAGTTGCATACTTCGAAGAAATTGTAGGATTCAGCGTGTGCTTCGCAGTACAACAGGCAGAGACGCCGGCTGCTTCAACATGACTGCCTGTCGACGTGAGCACAGATTTATCGCCAGCGCAGAGGCAGACTAGATATTCTCGGCCAGTTTGAAGATTGTGTTTCGTCGACCTCGAGGGTAAATAAAACGCCACTGACGAAGCACCGAATTATAACGGAAGAGACGTCAAGACCAGTTCTACAAAACCCATACCGCGTGGCACAGAAAGAACGCGAAGCAATTCAAGAACAAGTCCAGAAAATGCTCAATGATGACATCATTCAGCCGTCAAAAAGCCCTTGGGCATCACCGGTAGTGCTAGTTAAGAAGAAAGACGGCAGATTACGCTTCTGTGTGGACTACCGCATGCTGAACCGCGTGACAAAGAAAGGCGTATACCCACTACCGCATATTGACGATTCACTCGACAGGCTGAGGCATGCACGCTTCTTCTCGTCAATGGACCTGAAAAGCCGTTATTGGCAAATCGAGGTCGATGAGCGGGACAGAGAAAAGACTGCTTTTGTTACGCCTGATGGGCTTTACAAGTTTAAAGTCTTGCCCTTCAGATTGTGTCCAGCCCCAGCAACATTTCAGAGACGGAGGGAAACCGTCCTATCAGGCCTTAAGTGGCAGACGTGTCTGGTATACCTCGACGACGTCATTGTTTTCTCACCAACATTGGAGGAACATCTAAGACGGCTGCTATTAGTATTTCGAGCAATACGGTTTGCTGGTTTATCGCTGCAACCTGAGAAATGTCATTTCGGCTTAAAGGAACTCCGATTCGTAGGACAAGTGGCGAGCCATAAAGGTGTTCGTCCGGACCCCGACAAGATCGACGCCGTCCGAAAATTTCCAGTGCCAACAGAAAAGAAGGCCGTAAGACGTTTTCTTTGCCTTTGCGCCTACTACCACAGGTTTATCGCCAATTTTTCGCACATAGCGTCGCCCTTAACACGCATAACGAGAGCTGATGTTCCAATTTTATGGGGCGAAGAGGAGCCAGCAGCATTTGACGGTCTACGACTGCACCTGCAGACACCACCTGTGATTGCTCACTTTGTCAAGGACGCTTCAACCATGATCGACACTGATGCCAGCAACGTAGGTTTAGGCGCTGTACTCGTCCAGTGGGAAGACTCAGCCGAGAGAGTGATTGCATATGCAAGTAGGACGCATTCCCGTGCCGAGTCCCATTATTCCACAACGGAAAAGGAATGTCTCGCTGTAGTATGGGCAGTTCTGAAATTTCGCCCATACCTCTACGGCCGTCCCTTTCACGTAGTCAGCGACAAACTTCAGCAACCTTATAATGCACCCAAGATTGGGTGCATTATAAGGTATCATTACTTTTTTAGGCGTTTGCACAAATTATACCTAATCACAGAAACAGTAGCGCTGGTGTCCACCAAAGCGTCCACGAGAACTCCTTCCACCATAACAGAAACCATGTGTAATGCGCGTGTTGGAGGAATATCAATCCTACTGTTAAATGCAGTTTCTCCTCCGAAAACTGCATCATTATTTTTCCGACCAGTTTTCTGTCGTAAACGGGGCTGGCTGAAGAGGAGAGGAGGAGTGAAGAAAGGGCGAAGGTGATCGGCGTCGGCTTGAACGGTAAGTGTTCTACGTCTCAGTCGACGTGGGCGGAGATGGAGACCATTGCTGTCGAGATGATTAACGCCGGGCGTAAGATTCTCCACTGGAAAAGTCCTCTTTGCGCATGTCGTACCCGCTACGCTCGTCCTGTTGGCGTTTGCGGCAGAAGCCCGATATATGGCCGCTATATTCACAGTAAAAAACATGTTGGGCGAGACGGGCGCCAACGGGGGTAAAAGAGGGCGTTTGGCGTACCGGGAGATAGCGCACTCAAGTGGACAGACGGAGAGTCGGGTGGCATTGGCCGGAAGTGGTCGGTGATGCAGCAGCAACCGACGTGTACGATGCCAGCGGCGAAGTAGAGTTTACGTTGCGAGGAGGCGCAGCCGCAACTTGCACCTACGTTGGAGGGTTAGACGGAGGTGGCTGTACGTAGGCGGACCGGTGATGATGTTAGTCCCTCCCTTACGATGTCACGCAAGGCCATGCTTGAAGGCTGTGTGACAGATGGAGAAGGTGGTGAGATGCGCATTGATTAGAGTTCTTCGCGTATGATCTCCCGTATCATGTCACGCAGGTCATGGTCTGCTGTACGGTGTTCACTATTGCCCGACTGAAGGCGAACAGAATCAAGTTCATCGAGACGCTGACACGTAGAGACGACGTAAGCGACAGTAGAAGGATTCTGGGCAACAAGGGCATTGTAGGCAGTGCTTCCGATGCCCTACAGGATGTGACGCAGTTTGTCCGACTCGGACATCGAAGAATTGACGCGCCGGCAAAGCGCAAGGACATCCTCGATGTAAGATGTGTATGACTCGCCGGGATGTTGTTGGCGAGTATATAGGGTCCTCCTCGCTAGAGCGGATCGAACGGTTGGCGTGCGGATACTTGGTGAAGTTTCTGCTTGAAGGCAGGCCAGTCGGTGAGGTCGATCACATGGTTAAAGAACCATGTCTTGGCAACGCCCATGAGATAAAGCGATACTCGGCGGAGCTTGTTAGAGTCGTCCCAGTGATTAGTTGCGCTTACTCGCTCGTAGTTATCGAGCCAGTCCTCCACATCTTCGCCGCGGAGACCAGCGAAGATCGGAGGGTCACGCTGGTGGTTTACGATGTAAAGAGGAGGGGCTTGCGGTGCAGGGACGGGAGCAGAAGGGCATCCACCCACTCACTGTGAGACATGTTGGCGGACTCAGGGTCCAAGCGACGGCCTGAACGGAGCTCCAGCGAGTAGGCGTTGCGAGGAGAGGTACTGGGATCGTCAATCCACCTCCACCACGTATGACGACTCGGTTGTAACGAAGTTTATTGGCCGTGAACTCGGGAACGAACAAGCGCAACGGACCTGAAGATAAAGCGCACGTTCAAAGACGATGATGATTGTCCGCCAGAACAGGTGATGCTTATTGACTGCTGTTCAGATGACGATGAAGCGCATAAGAGATGCCTACAATATATATATATATATATATATATATATATATATTATATATATATATATATATATATATATATATATATATATATATATATATACAGTGATTGACGACGCTCACAAACGTCGACTCCGGCGGCACAATCTAAGCAAGGGTGTCCATATATTTCCTATCACAATAACAAATATGGGGTAGTTGGTGCTTAGCAAGTGTGCTTGTAGTAAGCATTCAATGATACTTTGAAACGACCAATGCCACATGCACAATTATTAGGGTCCTTCCTGCACGGCTGAGGCATGCACCGAGAACGAAGGCAGCTAGGTGTTAGCAGTTCAGAAGGCTACGCGCACGGAGCCCGATTACGCTATCGTGATGTTTTCTTGAAGGAGAAGCTCAAGTGTTCTCAAGTATTGGTAGTTTTCATGCACCGCAGTGTTCCATGCACCTCAAGTAAATACTCTAATGAGCGTTTGCAATCGAAATATGAAACGTTTCTATTTCTGGCTGAATCAGTAAAATGGGTTTGAATGTACATATGCATCGTGAATTCTTCTTCAACAGATCATCCAAGGTGCCCCGAGGCGGAGGAACAAAAGTGCATAGCGAAAAATAACTATTTAGGCTGCCTCAGTAAAGGTTCTCATGAAATCGTCAGGGTGTGCCGTAAGTATCGTTTGTTGTGCATGTACAAATAAAATGAAAGTTAATACGCCATAGGGAATAACTTGCTGACGACATACAAAACCAAGTTGTAAAATGAACAACAGTTCCTCATTCAACCGCAAGGCGAAACAATTAAAGGTACCATTGCCAACATGTCTATATAACTACATTTTTATACTTACGTCAGCTTTCTCACTGAATGAGACAAGTATTCTGCAAAACATTAGCTGTTAAACAAGCACAGATATCTCGACATGACTTTGAACGCTCGCTCACTGTTGCAATAAAATTCAAGGAATGAGGCAGGTGAACTCTCCGTTTTTTTCACAATTTGAGAGGAATTGTGCGAAAGGAGATAAACCTCCAGAAATTCGATAACGTAAATTGGCACCAAATGTGGCACCAAGCCTGATTGGTGATTTTGGTCCAGTTAAAAAGCCTCAGCTGGTAGAAATTTCCGAGGCCCTCTATTACGGCGTCTCTCGTAATCATATGATGGTTTAGTGACTTTAACGCAGATATTATTCAATAAGAGCTGGATAAATTACGAATATATTTTTCCGCCAAAGGGCAGTTTCACTGTTTTTGTTTCTGGTTTTAAGAAAGGCTGCATATAGGTCGCACTAGAAAATATGCGTTGATGAATTCAAATGGGTGACCAGTGAGCCAGCGCTCATTCTCGTCACGGAAAAATAACTCCCATGGTAAACTTCAAGCATCAGAATCTCTACATACACTAACTATTTGCAGGAGTGTCAAATTCGGATTAAGGTAGCCGAGGAGAATCACAGTGGTGGCGTGTTTTTGAAGGGGCAGCCAAATTCATTACTCTTCTGAGGCAGTGTTCACTTATTTGTGCTGTTGCGGTGCACTTTCAGTAAACGACACATCTTACAGATGAAGATATTGTTTCGCGTCCTGTGCAATAGCTAGATCTCGGCGTCAAAAGGAAAGAGAACATGTATGCATTTAATTCCCCTATTAAGGAGCAGTATGTAGAAGTGTTGGAAAGCACGGCAGTGTCATTGGAACTGTGGTCGTCTTGAGCATCTGCCGAAAAACAATCATTACTTTGTCTAAAAATTGGTGTAAAATTGTCAAAAAACTGCCACGAGAGTGGAGAGCATCTTCAAAAAAAAGTAGAGCGTTCATTATCGACAGTCTCACCTCAGGGAAGAAGCAATTATTGATACAGGAACAAATTTATTTCAATTGATAAGCAGCTAGATATTTAAAGTGCTCACTCCTAGCAGAAAGGACGCACGAAATGAGCACACACAGGATGAGTGTGGCCATTGCCACAGCTTGACACTCGAAGCGCGTTGTTCAAGCCCAAAGAAAGGTGCCACGCAACTGGCGCACAAGTACATTGTTATAACATAAGTACTGGGCGCCAAGCTCATCACTAAAGGTGCTGGCGCTGCAATCGCTAAGAGGTGCAGGGTGCGATCACGTAATATCACCTTGCTCTTGTGGAGGAAAGCTGGTGGTTGGATGCGTTGTTTTTTCACCGCAACTTCACAGTGTTCTATCTTTTTGAAAAGTGTTTTATATGCGATGCAGCTCTTTGACTAACCTTTGTAGCGATGTCTCTCCGTCCGCATTACGATCCCCTGGCCGCAGGTGTTGGGGCGGTGCCAAATAGGACATGCATTCCCTCGCAGTGCGCGTGCATCGACGTCACTATCTCCCTAGTGAGTCGCAGTTCGGCCAACACCCCCTAGGTTCCTAAGGCATTTCCGATGGTTACGTGACGTCACCCTGTGGGCCCATGCGGGCGCGGTGTTTTGGTATTTCGGAGCGTTGCGCTCACCTTTATTGGTGTTGTAATAGTCTGGGGTGGATGCAAAATACTATTTCTTTTATTTGAGAAAGTTTCTCGGGCACAATTGAAGCATTCTGCATGTAGTTTCACTTTCGTTAGAAGGAACCATACGACGCAAGTTGTATGCTTTATTCTGTGAAAACATTACTTTCTCTTTGTTGATGATTACCGTGCTGCGACCTTTTTCTGCCCATCATCTTAGATGCTGTCATTTTTCAAGCTGCATATGTTGTTTAAGACAATATTGGTTGCTGAGCGAAATACCAAGCGCAAGACAGTTTGTGCAGTGTGGCCATTATCACATGCAATAATGTCGGTCTCTGGTTCCCGCCAAGAAAATGCCAGTGAAGCGGCGATATTGCGTTGCTCACTGTATGAGAGAAAGTCGTTGACGATTTTTGCCAATGACAGTTTCTGCACAGCTACATCTGTTACGAGAACCATGTCACAGCGCTACCCATAGGAAGCGATCGAAGTAGCACTCCGTTAAAAAGAACAGAAAGTGAGAGATCTGGCAGAAAAGACCATAAGCATTTAACGTAAGGAGGATCATTTTCGATGACAAGAAACCTTACGCACTTGTCACGGATAGTTACTGCCTACAAGTTATTATTGCAGATTCCTGACAACTTCGTCTTGAAGTCCGTATACGAAGACACCTTGTTTCCTTTCTAGTCAAGTTCTGTAGACTCAAGTGATTTGTTTATAGCTTCTTGCAAAGCAGCGTTCTCCCTTCTAGCGATCTTCCTTGCTGGCAAACCACGACGTGGTGGCATTGAGGACAAGTATTTTGGAACTGCATTAAGGACAAGTGTTGATGGAACTGCATTAAGAGGCCTGGGGTGCGGCCTCTTCGGTAACGACCGCCGGGAACGCACTCCCTCACCAGAGAAGGATTGGCCACCCTGGTGCAGTATCTGGCCACTACCTCCCACATGCATACGTCAAATAACTCACGGCCCTCAGTTCCCAGCAGCTGCGAAGCAACTCACCATGGCGGCGGTCAGATCTGCAACGCAGCAGAGGGTGCTAAGAATCTCTGGACTACAGGCCGCCTTTGGAACCTGAACTTGGCAACGTTTAACGCTAGAACCTTATCTAGTGAGGGAAGTCTAGCTGTACTATTCGAGGAGCTACAGGGCGTTAAATGGGATATAGTAGGGCTCAGTGAGGTTCGGAGGACAGATGAGGCCTATACTGTGCTACAGAATGGGCACGTCCTTTGCGATCAGGGCTTGGCAGACAGGAGAGAACTAGAGTGGGGTTTCTAATTCACAGAAACATAGCTGGCAACATAGAGGAATACAATAGCATTAATGAAAGGGTGGTAGGTATTGTAATTAAACTGAATAAAAGATACAAGATGAAGGTAGTACAGGCTTACGCGCCTACATCCAGTCATGATGACAATTCAGTTCAAAGCTTCTATGAAGACGTGGAATCTGCAATGAGTAAGGTAAAAACACAGTACAAAATAGAACTGGCAGAGCTTTTGAAGTTGATTAATAGGCGTAAAGTATGCGATGTAAGAAGGTATAACATGGAGAGAATTGAACACGCTCTGAAAAACGGAGGAAGCTTCAAAGCAGTGAAGAGGAAACTTGGGATAGGCAAAAGTCGGATGTATGCACTAAGGGACAAAGAAGGCAAAATAACTACCAATATGGATAAGATAGTCAGAATAGCGGAGGAGTTTTACAGAAATCTGTAGAGTAGCCGATACAACCACGACCTTAATACGATAAGAACTAGCAGTAACCCAGATGACACCCCACCAGTAATGATCGAAGAAGTCAGAAAAGCTTTGGAGAGCATGCAAAAAGGCAAACCTGCTGGTGAGGATCAGGTAACATGAGATCTGCTGAAAGATGGAGGAAAGATTGTGTTAGAAAAACTAGCCACCCTGTTTACGAGGTGTCTCCTGACGGGAAGGGTACCAGAGTCTTGGAAGAACGCTAACATCATCTTAATACATAAGAAAGGAGATGACAAGGACTTGAATTACAGGCCGATCATCTTGCTCTCTGTAGTGTACAAGCTATTTACAAAGGTAATTGCTAACAGAGTAAAGAAAACATTGGAATTCAATCAACCAAAGGAACAAGCAGGATTTCGTACAGGCTACTCAGCAATGACCACATTCATACTATCAATCAGGTAATAGAGAAATGCTCAGAGTATAACCAACCACTATACAAAGCCTTCATAGATTACGAGAAGGCGTTTAATTCAGTAGAAATATCAGCCGTCATGCAGACACTGCGGAATCAGGGCGTAGATGAAGTATATATAAACATTCTGGAAGAAATCTACAGGGGATCAACTGCTACCATAGTGCTTCATAAAGAAAGCAACAGAATACCAATCAAGAAGGGTGTAAGGCAGGAGGACACAATCTCCCCAATGCTATTCACCGCTTGCTTACAGGAGGTTTTCAGAAGCCTAGAATGGGAACAGTCAGGGATAAGAGTTAATGGAGAATACCTTAGTAACCTGCGCTTCGCCGATGACATTGCATTGCTGAGTAACTCAGGGGACGAATCGCAACTTATGATTACGGAGTTAGACAAGGAGAAGAGAAAGGTGGGTCTTAAAATTAATCTGCAGAAAAGAAAGTAATGTACAACAACCTCGGAAAGAAGCAGTGCTTCGAGATAGGTAATAGCACACTTGAAGTTGTAAAAGAGTATGTCTACTTAGGGCAGGTAATAACCGCAGAGCCTAACCACGAGATTGAAGTAACCAGAAGAATAAAAATAGGGTGGAGTACATTTGGCAAGCACTCTCAAAATATGACAGGTATATTGCCACTATCCCTCAAGAGGAAGGTATATAACAGCTGTATCTTGCCGGTACTTAGCTACGGAGCAGAAACCTGGAGACTTACAAAGAGGGTTCAGCTTAAATTGAAGACGACGAAGCGAGCAATAGAAAGAAAAATGGTAGGTGTAACCTTAAGAGACAAGAAGAGAGCAGAGTAGATAAGGGGACAAACGGGGGTTAAGGATATCATAGTTGAAATAAAAAAGAGGAAATGGACATGGGCCGGGCATGTAGCGCGTAGGCAGGATAACCGCTGGTCATTAAGGGTAACTAACTGGATTCCGAGAGAAGGGAAGCGGGTTAGGGGGAGACAGAAGGTTAGGTGGGCAGACGAGATTAAGAAGTTTGCGGGTATAAATTGGCAGCAGCAAGCACAGGACCGGTTTAACTGGCGGAACATGGGAGAGGCCTTTGTCCTGCAGTGGACGTAGTAAGGCTGATGATGATGATGATGAAAAATATAGAAAGTAGAAAATTGTGCTTGAGCTTGCGTTTCACCCGCTCTAATTCTGTTATCCTTTCTGCTCGTTCAACTTGATGTGACAGCGTCGTTATAAAATCCTCTGCTTGGAAGCGCAGCTCACAAATCTGCGAGTGCAAAAAAAAGAAGGCTGTTTTAAACTTGCTACAAATGAAACACTACACGTAGATATACCCTGGGAATAGCTGTTCTTTTATACTTATTTAGGGGATATAAGCAAGCAGTTGTTCATAATAAAAAACACAGCACAGTAGTATGCGTAGCATAGCAATCAAAAATTTTTTTTTACGCGACACTATGAATTTTGCTATCCATGAATGGGGCAAGTACTGCGCCTACGAATCTTCATTAAAAATAAAAAATAAAAAAATATACGACCTTCTAAGGCAGGTTTCGTCATCTGAAATGAAAGAAAGCTGCATTTTTTACTACTTTTGTGGTTTGTGTTGCATCGCATCAAGAAAATGCCATTTTTATTGTCGCAATAACTTGCTACATAACACGCTTGGCACCGGAGGGTGGTTGCACTCATCAACATGCAGAAAGCATAATACAGAGGCCAAACCAGGCGTAGTTTATGGCATTAAGAGCAGAATAGAAGTCATTTTAACTATGAGGGTGAGAGAGATATCCTTAGCACTGCTCATTTATTCTAACCGGCTCAATTCAAGAGTACATTGGGGCGAAAAAGGCTAAATGCAACCTCTTGTTGACGGCAAGTTCCGGGGCTTTTAAACGCGCAGAGGAACTGCACCTGCGAACGGATGAACTAGGTAACTTGGCATACGCACAGCGAGTAGGGGTAAGAAAACGCCAGCCCAGTATTATCCGTGCAGCACGGACAGAGTGTGGGGGCGTCGTCAGAGATATCAAATCAATCGAGGAGGTCTTTAGGGTGCATTTTGAAAAGCTCTGTTCTGCAGATAATCGCTCCAAAGACAGCAACCGGCATCAAAAAATCGCAGACTTTTGTGAAGGCTTGCCCACGCTGTGTCCTGAGGCGTCTGATATGCTCTGCGCTGAGGCGACGAAAGATGAAGTTTGGCAAGCCTTGAGGAAAATGAACTCTACCACGGCTCCAGGTCGAGACGGAATACTGACGGGTTTTAATAACTTTCTTCGACGTCCTAGGCGACGCACTTACTGACATAGTTAACGGATTCATTGTTGATGGGCAAAAGCCGAGGTTTTTCAGTGAGGGTCGTGTAATTTTGCTGCCAAAGGAGTGCATGGATCCTGATGGTCCACGGTGATGGAGGCCAATTACCCTCCTTAACACGGACTACAAACATTTAGTTACGAACTTTGGCTTGAGGCTAAAACCTTTTCTGCCCGATATAGTGTCACCCACGCAAACGTGTGCAGTGCCGGTTAAGTAAATTTTTCAAACAGTTACTCTGATAAGAGATTTGCTCTACTATGCCAACGCCAAAAACGTTACCGGAGCTATCGTGTCATTGAATCAAGCTAATGCTTTCGACAGGGTCGAACATGACTACCTATACTGCGTAGTTAAAATGTTTGTTTGCCTGAGCAGTACATTCGCTGTATAAAGCTTCTATAGACCAACATGACCAGCCAACTTCTCATCAATGGCGTGGAGACAGCAAGCTTTCCAGTAACAAGAGGTGTCCGCCAGGGATGCCAATCGCACCGGCGCTCTTTGTTCTTTCCATATATCCTCTCTTTAGGAAGTGGCAAAGTGCGCTAATATTATGCTTTCTTGGAGCTGTTCGAAGAGTATGCCAGTTCATCGGGTGCTTTCCTGAATTCGGAGAAAAGCAAAGCTCTTTGTTTCGGTGGCTTCCACGGCCCTTTGCCGGGTGGTATTCAATACGTGGATGCCGTAAAAGTCCTCGGGGTATACTTTCAAGACGAGGAGATGGCCAAAAGAAATTTGGAGGACGCCGTACATAGAGCCACGCAGGACTTCGCGTATGCCACTGAATTCAATTTTTCACTTGACGTTAAAGTGATGGTGGTGAAAATCAAAGCGTGCGCATACGCTTTTTATATCGGGCACATTGCACTCATAGAGAGAGAGAGAGAGAGAAAACTTTATTTGCGCATAACTCGGAGCATTCCAAATGGTCGGGCCCTTATTCCAGGGCTGCGCTGGCCCTAGCCATCATCTCTACCCGTTGGATCAGCCAGCGCTGATCAACAATGGCCGAGCTGGACAGCAGTGCCTCCGATTATTCCTCTGTGTTGTTCATGTTGTGGTGTTCTTCATTGTGATGCGTACACTACCACGTGATGTGAAACAGAGTTGGTGTGGCCCCTCACCACGGACCTATATCTTTGTATGCTGTGGGGTAGAATACATGCAGCCTGTGTAAGTTCGTGTATGTGTTTTCTTGGACTCTGCGTAATGCCACTGATTCCATTGCTGTGAGTTTCTTATGCGGTGCTGGATACACTTTTCTATTGTCCCTGTAATACTGAAGAATTGTACTAAACTTAGGGTCTAGGGGCGTTGGATTCTCTATTGCAGTGTGCAAGGAAGCTCAGTAATTTGTGAAGCCTCGAGCCGCCTCATCCGCAAACTGGTTCCCGGTGACGCCCTCGTGCCCTGGCGCCCAAATAATGGTTTGGGTGTATTCAATTGGGAAGTCTTTGTGAGCTTTGGTTAGAATTTGGAAGGCCTTCATATATATTCTACCTTTTTCGTAATTTCTACATACAGCCTTCAAGTCTGTGATTATTGTCATTGGGGCTTTTCGCTCCCTGCCCTCCTTGATTGTTAGCGCGATCGCTATCTCCTCCGCTTCTGTGATAGAGGCTTGGGCTATGGAGGCACAACTTGTGACTTTTCCTTTTCGGTCTGTGACCACGGCCACCATGTTCTTTGCATTTGCCTGATATGGTGCAGCGTCAGTAAATCTCGCCGTATTCAGATATTTTGTCTGTTTATCTGTGTAAACGGCTCTTGCTTTGCGTCTTCCAGCATGTAAAACTGGGTCCATGTTCTTCGGTAGGGGGCATATTTTGTACCAGGCTCTGACTGAGCACGACAATTCCTTAGCTCTTCCATGTGCCTGTACTTGTTCGCCGAGGCCGATCCTCTGAAGAAGTTTTCTGCCGGTTGTCGTCTGTAGCAGGCGGTTAATCTGGGTGGTTACTTGTGCCTCAGCCAACTCATCAAATGTATTGTGAAGTCCGAGCGCTAATAGCTTCGCCGTTGAAGTGCTTTGTGGTAGTCGCAGAGCCGCTTTATTCGCCATCCTTATTATTTTGTCTGCTTTTTCTTTCTTCTCTCTATTCATGTTGTGGTAGGGTAGCGAGTATGTTAGTCTGCTGATGACTAAGCTCTTTACCAAACGAAGCACGTCTTGTTCTTTCAGTCCAGGACGATTGTTCGTTATTCGAACTATCATACGAACAATTTGTTGAGCTGTTCGTTTAAGCATATTCAGTGGGTGGAGACATCGCTGATTGGACTGTAACCACATTCCTAAGATCCGTATAGTTGTTTTCTCTGGTATAATATTGCCGTCTAGCTTGACCTCAAGGCGGAGGCTCGGGTCTGTCCTTTGTTTTTTACTCTTGGAGAACCGAATGAGTTCCGATTTGTCTGCTGAGCACTGAAGCCCCCTTTCTTTAGTGTAATCTTCGATGGTTTTAGCTGCAAGTTGAAGCTGCTCTTTTTTTTCCGCCAAGCTACCCTTGGTTGTTAATACAGTGATGTCATCCGCATAGAAGGAGTGTCGGATGTCGGGAATACCTTCCAGTTTTCTGGCTAGACCAATCATGGCTATGTTGAAAAGCGTAGGCGAGATCACAGCGCCTTGTAGTGTGCCTTTGCTCGGTGGGTGGAAGACATTGGATTCGTGTTCTCCTAATCTGATAACAGCGGTTTTTCTAGTAAGGAAGTTCTGTACATATTTGTGCGTCCTTTGACCGCAGTTTGTCGCTGCTAGCCCATCTAATATGGCCTTATGGCTTACATTGTCAAAAGCGCCTTTTATGTCGATGGCCATGACAATGTTTTCTCCTGCTTTTAGAACATTTGTTAGTACTTCCTCCTTTAAAAGCAGAAGGATGTCCTGTGTCGAAAGGTTCGAGCGGAAACCAAACATGGTGTTTGGCAACAAGTTGTTTTGTTCAAGGTGCCGTTGTGAAGTCTGGCATTTATTAATCTCCCAACACTTTGCCTAAGCACGAGGTAAGAGAGATTGGCCTGAGGTTTTCTATTGCCAATTTCTTTCCTGGTTTGGGTATCATAATTATTACAGCATGCTTCCATTGCTGTGGTATAGTGCCATTCACCCAGTGTTTGTTAATGAAGTTTAGAAGCGCTGTTTATGGCTTCGTCATTCATGTTGCGAATCATGACATTGGTTGATTTGGTCCGCCCCTGGCGCTGTGTTGCGTTTCATGCTGACGATTGCCGCTCTGACCTCGGCATGCGTGAAAGGTGCATCCAGTTCTGAGTTTGGGGAGCCCAGTGTATTGGCCTGGTAAGGGGCTGTGAGGCTCGGCGCCGAAACACTTAATATAGATGTCTTGAAGCAGGTCATCTCTTGTGCCTGGATATGTGTGCACTAATCTTTCTAGAGATTTTTGTCCTTCGCGTTAGTTTTTCAGAGGGTAAATCAGGGCTCTTAGGATATTCCATTGTCTTGCTGTTCCTAAGGTTCCATTTAGTGAATCGCAAAATTGTTCCAGGTTGGCGGTCGCGAGTTGATTAAGCGTACTGTTCGGCTTGCCTGCGTTATTTCTTCAATTTTCGCTTTGAGTTTCTTATTTCGCTTTGGCCTTTTCCATCTTTTAGTGAGGTTTCTTCTTGCTTCCCACAGGTGGAGAAGGTGAGCGTCTACTTCAGGGTATCATCTGTTCTGGCGACAGTTTTGGTGTACATTTTGCTTTTCATTTCGAATTACTTGCACCACTCGTCCAAGTCGGTCTATGGCGGTCACGTGCGCTTTAGCGCTTTTTCTATATGCGTGCCAGTCTGTTTTTTGGCTGTGCCGATGTGTTGGCGGATTCGGCCGGTGCGGATTGTGGTGCTTAGTATGTAATGATCACTGCCCAGGTTTTCAAGGGTGTTGTACCAGTCCACGCTGTGGCAGTTTTGTACTATCGTCAAGTCCGTACTTGTGCCCATGGATACGCTGTTGCCTATCCTCGTTGGTATTGCAGGGTCAGTTAACATAGTCATTTCCAGTTTCTCTATTTGTCTTGCGATATTCTTGCCTTTGGTGTCTTGCATCTTATATCCCCAGCTTGCCTGCCTGGCATTAAAGTGCCCAACTATGATTAAGGGATTCCCTTTCGCAGTTTTGCTGTCTCTTGAAAGAGCTTGTCGAACGTTGCTCTCTTTTGTCTTGGGGGACTATAGATATTAAGTATGAAGGCGCTCTTTCCATGGCTTCCTTTGTAGGTTATTTCTGTTATGATATGCGGGATATCCGCTTCTCAATGGGCTGATGACATATTGCTGTAATGAGTTATCGACTAATATTGCAACTTTCCATTCTGCGTTCCCGGTACTATAAGTTTCGTAGACCCGTAATTTTGGTTGTGTTCCGGCTTCCTGGACTGCTATGACAGCAGGTGGCTTTTGTTGCGACGCCACCAGCTGCAACAGTGCCCTCTTTTCCGCCGGATACCACGGCAGTTCCATTGCCATATTTCGCACTTTTCTGACCGCTGCGTTTGATGATTAGCATGTATGGTCTCCTGGTTCGTGGCGACAATCCGGGCCTGTTGTAAATTTTTCTCAGCCTTTTCTCTTATGTTGATGCCTGTGGCATGCTTTCGCAAGGCTTTCGTGAATTCGACGTGTTGTGCCTGGATTTCTTGTCCAGAATCTCGAGCTTTCAATCTACATTTATCATTACTTGCTCTATAACTGTCGGTTATAACTTCCTTAATGTTTCTTTCAGCATCGAGGACGTAATCATTGAGTCTTCTCCTGCATTCGGTTGCGTCTGCGATTTCTGGCCACTCTGGGTGGGTATAGAGTTTTGTTGCGGGTGGCTGCGTTTTTTGCTTCTTTAGTTCCCTATTTCGCGTTCTAGGTCACCTATTTTCACACGCATATCTCTAACTCACGTTCTACGCGCATGAGTTGTGGTGTTGGTGTGAGTGTGGGGGATTTTGCTGCCCAGCTCACCTGGTTACTTCGCTTCATTTTCCTGTGCCTTCTTGCCCTTGTGCTTGTTGTGCTTTGCTTGGGCCTGCTTGTGGCCACCATTCCTGGAGTTGGAGCCAGTCTCGAGAGCCGGACCTGGATCGGGATGTAGATCGAGATCTCGATCGGGAACTGGAACGGGCCTGCTTGGTGGTGCAGAGTCCTCGCGGTCCGTGCTGAACCAGCGTCTCTTGAGTATGCCAGTGGTTTTTGGTGTGCTGTGTTGGTGCGACAGCAGCGACCGGCCCTTTTGAGGGACGCGTTGAGTTTCTTGGTGCACTTCGATGCCGCCGTGGAATGGCGTCCGCCGCACAGGGCACATTCTGGATCGCAAGTGTGGTCCTCGGTGGGTCTCTTAGGCGACAGTTACTGCACGCCTTTTTCATTGGTGTGGGACAAACATCCGTCCTATGTCCCTGGCTCTTGCAGAGTTCACAGTACTGCCGTGTGGGTTGATAAGGCACGCACGGCATTTCGCCACCGTAATAATACACGAAGCACGGCAGTATTGGTCCATCGAACGTGATCACTGCAGTTTGTGACTGTCCGAGCATGCGGGCTTGAACAATTGTCACTCCTTGAGTGCGCACTCAGAGATGGCTCAGGAGTTCAGCTTCTGGCGTTTTCGCGTTCTAATCCGTGTACCACTCCTTTCAAGTATCCAGCAGGAGTGGATATGTAGGTGTTCACGGGATAGTTGGTGCCATTGAACTCCAGTGTCTTTATCTTCAAGGACCTTTCTGCTACATTTTCGTACGGAGTGCTTGCACATAATTATGTTGATCCGTTGCGAAGGCGAAGCAGAAATTTGTGGCTGTTACAGGCCTCCGGGTCACCCCTCGCATGTTCTATCGCTCGCACAACCTGATATGCTTCAGTTTCTTCACAACTAACCATGGTCTGGGCCAACGTTACTGGATTACCTCAGTTTGCAAACTCCGCCGGGATGCGGCGGCGAAACGTGGCCCCCTTCGTTTCCCGCTCTCTAGGTGGCGCTTCCGACGCCATTTGACCGGTCGCCGCATCGTAACGGAGCCTTCGCGCAATGTTAAACGGAATTTACGCGGTTAATTTTGTGTAATGGGAGTTATTTCCAGAGGGAGTGAGCGAAGGTTATTACGAGTGTGCAAGTAAATCACCAGTTGAGCCGCTAAGGCGATGCCACACGGCAGAGACGTGAGCGCGATGCCCGAATCTTGTGGGACTTCTGTTCATACAGCTCTTTTGCGTTCCTGTTCTTTAAAATTCGATTGCCTATGTAAAAAAAAAACCATTGACAGTGGGCCACAGCATTAAGTCTAAATGCTAGAGGGCTATGCACTTCGATTCAGGTGCACGTTAGAGAAACCCCAGGTGGTTAAAATTTCCAAAGCCATCCTGCTCTTCAGGTTCTCTGGACGTTTCACAAGGAATCTTAGCAGCTTTTCCTCTATGAATTTTCAGCGGGAGGCTTGAAAAAAATGTCTCTTTTCGGCCGCGTATTTCGTCGAATCGTACCCACTTCGGCGACCAGTCACAAAGCCGCGAGGCATGTTTTCTCACATTCAAGAACCGTCACATGACACATGGAGCTGTGTAGCTCACAGGGAAAGCAATGACGGAAGTTGAAGACATTAAAAAACACCCGGCACCATGCAGATCACGCCAAAGCTGACAGCGTCGGTGCCACGCCGGGCACCACGTTGATCGCTACCGTAGTAAGTTGCCAGCCAGAGCACACACTACCGCCGAGTTACGTCGAAATAAATCTTGCTGGGACTCAGTGACAGCGATGACTACGAAGCACACTTGAAAGCAACAAGCATAAGAACACAGTGCAGCATAAGAACAGTGCAGTAACTCCGCCGTTGTCAGACGGCACCCACGAGAGAGGGCGCGCTTGCGGCTTTTTGACCGGTACAGGAAGGGTGACACTCGCGGCGCCCGCAGTTTGCAAACTGAAAAAGAAATTGCCCGCAGCTTCCCTCGGGGGAACACTGAGGAGGATGCGGAGCATATAATTGGTTAACGGGGTGTTAAAGTGCGACTTACTTGGGTCGATGGCTAAATTGGTTAGCGTGGTTGGGAAATGGGGTGTTAAATTGCGACTTACTTGGGTCGATGGCTAAATTGGTTAACGTGGTTGTAGGAGGGGGTGTTAAATGAGTGAACACGTACACACGTATGTGAAAGGGCGGCGCTGGTCGAAGGGACGTCGATCATTGTGTTTGTGGATTCGTTGGAATTCATTTCACCGCGACCTTGGGACGTCGACGCGCCCGTACAAACCAACCGACGAGCGGCAACTGAGCGAGCGAGCGCCGACCTTGAGTATATACAGCGCGACGGCGCATGCACTGTCAGCTGTCGAATGTTCGAGAAGGGGGAGAAGCGCAACGGCGCATGCGCGCGCGTCAGCTGCCGATGTTCTCGAAGCGCGACGGCGCATGCGCGTGCATCAGCTGTCGATGTTCTCGAAGCGTGACGGCGCATGCGCGCTACATTATACAGCTAGCGAATGTTCGTGAAGAGGAGAAGCGCACGCGATGTGTAGAGGAGGAAGGGTGAACAGATGGTGGAGGAGTGAAGCGCGCGCGGTGTGTAGAGGAGGAAGGGATGCACAGATGGTGGAAGAAGGAGGAGGAAGCTTGCGGACGGCGCCGCACTACAGCTCGAGTATTAGATGCTCGCATCTAAAAGTATCTAGTAACGTTGGTCTGGGCATCATGATAATCTTCATATCGTTTTTGGGCAGCAGCGCCGCGCGCGTTCGTCGTCGGCTCCTTTCAGATGCTCTTCCACGTCGCTCTTCTGCAAGCGTTCTAGCGCGGAGCTGTTGCTTTCAGTTACGCCTCGAGCAACGCTGTCATCACTCGCTGCACGTTCTTGTTTCCTGATGCGTTTTCGCTGTCGCAATGACATTGCTACCTGCCACTGCCATTCTTGGCTTCGTCGTCGCGTTCCTCCGCAGAGTCTTTTTCCTTGTTTTCGGCGTCACTAGTAGATTCCCCTTGTAGCACCTCGTCAGGTGAAAGGAAATCTTCGTTGGCGTCCACCGCAGAGCTCACTTGGGTTTCGATGTCTTGGTCATCTATGTCCATAAGTGCCTGGGCTAATTCCGGGTCGTTGTTCGTTGGGGTTCGGGCAGGTGCAGCGCAACGCGTCGGCCGAGAGCTGGCTGCCAGGACTCCGCGTTTCCGCTTCGCCGCGAGGCTTAGCGTGGCGGGTTAGCATGCTCTGCCGAAGGTCTTCACTTCCCAGAGGAAACCGGGATCGCTTGTCCAAAAAGGTGGTGTCAGCGTGTACCTGACGTTTTCCTGCACATTCCCGTAGTTTCACTGGTAGTCACATGATTTTAACCGCTGCTAGGTACGATGATTGACGGAGCCGATGTGAACGCGTGTGCACTCCTCGGTGCCACCTGGCGGTCTGCACTCATACTCAAGCTTTTTGCGAGCCACCTTGCGTCATTGGTTGGAGCCTTTCTATGGGATTGGAGACACTGAAAGTTCAACAAAAGTTCCTGAAGCTCCCAAAAAGTTGTGGAGGACTCAGTCTGCGAGATGTTGCGACATTCACGAAGGCACTTGCAGCTAAAACAGTTCACAAGTTGTTTCAGGACAATGACTATCCTGGCCGTAGCTTATTGCTATATTGAACCGGAACTCTTGGAGCCGAATCATGTCGGAAAGCTACCGGGGACCTCAAGCAGAACACCCACATGCCTTTATACGGCAGCAGAGGGCCTCAAGCGTTCGGTTGACGGTGACGCCACCAAAGAATACTTTGCAAACCTCGCACCCGCATGCATTAGCGAAATGTTAATCAGTCGCTCGATCACTGACGAGGAAAAACAGAGATGAAGGCCCAGCGAGTGGAAGAAATGGCGGAACAAGCACGTACCGAAAATAGTTAGAGAATTTGATTGGCTGCGGCGATGAGACGCATTGCCCACTCGTCAGAGATTGTCAAAGTGGGCGTCGTTCCCGATGACCACTGCCCCTACGGCGGGGAAAAGAGAAACAATCCGCCACACGATGTTGAATGCGTAGCGGCCAAAGGTGTTGTGGCACGTCGTGCGTTGTCAATTCGGAGTATCAATTGCTTCGAGTCAATAGCGCAGAAAGGGCTTATTTGAACAAGTCGTACTGTACGTCACAATGGTCGTCTTGTGGCGTCGCCACTGTATGGCCGAAGTACGGCGACGACCCCAACGAGCTGCATACCCACGTTACAGAAGATTAGAATAATCATGGTCGACGCACAACGTGTGGTACGTCGTGCGTCGTCAATTCGGAGTGTCGATTCCTTCGAGTCCATAGCGCAGAAGGGGATTATTTGAACAAGTCGTACTACACGTCACAATGCTCGTCTTGTGGCGTCGCCACTGTATGGCCGAAGCACGGCGACGACCCCAACGAGCTGCATACCCAATGTTACAGAAGATTAGAATGATCATGGTTCGGTACCTTACCGAACAGATTGAAACTCAGGGTGAAGAAGCCTTTATCAGAAGGTGGCATACACGTTTTATTGAAGTTCGGAATGGAAATATTGAACTTCCTTTACTGCCGTTCTAACTCGAAAAAATGCTTCTCGTCACACGTAATATGTGAATCTGTTCCAATTTACTGCCTTTTCGCGTTTCTTTCTCTTTGGTTTTAGAGTGATTCGTTATCTGTGAGAATATTGAAGTGCTGTGTGTTACATCCTGTCTATGTTCTCTTATTTGTACACGCCACTGAAGTGATTTTGTTACACCAGACAGTGTTACTCACGTGAATTGTTGTTACCAGTTTGCAATAAACTTCCCTGTTTCGCCCCTAAATAATATTGAAAAAAGGAGATGCGAAAGCGTATGTGGGCTGCCCGTGAGAGCGTTGCGGAGCAGTCCAGCGTTGCACGTCTTATGGATGATATGCCTCCACTTCTGATTTTGTGAAAATGTAATGCCACCTATACAAGATGATTTTCGGCTGTCACACAATGGGCTCTTTCTCGTGGACGTCCTTAACTACAGAAAATGCCAAGCACCAAATCATGCTGTGGGTATATTCACAACAGAAAAGATGCACGCCTTCGATGCACTATGGCTTCAGCTATAACGTCGCCGCACGTTAACCCCTTTGCCTCGCAGCATCTTCATTATTATACTGGCACATATATTTACATTGGATTAATTATTGGCGGCAGGCGCGCCGTGTCAGCGCGTCGGAAAATTGTACGTGATGCAGGGTTTTAGTGGAGAAACATGACTGACGGGAGCAGCTCATAAAACGAATGAACACATTGAAGTCAGTGGTCAAACCTCGTACGTAGAATCACTGGATTTGACGAGAAGTCGATGAGGGGAGACGTAGCTCAGCAGTAGTTTTTTGCGCTAGCCAACATGATGCAATGGCATCTACAGCAAGGACGGGGACATAGGAATAAGATGAACATACCATCCGCGACTCTTATACTGGTGCTTTGAAGAAGGTCTGAAGCGTGGGCCGATGATCATAGGCAACAAAACGCGCTGTGGCAATGAGCTAGTGGAAAACCGATGGTGGTTTGCGGCTAAAGACTAAACAGACGAGAGAATAAACAGTAGTCTTGTCGCATGCATGCTTCTCATAGGGAAGATCTCGGTAGTCAGACTGTTATAGACAAAATAAGCGAGTAACACCTTCCGGTACAAAGATAGGACAGCGCATGGTCGTCGATGGTAACATTTTTTTGTGCCCATTCGTATGCGTGCCGCATCGTTCCACATCAAATTAGGTGGTGGGGAGTGACTGTGCAAAACGCCAAGCCACAGTAGCTCACCTTATTAAGCTGGATACTTTGAATAGGCCTTCAACAATTACCTTTTTTTTCCTGATTGACGTCGCATTGACGAAAGTTCACTGGACGTATACTGTCATTTTCTAAATATTTATTGCACTTCTTGTCTGCGACAATGCGATTCAACGGGCTGAGGGAGCCAAAGAGCCTACCTCATTCCTGTGGAAGGGCCACTTACTTTTGGTGTTATTTTAAAGAAGCCCTTGCTGCATACTTGCGATGACGGGATGAGGTATTAACGATGACGTCATCAGACTTATCGCTCATCACAAACCATTTCTCAATGCTTCTGGATCTCTCGAGGCACGCGTTTTAACAAAAGAAAAAGGTGTAAAAATATAAGCGCATTTATTAGAAACAAACGAACCGCAAATAGTTATAACGATCACTGACGTGAGCGAAAATACTATAGAACTATCGAATAACTACCAAGGCGCAACAGCGAGAAAGCTGCTTTGGGAAAAAAAACCCAGGCAAACAAAAATATGCGATGGTTCTTTCTGAAAAGTGTTAGCTGATACCGGAATAGAGCCATGAAATGTAGCCTTAGGGCCCTGCTTCTTTCGCAGGCGCTAGCCAGAACTTCCAGATATGTCGTGCAAGCCAGTGTTGAAAAGAAAGAAAGCTAACGTTTACTGTTCAATCTCTGTTCGAAGACCGAATGCATGCCCACAGTAGCCTTCCGCACCAAATGCGCTCACATGGTAGCCATGGCCTACGCGCTGTTGCTAAAGTCAGGTGGGTGCCATAAAAAATATCAAGTAATAAGTGTTGCCTTAGGCACTGTTATGTTCAGGATGTAGATCTCCAAGTCTTATTAAAAACGGAAGTAGACGACACTGTGGACGGCATTTCTAACAACATCAGAGAATCGCTTTAACACGAACTTTTCAAAACTGGCGATTTATTACGAAGCAGAAATAAAATAAAGGGGCAAGCTAATATGACGTATAATTGCTAGCTGATCAATAATATATATTAGCACTATATTCTTAGCACTAAAATCATCATTTCCAAGCATAGAAGTAGCATACGTAATATACGTGGACAGTGGTCATTCAGATCCTGTTACAGGCACAATGCCATCGAGAAATGAGCTGCGGAAGGTACTATATTTGATTTCGCCTTCAGTTACTGCACATTTCTTTACATTTAGTTTGAATGGAAGTCATTCAGACCCAGGAACAGGCATGTTGCCATTTAGCAATGAACCGACGCAGGTTTTTATCTGATTTCGCCTCCCGTTATTGTATTTCAGTTAGCTGGTCTACAAAATGCAAGGAGTATTTTCTAAGATACGGCAGCAACGTTACGAGCACCTTGTTCTGCTACCAGAAAGGTCCTCTGTGCAGCTGCCTATGCTGTAAGTACAGCGGTTTTTTTTTTGTTTTTTGTTTGCACAAACCGGAGTACGATTTCCGATCATAGGCACATCATAACAAATTTGTCTTTTTACACAGTGATCGTTCATAATCAATCAAACAGAGTCAGAAAAAAAAGTAAACATATTTGAGTTACCTGTGGGACAAGCTAGCATCCCATATTTCGAAGCGGGCTGCCTCCAGTGTAACAGCAAACATACTCGTAGTGACTTTATAGCAATGTGGTTGCGAAGGGGTTGGCTTTCTGCACGACTGGTGTTAAGGCATTGCTCCGCATCCATTCGTACGCTACGGAGGAATACAAAGAAGGCGACTGCGTAAATCACCGAAAATACGATATCGCTACGCCAGCAATAGCAGATAGCCTCGCTTAGAGGCATAGCCCCCTATTTGTAGAAGTAATGATAAGCTTACTCCTTTCGTTGACAATTATCGGCGGCTCTTTGATCCTTCGGGTAGCCCCTCGTTTACTGGCACAATAGAGAGCATCTCCTTAACCGGGGTGCTTGTTTGAGCTGAACATTTGTGCTCATTTTTTCAAAATCTCTCGCACTTCTCTACGATGTAGGTCGTCCTCCTTACACAGAGACGACAGTGCTTTCCGGTGAGAAGGAAAAGAACGAGTGGCGCACGGCGTCAAGCGGACTTATTGAACGGGATAGTTACGATAAGAGCGGAATGCGCCATGCTCGTGTAGCCCGTTCGTTCCCGCCCCCAGTTTGTAATCACACCAGTGGTAAGAAAAGGAAATGAGATTGCGCATTGTTGCATAAACTAAACTTGTACAACTAAAGTTTACATCTGCATTTTAATTAGTTATATATTCGTAGCAGACCCCTCATCTCAAGAATAAAAAGAGCTCTTGCGTCTATTACCAAAATTTTGTGTCTATATATAGCCCGAACAGCGCTCTTAAAGTTTGAAAAATGCTTTTATGAAGCTGCTGCTCTTTTTTGGGAGGGTTTTGATCTCGCTTAGTTATAATGTTTATATCAGTTAGCGAATGTCTTATTTTATTGCACGAAAAATTTGTGCGCTCGCAATATACGTACCATAGAGAAACACTTAAGCAGGTGTAGTTGCTAGAACCAACGTTTTGAAAACAGGTATAGTTGCTAGAACCAACGTTTTGATTAGTGAACTTATTACTGTTCTTTGTAAAAGTAGTTCGTTGCATGACGCCTCTATTTTGCTCTGAACTTCGATCCTGTGTTCTAAACTTTTCCGTGCATACAAGTTTACTCGCAACCTTCGAATCATTGATCACGTTTTTCGTTTGTTGAATGCGCAACGTAATGAGCTCGTAAAAGAGTGTTCATACTATTTGCCTTAGATTTAGTAGCACACTCAAATAATTGTCTTGCAGGATGAACTGTAAAATACAAATGAGAAGGTGAATTAGGCATTCGTTCAAGTGCGTAGACTACTTTGGTAAAATTATTTATTCTTAGGCTTGGGTATCACCTCACGAAAAATTTCTTTATTATTCAGATAATAATCATACTTGGGAACTTCTGGATTAAAAAATTATAATTGGTGCTTTATTTTCGACGTACTCAGAAGAAACGCGCGTGTATCTGTCGCGTATTCATTCAGCTGTTATCATGTTTACGTTGTGTCATGCCGCACCTACCGGGGCGATGCCCTGCGCATGCGTTCCATACAGGCATATGTATATATTCAGAGTAAATAAAGAATACGGGGGCGTTTGCCCGTTCGTGTTCAACCCGGTGTCGTTCATCACGGAAACCCGAGATGGTGTCAGAAGTGTAGCGCACTGCTTTTCGAGCTATGACGAGTGCAGAAAATACGAGCTTCTGCCAGCCTTTACCGGTACAACCGCCAACGAGCTTCAACTTTGAAAAGGTGTCAGAGTGGCTGGCATGGGTGGAAAACTTCGATGATGGTCGATTTGCTTCCAGCCTGTATGTATACGATGGGGGGACATGCTCGCAACATATTCCGGACCTTTGAATTATCGGAAGAACAGTCAAAGGACTATGAAGTGGTGAAGAAACGCTTCGACGCATACTTCGTTGCCACACGGAATTTGGTCTACGATAGTGCGTGCTTCGATCTTCGCCAACAAGCTGCAGGTGAATCGGTAGACCAGTACGTGACGGCGTACCCTACGCTGGCAGATAGGTGTGACTATGGTGTGATGAAAAAGAGGATGATCCTCGACCGTTTCGTCGTTCGACTACGGTACTCCAAGCTGTCTGAGACCCTCCAAATGGACGCAACAATGAATCTGAAAACGGCTCTGTCCAGGGCAAGAACGAAAAAAGCGGTACAACAACAACAACATGAGCTTTACAGCAGTGCATACCACCAAGCAACCGACCTTCAGTTCGACGCAGTTCATCGAGAAGCTTGCGGGTGGGCAGAGCACCAAAGGGTCTACAAAGACGTCCGAAAGTTTGCGGCATGTGGCAGAACCCGTCATTGGAAGTCATCGTGTCCTGCAAAAGGAGCAATTTGCTACCGGTGCCAACGACGGGGACACTTCGCTGCGGTGTGCCCACAAAGGCAGGATTTCACAAATGTCGAAGCAAGTGCATCCGAGGTAGGCCTGTGTAGTATTCGCCGGAGTCATGCTTCGAGTGAGCAATTAGATGGAAAGGGTGTAACGTACTTTGTTGGGACTTTAGCTTGTACGTTTGCAAGAGCTCGCTTTGTTCAAGTCGCTATTGACGGGGGGACCGTATCTGCTAAAGTCGACACAGGAGCAGAGGTAAACGTTGTTCCAGCCTCCTTCCCTGGTGTACCGAAAGATATAGTGCAGTCTAACGTAATTTTAAAGGGGCCAGGCAGTGAAGTGTTAGACCTAAAAAGAAAGTTCACTGCCAATACTCTGTGGAGACGATGTCGGGTTAGGGAGGACCTTTTTGCCGTCAACTCGGCGAGTAATGTCATTTCAGGCTTGCCAGCAATAGAAGCTGTAGGAATTGTGAAATTTGTAGACGAGGCCTCAGTTCATCAAACTGTGCAAACGCGCTTTCCCCTTCTCTATTCCACGGTTTAGGTACCATGAAATGAGAATACTGTATTAGTCTCAAAGAAGACGCAGTGCCCTATGTTATTCACACCGCTCGTCGTAAGCCCATCCCGCTGAGGGATGGCGTGAAATGCGAACTACAGGAAATGCAAAGAAACGGAGTCATTCGTAAAGTTGAAGGGCCGACCAAATGGTGTGCTGGCATAGTGTTCATCTTGAAGCCTTCCGTGCAAGTTAGGATCTGTATTGATATTTACGCAGTTGAATAAGAATGTGAAACGTGAGCGGTTAGTGCTCCCCACTGTTGATGAGGCACTTGGGCTGCTTAGCGGAGCAATGGTGTTTTCTAAACTTGACGCGAACTCAAGATTCCATCAGGTAAAGCTAAGCAAGGGCTGTCAGCTACTGACAACGTTTATTACTCCTTTTGGAGGTTATTGCTTTGAGCGTCTGTCGTTCGGAATAACATCTGCTCCTGAGTATTTTCAAAGGCAGATGTGTGAAATCCTTGGAGTGCCGGAGCCGTAAACCTAATGAACGATGTACTGGTCTTTGGTTCGTCTCAGAAAGGGCACGACTAGCGACTGTTCCAGATTTTAAACCGATTGGCAGAAGCCGGCGTAACCCTGAATCCGGAAAAATGTCAGTTTAGTGTAAAAGAGCTTTGTTTTTTGGAAAGCCGAGTGAGCAAAAATGGCATACGACTGGACCCAGCTAAAGTTAGGGCGATCAGTCATATGAGGCCACCGGAAAATGTAAGCGACATGCACCGGTTCCTTGGTCTCGCAAATCATTGCTCGCGGTTTATCCCCGACTTGGCAGATATGACCGCGCTGTTACGTCAGTTGCTGCAAAAGAACAAGGAGTGAAGTTGGGCTGCACCTCAGCAGATGGCCTTTGACAGCGTAAAGCAGGCCATCTGTCCCGATACATGCATGGCAAAGTTTGATCCGCATAATCCAACTATCCTTTCTGCAGATGCATCTTCGTATGGTTTAGGGGCAGTTCTGCTTCAGGTACAACCAAACAAAGAAAGACGGACTGTTGTTTTTTCCAGATCATTGACACCAACAGAAGAAATGAGCTATGCACAAATTGAAAAGCAGTCCCTAGCTCTAACCTGGGTGGCCGAACGTCTTGAAAGTTACGTGCATGGGTTTACATAACGCTGCAAACAGATCACAAACCGCTAGTCACATTGCTACGAAGGACCCCGCTTGATTTGTTGCCGTCGCGTATTCAGCGATTTCGAATGCGTCTGATGTGATTCAGTTTCGAGGTGGAATATGTTGAAGGAAAAAACTTTTATATTGCTGGCGCATTTTCTAGAGCGCCAATGCGACAGCAAAACAGTAAGGACGTACTTTCGGTAGAGGAGATCAACTCGTTTGTTTCTGGGGTGTTGTCAGAGTTGGGCGAGTCGGACCAGTTTCGACTGGTAGCCGAAGAACAGGCAAAGGACGAGACCTGCCGTATGTTGTGCCGTTATCTTCGTGAAGGATGGCCGAGACCAGCTTCAATGTCAAGCGTATTGAGGCCATACTGGCAGGATCGTGCAGCTCTGAGTGTCTGCAAAGGAGGGCTCATGCATGGCACGCGCCTCGTTGTGCTGCACTCGCTCCAGAATAGACTGTTAAGTCTGCTTCACAAAGGCCATCAGGGTATCGTGAGGTGCAGGGCGAGAGCAAGAGAATCCGTTTGGTGGCCCGGTTTAAGCTCTCAGCTTGCTGCCGTGGTTGGCGATTGCCGCATTTGTTCAGTTTCGAGACCAGCCGAGTGAACCTATGATCCCAACTCAGACACCTAATCGCCCATGGCAAAGGGTCGCAGCAGATATCTTCCACCTCCATGGCCGGAACTACTTGCTTTTAGTGGACTATCTATCGCGCTTTCCTGAGTTGTGTTTGCTGACATCTCTTACCAGCACCAACGTTGTTAGTCACATCAAAGATGTATTTGCAAGGCACAGTATTCCGGAAGTGCTGGTAACAGACAACGGTGCTCAATTTGTTGTGATGAATTTAAGGCATTGGCGAGGGCTTATGGATTCCAGAGTGTGACGTGTAGCCCGAGGTACCCGCAGGCGAATGGGGAGGTAGAACGAATGGTGAAAACAGTAAAAGGGCTACTTTAAAGTCTCATGATCCTTATTTGGGTCTGTTAGCCTACCGGGACACCCCGGTACTTCTAGGCAGAACACCAGCGGAGTTGCTCATGGGACGGCGACTTCGTACCACCCTGCCTCTCCATCCAGACCAGTTGATTCCAAAGAAAGGATGCGGCTGTCCGGGACAAGCAGAGACAAAATTGCGATCGCCGCCACGCTGTCCACCACCTTGTCCCATTGGCACCCGGGGACACTGTCTGGGTCAATGACTGCAGACGGGAAGGCGTCATCTGTCCGCGCGCTCAACGGTCGTGGTCGTATGTTGTTGGTTTGGAAAGCGGCCTCCCGATCTAACGCAACAGCAAATTGCTAGTCAAGCAAGCGCCAAGCAGAGTGCCGGAATCTTACGACGCGTCGTACGACTTTCCCCCTGGCCTGGAAAGTTCAATTGCTAGAAGCAAGCCCAACTCCCAAACTCCCCCCTGCGATCGCACAGGCGATCGCAGTAATGTTCAACTGCCATGAATCCCAGGCGAATATGTCACCTAATTCGGTAGAATTGCTAGAAAACCAGAGCGTTAACATAACATAACATAACTTTATTTTCCTTAAAGACCCCTCGAGGGGGTATTACATAAGGGGTGGGTTAACATATAATTTTTTTTTGTTGCCACAAATTTTTATCACGAAAAGTGGACACATAATCGATCAAAAAATGATGATGAGCATTCAGTGGTGACGACATCATGGGGAAGGTCATTCCAGTCTTTTGCTGTCCGAACAAAGAAGGACATAGAAAAGGTGGTCGTCTTAATCCTCGGCCGGGCAACTTGAAGCGATTGACACGTGCGGTGAGATATGCGGGCCGGTGGGGCGATGTAGGGATGACGAAGGGTGCTGTAAAAAACTTATGAAAAAGGCTGAGACTAGAGATGCGGCGGCGAATGTCAAGGTTTCTGAATGGTGTTTCTGAATGTAGTGCTGCAGGTAACTTTTGGACTAGTGTGTGTAGTTAACTTTTGACTTGTGTGTGGCTCTTTTTGTTCTGTTTGGTTAGTCTGAATGCAATAAGAAATGCTTTTTACGGTGTTTTTAAAGCTGTTCTGTTTAAAAGAGGAGATGTGGCATAATTGTTCAGCTGTTATCATGTTTAAGTAATGTCATGTCGCCCTTGCCAGGGCGATTCCCTGCGCATGCGTGCCATACAGGCATATGTATATATTCAGAGTAAATAAAGAATACGGGGGCGTTTCCCCGTTCGTGTTCAACACGGTGTCGTTCGTCACGGACCCGACAGTATCCCTACGTAATTTTTTGCTGTTCTTCAAACGCATCTTTGAAGTTCGTGTACAATTTTCTCGTGAACTAAGCAAAAAAATGAAGTCCGCTAATTGTTATCATCTACTTAACTGGAGCTAAACGCATTTTCAAACAAATAAACGTAGGTGCACTTGTGTTGTTGGAGTATTAAAAGCATTCATGAATGTCAAATATTCCTAATTGGCTTTATATTTTCTGAGTACTAAAGATTGATGAGGTGTAATATATATACATATACAAATGTGAAAAAAAAGAACACAAGAAATGTTGTTTATGTTGAACTCTCAAAGCTTTAGTCGACTTCTGGGAAGCGTTAGTACCTGTCTCATTACCAAATTGTACTGCTCTATAGATAACATATATTGAAAAGAATACATACATGGAAAGATAAAGAAAAGAACACTAAAATAAATTTGGGACTAATGTTGAGTTTGAATCCAACTTGCGTCTACCTTTGAAATATATTGCACATTTTATAGCTATGCCTTATACCTCTGGTATACAACCAAATTTTGAAACTCGTCCTTTTTTCTAATGACAGATCTAAATAAAGTTTTCTTGCCCTGTATGGAGATATGATCTAATGGCAGAATAGGAGTTTGAATTGTGTGTTCCAGCGGCAGATCAAGAGCAGCTAGGATTAGGCATCACTTCGTAAAGCAAGAAATCTTGCTCTGACGTAGTCGATGTATTTCACCAGAAGTCCGAGTGACATATGGCGTGCTTGCCTTCCTTCCCGCGACAGTCGGATTATTACAGCTGGGCTGACATGCACGACAACACACACGCTTCGCACCTGGCGCTTGCGTTCCGCTTAGAGAAATAGCAGTTTGGACTCAGACGCGTGCAAAGAGGAGCCCAGTGAGGATTTCGAGTACAGTAAAATTCTAAGTAGTACAGTACCTGGTACTCTGAATCCTTACCTACGTTTTCATAACACATGCAGTGATGAGTCTTCAGACTCGTAGAGCCAGTGAGACCGCTGTGTGTTAAGGGGCATTTGATTGGAACTTCCGAATGCACACTAAGTGTGATTGACTTCATTCTGAAAGCTATTCGGCGATATGTAGCCGACGTGTAGCAGAGATTGCGACGTGTTGCCAGATTTGCTGCTTCACCTTTGTGCCCGTCAAGCAGCCCCGGTGGAGTGGCGATGAAGTCTGCAGAAACAGAATTTACGGAATGCTATCATCATCATCATCATCAGCCTGACTACGTCCACTGCAGGACAAAGGCCTCTCCCATGTTCCGCCAGTTAACCCGGTCGTGTGCTTGCTGCTGCCAATTTATACCCGCAAACTTCTTAATCTCATCTGCCCACCTAATCTTCTGTCTCCCCCTAACCCGCTTCCCTTCTCTGGGAATCCAGTCAGTTACCCTTAATGACCAGCGGTTATCCTGTCTACGCGCTACATGCCCTGCCCATGTCCATTTCTTCTTCTTGATTTCAGCTATGATATCCTTAACCCCCGTTTGTTCCCTAATCCATTCTGCTCTCTTCTTGTCTCTTAAGGTTACACCTACCATTTTTCTTTTATTGCTCGCTGCGTCGTCCTCAATTTAAGCTGAACCCTCTTTGTAAGTCTCCAGGTTTTTGCTCCGTAGCTAAGTACCTGCAAGATACAACTGTTATATACCTTCCTCTTGAGGGATAGTGGCAATCTACCTGCCATAATTTGAGAGTGCTTGCCGAATGTGCTCCACCCCATTCTTATTCTTCTAGTTACTTCAATCTCGTGGTTCGGCTCTGCGGTTATTACCTGCCCTAAGTAGACATAGTCTTTTACAACTTCAAGTGCACTATTACCTATCTCGAAGCGCTGCTCCTTGCCGAGGTTGTTGTACATTACTTTCGTTTTCTGCAGATTAATTTTAAGACCCACCTTTCTGCTCTCCTTGTCTAACTCCGTAATCATGAGTTGCAATTCGACCCCTGAGTTACTCAGCAATGCAATGTCATCGGCGAAGCGCAGGTTACTAAGGTATTCTCCATTGACTCTTATCCCTAACTGTTCCCATTCTAGGCTTCTGAAAACCTCCTGTAAGCACGCGGTAAATAGCATTGGGGAAATTGTGTCCCCCTGCCTTACACCCTTCTTGATTGGTATTGTGTTGCTTTCTTTATGAAGCACTACGGTAGCAGTTGATCCCCTGTAGATTTCTTCCAGAATGTTTATATATACTTCATCTACGCCCTGATTCCGCAGTGTTTGCATGACGGCTGATATTTCTACTGAACCAAACGCCTTCTCGTAATCTATGAAGGCTATGTATAGTGGTTGGTTATACTCTGAGCATTTCTCTATTACCTGATTGATAGAATGAATGTGGTAAATTGTTGAGTAGCCTGTTCGAAATCCTGCTTGTTCCTTTGGTTGAGTGAATTTTAATGTTTTCTGTACTCTGTTAGCAATTACCTTTGTAAATAGCTTGTATACTACAGAGAGCAAGCTGATTGGCCTGTAATTCTTCAAGTCCTTGTCATCTCCTTTCTTATGTATTAAGATGATGTTAGCGTTCTTCCAAGACTCTGGTACTCGTCCCGTCAGGAGACACCTCGTAAACAAGGTGGTTAGTTTTTCTAACACAATCTGTCCTCCATCTTTCAGCAGATCTGATGTTACCTGATCCTCACCAGCAGCTTTGCTTCTTTGCATGCTCTCCAAAGCTTTTCTGACTTCTTCTATCATTACTGGTGGGGTGTAATCTGGGTTACTGCTAGTTTTTATAGTATTAAGGTCGTGGTTGTCTCGGCTACTGTACAGATCTCTGTAAAACTCCTCCACTATTTTAACTATCCTATCCATATTGGTAGTTATTTTGCCTTCTTTGTCCCTTAGTGCATACATCCGACTTTTGCCTATCTCAAGTTTCCTCTTCAATGCTTTGACACTTCCTCCGTTTTTCAGAGCGTGTTCAATTCTCTGCATGTTATACCTTCTTACATCGCATACCTTACGTCTATTAATCAACTGCGAAAGCTCTGCCAGTTCTATTTTGTCTGTTGTACTTGACACTTTCATGATTGGACGCTTCTTAATTAGGTTCTTCGTTTTCTGGGAAAGCTTGCCAGTGTCCTGTCTTACTACCCTGCCTCCAACTTCCACTGCACACTCCGTAATGATACTCGTCAGATTATCATTCATTGTATCTACGCTATGGTTGGTTTCCTCACTAAGAGCCGAGTACCTGTTCTGCAGCGACACTCTGAATTCCTGTACTTTCCCTCTCAGAGCTAGCTGATTGACTGGCTTCTTGCGTATCAGTTTCTGTCGTTCCTTCTTCAAGTCTAGGCGAATTCGAGACCGTACCATTCTATGGTCACTGCATCGTTCCTTGCCAATCACTTCCACATCCTGCACGATTCCAGGGTGTGCACTCATTATAAAGTCTATTTCGTTCTTATATTCGCCATTAGGGCTCCTCCATGTCCACTTGCGGTTTCCTCGTTTTCGGAAGAAGGTATTCAAAATCCGTAAATTATTGCGTTCTGCGAATTCTACTAGTAGCTCTCCTCTGGCGTTTCTAGTGCCGATGCCATAATCTCCTACTACCTGATCTCCAGCCTGCTTCTTCCCTACCTTTGCATTAAAGTCGCCCATCACTATAGTATACTGTGTTTTTACCTTACTCATTGACGATTCCACGTCTTCATAGAAGATTTCAACTGAAGCGTCATCATGGCTGGATGTAGGCGCGTAAGCCTGTGCTACCTTCATCTTGTAACTTTTATTCAGTTTAATTACGATACCTACCACCCTTTCATTAATGCTATAGTATTCCTCTTTGTTGCCAGCTATGTTTTTGTGAATCAGGAACCCCACTCCCAGTTCTCTTCTGTCTGCCAAGCCCCTGTAGCAAAGGACGTGCCCATTCTGTAGCACCGTATAGGCGTCATCTTTCCTCCTAACCTCACTGAGCCCTATTATATCTCATTTAACACTCTCTAGCTCCTCGAATAGTACAGCTAGACTTCCCTCACTAGATAAGGTTCTAGCGTTAAACGTTGCCAAGTTCAGGTTCCAATGGCGGCCTGTCCGAATCCAGAGATTCTTAGCACCCTCTGCTGCGTTGCAGATCTGACCGCCGCCGTGGTCAGTTGCTTCGCAGCTGCTGGGGACTGAGGGCCGTGAGTTATTTGACGTAAGCATGTGGAAGGTAGTGGCCAGATACTGCACCAGGGTGGCCAATCCATCTCTGTTGAGGGAGTGCGTTTTCAGCGGTGTTTGCCGGTGAGGCCGCACCCCAGGCCTCTTAATGCAGTTCCATCAACACACGGTTTTTTTTTAATCCGGTTGGAAACTGCGCGGTACCGGGATTTGAACCACGAGCCTCTTGCATGTGAGGTGGATGCTCTAACCACTACGCCATCGCCGCACGCTATAATGCTATAGGCTCATGATAATGCTATAGGTTCATGATAATGCTATAGGTTCATGATAAACCCCAGTGGCCTGGCGCTTCCTAGCTATCGTTCCGTGCACCAACGCCTCATGTGGAAGCGTATGCTTGCAATGGCATTTTCGCGAGAGCAGTTCCTCTCACATATACTCATTGCGTTTGCGGTCCCATCGAGAAGTCGTGATTCGCTAATGAATTTCAACATAACTTTCAAAGTCTAACCCCTCTGAAGATGGCAGGGAGGTTCAAACTATGCAGTGTGGCTATTCTTTACCGTAATTGTTATACCTCGTGAATGGCGCTCTGAAATGCGGAGCATTTCTGAGTCGCATGATGTCATGCTTCGGCGTCAGCGGTGGTGCCGTTGACACCCTTACTCTAGGGTGCCTCGATGTGCACGACTACACCTTACTGTGCATGATCGCTCCTCACGTCATGCACAGTTACTCTCCTCCTCCTCTCTCGCTTCGCAAGTTCGACGCAACTAGCGTCGACTAGTAGAAAAAATAAAAAGACTGCTCGCGCTGCCCAACCGTTCGTTGACCACCCCACATACGCAGGGACTGGATCACGCCTTAGGAATTCAGTCAAGGGCGTCTTTAATTGGATTTCTTTTGACGTTGAAGGCAAAGCTTCTCCTTCAATTGATAGATAAGAATAACTTAAAGACAAAATAACAATCAAGCATTCTCAAACCATACCTGATTCGCAACATTCACCTGATACCCCCACCACTTGGCGACGCATTCACTCGAATTTCTGGCAGGATGATGCGGGCGACATATTTTTTTTCGCGTTTGTTCAAGCACATTGACAAGACGAAGAAAACGAATAGTTAGCGCGTCTGGTTCTTCGATATGGGTGGGAGTTCATGTGGCGTTTTTTATCTGACCCTAGTTTTGGCCGTATATGACCCTTATTAGGAACCGTGCAAAGGCTCATTCACGCCAGTGATCGATTTCGCACTGCACCAATCCACACATGTTTCACCCGTGCAACTGGCACTTTCGAAACAATTCAAAGCGAGTGTTGCTTTCGCTAGCGCAACAACGTATGCCGCCTTGACTCGAAATTTGCGTCTGCTCGAACTGAAATTACTTCATAAAATAGCTCATGTGCTGTCTTGCGTATTATTATAATGCAAGGGTTAGCTATGCAAGAATTTTAGTTGGGATAACTATTTGCCTTCTACAGTGTTTTGCTCTGGCCTTTGCCGTTTTTGTAAGGGCTGGGACACTGGTATCACCAAAACGAAAGCCTTCGAGTTAAAGGGGTCAATCATTATTTTTTGCTAGGTTACATGTGTCACAGTACATTTTCATGTTTATGAACAAACAAACAGACAGGCAAACAAACAAACAAACACATTTTAAATGCTAAGTCAAATAAATGGAATTTTCAATAACATAGGCAAATGAATATTTATACACAAGGGTCATCCAAAAATAAGGGCAGTTCACTCCCCAAAAATAGGAATTTGCAAGTGACACCTATTTCATGGTAAGTTTATTTTTTTAACACAAACTTAGTTCACTTTTAAAGCAACACCATGAACTTTTAAGCATTTCTCATCCTACTTGCACCATGTTCTGTAGTCGTTCTGTATGAAGTTCCACACCTGGGATGTTTTTTGCTTTGTGTGTTGGTCGGTAAGCATTCTTGCCACCCAGCTTGCACGCTCTTTCTGAGTTCAGAGCTTTAAAATTTACAAACGTGTAAGTTTAGACCATTAAACAAAGAATTTTATCCGAGAGACTAAAAAAAGTCTGTCTTATATATATATTATATATATATATATAGATATATATATATATATATATATATATATATATATATATATATAGTATATATATATATATATGCAGCCTTTGAAAAAGAAGTCGCAAGGAATTTCTACTGCATATTCTCATGATATAGCAACAAGCAACATGTAATCATTTTTTCGGCTTGGTAACTGTAGTGCTAGACGGGTGGATTTCTCTTGCTGTATTCAGTATGAAACAATGCAGAGGTCTAGTTGTATTACATTATTGATTTGGCACGATAAGTGTTGTGTCCAGAATAATTTACACGTGAGAGGAAACGCCGTTATTTCCTCAACCTCGGCGCCTACTTCAATGTTGCTGGAGGCCGAACTCACGTTACGCACAAGAGTTTTTCCTTCAAGTCCAAAGTTGCTATTCAGCCACATATACGTCATTGTACAAAAACATTTGAAGTTGATATGTTAAAAAAAACTCTGGTGTCCAATTTTTTTTTATTTCCTGCCCTGATTTCATGTCCGGAAGGGCATTTACTGGAGCTCCCATCTCGGCTGCCTCTATCATCTCGTAGGTTTGAGCTTGAACTTTCCTGAGGCGATCTGTTAGCGTTCGTAGCAGAGTCCAAAAGTCAGCTTTGCCGCAGTGCTAGAAGGTAAAGGGGGACGCATAATCAAAACCTGTAGGAGCCACTGACACGGTGCAGCGCGGTGATGTTTTTGTGGAAATGCACGAGGGCACAGGAAATTCACGAGGCCGTGATGGCGGCGGGCGGCAAACGCGCAGTATGGCTTAAATCACGGACAAACCCTTCTAACTAGCATGTTCAGCTTACCGATCAGTAGTACAAATGGCCTAGCGCTGCGGTATGGGTTTAACGTACCGTGTCGCGACGCTGTTCACGTTACCCGCTGGGCATGACTACTATGTGCGCCGTATACTTTTAAACACGAAAGTGTTTTATGCCAGCGTCCATCACGGCTCCACTGACGTATTTCTGCCACGGGTAGGACAGTGTAAACTATATAATGACAGACTGCAAAAAGAAATACAAGAAGGAAGTATTTTGTTGCGGGGCGTTGAGCCAGCAGCCTCGCGATCCCCAGCTCGCGGCGCTAACCACTCCGCAACCGAGTGTACGTTGTGAACCCTGCTAACAGCCAGCCATTTTTATACCTCATATTCTGTTTGGACACCCTCAGGTCTTGGTAACTTCAGGGCGTTTTCGTCATCACTAGTGAGATGGCGCGACGTGCTCGCGTTGGGCCTCTCGCTCACCTCTTTAGCTTGGTTCAGCGCCGCCTCCAGAGGACCGTGATCTCCTCTGCGCACGCGCTAATCAGACGCGTGATTTGAGAGGGCACAAAAGTCGCTTCAGTTGCTCCCACAGCCGTGTTTACGATATGAGCACGCTGCTCATCCCCTAAAAAGAGGGCATTGTGGCAGCTAGCGCATGTGCTGTGTACACTTGTGTGTTCGTTTCGTGGGTCTTTCTCTTTGTTGAAAAAATGAGTTATGCGTGCTCGTCTTGTGTGTTCGCATTTTGTGCGTGATTTCTTCTTGAGGTGCACACTGCAAGTTTTGAGCTGCTTGTCCATCTTCGCGTGATTCAGCAATTCGTTGCTCCAACATAATTTTTTATCCCTGTGGCAAAACTATGCACGATAAACGCTCAACCACCTCGGTGAAGACACGTTTTACTTTCTGGGGTTTAACATCCCAAAACCACCATATGATTATAAGAAACGACGTAGTGGAGGGCTCAAGAAATTTCTACCACGTGGGGTTCTCAACGTGCACCCAAGTGGGAGCGTACGGGCAGAGTGCATTTTCGCCTCAATCGAAAATGCAGTCATCGCAGTCGGGATTCGATCTCGCAACAAGCGGGTCAGCAACGGAGTACCTTAGCCACTAGACCACCGCGGCGGGGCCCCTAGAGAGAGAGATCAGCCAAGTTTTTGTCTTCACGAACGTAAGCAGCGTGCGTTAGAAACAAAGTGGGAATCACGAACACTAGAAATATTAAGTTGGACGTCCTCCCATCCACTTTATTGGGTATATATGTGAATTTAAACGTGGGAGTGTCAGTCAACGCCATCTGTAGCAATGGCGGCGACTGTGCCACACTCTTTATGAGCCTGTGTGGCGTCACGTAGGACGTGAACTTATCACGAGCGGGCAGCTGACCAATAGTCACTCGTATACAACCTAACGGCACCCAGTCTGCTAGTACGAGACCCTCGTTAATGAAGGACCCGCGTTATTTCGAAGGTCGTGGTTTGGTTCCTGCTCGCGGCAAGTTATCTTTTCACCCACTTTTCTTTGTTCACATTTACATTACAGTTGGTCTAATAATCTCCCCTACACATTGCTTGGCATTATTGTCTGTTGGATCTCATTATTATTGTGTCAAAACACGAGAAAACGAGCCCTTAGGCATACACTTCATCACCTTTTATTTACGAGGGTCTCGTACTTGCAGACTTGGCGCTGTTAGGTTGTATATGAGGAACTATTAGCCAGCTGCGAGCTCGTAACAAGTTCACGTGCTACGTGACACCAAACAGGCTCACAAAGAGTGGTGTCACACTCGCCTTCAAGGCTACAGGTGGCGCTGACTGACACTCCCACGTTTAAATTCACATAAACTCAATAAAGTGGCTGGGTGGATAGCCGCCATGGTAGCTCATTGCTAGAGCATCGAATGCGTTATTAGAAGGTTGCAGGTTCGGATCCTGCTTACGGCAAGTTACCATATATATATTATATATATATATATATATATATATATATATATATATATATATTGCCGCGAACCATGCATTGGGTTTGTTTATTTGTGTTTGTTTTTCGGCCTGGCTACGCCGGCCTGTGCTATCACCGTTTTCACAGCGTTTCGAACAAACGCTACCACAGCGTTTCGAACAAACGCTATCGAACAACGCTTCAGGCGTTGTTCGATAGAAACAACGCTTCAAGCGTTGTTTGTTAGAAACGCTGTTCGAACGAGCAGCGTTTCTAACAAACGCTATCACGGCGTTCTCGATACAATTCGACTATTCGAGAAACCTTCGCGCGGAGGGATATAAATTCCCGCACAGCCGATGCCGCGTCATTCAATCGCCGACGCTCACTAGCGTGCACGTCGTTTTGCCGGCCGCTGCTTCGCCGCCTGTGTATTCTTTCAGTTGTTAGGGGAGGCACAGGTTCGCTCCAATAAACTTGTTTTCCTTATAGACAACTGCGTCGTCCTTTGCTGCGTGACAATATATATATATATATATATATATATATATATATATATATATATATAGATATATACATGTGAAGGAGGCAAAGACGTACATGGTGGAAGGGGCCATGAATTTGGTCGTGAGGTACCAAATAAAGCACACGGTGTGGGTTGAATATCTCAGCGTCGTTGTCTTCTGTCAATCTGCAGCTCAGGGTGGCCAGCAAGTTCACTCGTCTTCATCGTCCTTGCAGGTATGCGCAACAATCTATTGCTACAAAGTCTCCGAAACACTCCCCTAATTTGGACTCAAAATTTCGCCATGGCGTGTGGATACTCTCGTGTTTTTAGTACCACACAAGCACCGTGTCAGTGAAAAAAAAAAGTCACACTGGCAAGCTGAGTTGCCGCGTCCAATCAGTAATATTTTCTCACTCGTTTGTAGGGTGTGAGCTTGTCGTACACATCCTCGCCAGATTCGCCACCGAATGTGCGAGACACTATTAGATGCTGAAACAACCGAGAACCAGCCGTGATCAAAGCATGTACTAAAGGTGTTGCTGGGACTGCTACAAGATCTGCTGCGGCAGGGACCCAGTTTCCGTCTTCGCAATGAATAATCTCAATCACCACATTTTAATGGGGGCTATCCAGCTTCGGCGCAGATCAGACGCTTGCCCACCCTGTTGGTTAGTTGATTAACTAGCACCTCGACCACAAAACGTTACGGTTGAGTTAACGTTGCCTGTGGGGTTACCTAAGCTCGCAGGCATACCTCGTAAAGAGGTTTAGCAGATAGCTCATACCTGAAAGTTCATTATAGATAGCTCAACAGGAGGTGCTTTCTATGCAGAGGTTGTGTTGAACCCCTAGTACACACGCAGGCCACTACACTTGGCCGTGCTTGCTCACAGTGTGAAATGCTAGCCTACCTTTGTTTGACATCGTAATCCCTCCGCTGCCGTAATAATGTAATAAATAATAATATTTACACCCGTGACACCACTGAGAATATTTCAGTGTTGTTTGAATACGCCGACGAACGCTTCAGCTAATCATCACACCACAGCGTGAAGACCATTGTCACAAATATTAGTAAAGCATCAGGGATATATCATTGACGTCGAAGCCATAAAGTGGCTGGAAAGTTTGTTAAAGCATGAGCTATCCACAGCACGCCTGTGTGTAGTCCAGCCTGAAAGCCCACAGAGTGAAAGCCCACAGTGAAGTGCCATTTATTATTGGCCTTAAAGTGGAAATGTAAGTTTTTGTACTGTAGCAGCTATTAGCGACCACAAGAGAGCAATAAACTTTAGACCACGGTTCATGTGAGAGACTAGTTGTGTTACTGGTGCTGGTGTGACCGATCCTTTTGGGTTAACTCTAAACAACTTTTATTGCATATTTCATGGTCGCTGATGATTACATAATATATCGTAGCTTGCAGACAGAGCTCAACAGCGTCTTTGACTGGTGTACTATGACTTCTTTTTTTCGTCACTGTTTTGTACGCTCATCTTTGTAAAATGCGGTACGTCATCCATGCAACACGGTGGCACAAATTTCGGCCCTCGAGGGCTTCCTGCTCCGTGAGGGATGCGTAACGTACAGGCTAAAATATTATACTCTGTTATAAGTAGTATTAAACTCTGACCTTAGAATAATATCATTAACTTCTTTTTCATAAACGACGTGGCGGCAAATATGCAAATGCCTAGGTTTTTCAAAATAATGGAGTATTGTGATCTTATAATATTTTTTCTCGCAGGTCGGCACTCAGGAAAAGGCAATGCTATAGCTTGTAAAGGAAGAGCCGGAATCCAATAACTTTTTTGTCATGGCTTCAGTGTTTTACGAAGCTCAGGGGAGTTCATGTACGAGGTTTATTGACAGGTTACCTGCATATGTACTATGTCGGGCAAACCAGTGAAAAGAACACACCAACGCTCAAAGAGAAGCCGAAAAGGGTGAACAGGTGCAGTGTACCACAATGTTGGAGAAAGAAGCCCCCATACAAAAACGGGTTTAATGCGAAGCATTTCGTGGCGAATTAAAGGCACAGTGACTGTTTCCGTCCATCCGTCCTAGTATCTATCTATCTATCTAGCTATCTATCTATCTATCTATCTATCTATCTATCTATCTCTATCTATCTATCTATCTATCTATCTATCTATCTATCTATCTATCTATCTTCTATCTATCTATCTATCTATCTATCTATCTATCTATCTATCTACTATCTATCTATCTATCTATCTATCTATCTATCTATCTATCTATCTATCTATCTATCTATCTATCTATCTATCTATCTATCTATCTATCTATCTATCTATCTGTCTATCTGTCTGTCTGTCTGTCTGTCTGTCTGTCTGTCTGTCTGTCTGTCTGTCTGTCTGTCTGGCTGGCTGGCTGGCTGGCTGGCTGGCTGGCTGCTGGCTGGCTGGCTGGCTGGCTGGCTGGCTGGCTGTCTGTCTGTCTGTCTGTCCCCTTCAGTTAGGTGGTGTGCAGTTGTCCACATCACTTGAGTCGTGCGCATGTCATGAGCGGAAAATGCCTGTGGGTATTGTATACCCTCCACTTTAACAAGAATGTAGTAAATATTACTGTTTACACCCATGGCACCGCTAAGAATATTTCAGTGTTGCTTGAATACGCCGATGACCGCTACTGCTCATCATCACACCTTTACCTGACAACTATTGTTATAAATATTAGTGTAGCATCAGGGATATACTATAATGACGCCTAGGCTATAAAATGAGAGAGAACATTATGTCGCAGCATGGGCTACGGACAACAAGTAGTCCTGCCTGAAAGCCACCACGTGTGGAGAACTATACTTCATTAACACAAACACGTCAATCAACCAATCAACCCCATAATGGTGTCTGAAAGCGAAAACAAACAAAGAAAAACGCCAGGTCGGTGTGGTAGGCGCCGCAGAGTCCCAGCGAAAGCTAGAAGAGTGGCCTTTCAGGGCCTTTGCAAAGCAATCATTGGGTAAATACTGCAAGCACACTTGCTTGGTGCCCTCTAGGGCATGAATAATAAACTTTTGGGTAGTAGGCTGCCATTCGCCATATTATTTCTCGTCATTTTTCTGAGAAGTGTGGTATCCGCTAAACACTTACAAGGAATATTGTGCCGATAGTCCATGCATTAGGGGAGGACAATGATGAATTATGGATGAAGTGGGTATGTGCCACAGTTAATAGGAGAACAAGAACAAACTTTCGTGATGGTTTGGATCATTGGACGGCCCACTCATTACGCTAGTCGCATTGTGCGATGACTGCTTGTTCTTTCGCTGTTGTAAAATGCTTTATAAGTCGCATTAACGCGATTGCTTTCCCGACATGAAACCTGCCTAAGGCAAGTATGACAACAAGTTATAAGCACCGGTGTAACTCAGTTGTAGAATGTTGAGCTGTCACGCAACAAACCCGGGTTCAAGCTTCACTGTGTCATTGGTGCAAGTTTTTTTGTTCTAACTCCGTGTGATGTAAATATGGACGCCGGCGGCGGCGGCGGCGGACAACAACTGCGCGTGACCCGAAAAGTGATCTTATAACAGCTTTCGCTGTAAAGAAAAAATGAGTAAGGCACCATTCCTTCTGCTGCTTCACATGAAATGAATTTTCGGAATTCGAGGGATATGCCAGATTACTTTTGTGTATTGTTTGTGTATTGATAATGCGCGTTACATTTGTAGGCGGCGGTGTATTTTAACGTCTCGCAGCTGCTAAAGAAATAAGAATACGAATGAGATCAACGATATTTGAGGGCTTATAACTGCAAGTAGCAGGCGACGATGCTCCACATGATAATTACCGTGACAGAGAAGCATAAGCCTTCCGCTACAACTATCTGTCGTGCTTCAGAGCCATCGATTATCTAAGCCTGCGAGAAACTCCTCGAAGGGGATAGAAAAGAACAGAGGATAGAATTTTCTGAGGATCAGGTCACATGCGAGAAGCCCTGTCGCGATCCTAATTGGAGCTGCGGGTGAGTGGGCTTCAGCCTCAGCTGATGGCTTAAGCGTGGAAGAAAGCTTAAATAAATGTAGACAAACGGCTAATGGGTTCGTCAGTGATTCGTTCTGGGCCCATTGGCTGCATGTCACGAATGAACACGTGTTAGCCAACAACAGAACACGTGATTGAAGCACGGGGCTCTCGTGACCGGGGCTCTCGTGACCAACACCACTGATCATCTGGCATGGCAGCTGTACAGTAGTCGGAAGACCCTTTGATAGAAACAGTGAACGTGTCAGCGAGTAAGAGGAACATGACCACTGATTAAACTGTCGAGGGCACGCGAAAGTTCGCAACGGAAAAGGGGAGCTCTAGTGTCACTGAGAAACAATCCACACCACATTAATTTTGACAGCACGGAAGTGAAACGGCAGTGTCATGCAGAACTCCTGCGTGAAAATACCGATTTCATGGTCATTGTAGCACCGGAGGCAAGTCACAAAGCAATACGATAAAGAACTTACGAAGCCGGTGGTGTACCACGTTCAAGATGACTTGTTGGTAACGATTCGTACGAGACCAAGTGCGAGAAAACAGTTGGTAATGACAAGAAATATCAGCACAAAAGAAGAGACGTTCTCAAGGGGCACGCGAATGGGTGTACGACCAAAGTATTTCACTAGACAAAAAGAATCCACATTTTGTTCTAGCTAAACTGAACGAAAAAGTGCTGCCTAGAAAAAACAGCTTTGAAAAGTATTGTCACTCACGTGGGCCAGTACATAGTAGCTATGCCTGGCACTGCTACGTTTGCAGTTGATGGCGATGTCCGCAATGTTTTACGTTAAAGAGCCTGTGTGCCATCTGAAGGAGAGGCGACCACGCTCAATAATTAACAACGTAATGTCGTCTGAACGCAGCGTAGCACCCGTTAAAAGTTACATGGCGTGAAAGCGCACGCCTTACTTCGGGACCTTCGATGCTTCGTACTGCGGAAAGAGTGGCATGTAGTTTTTTGATGGATTCCGAAAGATCACGAAAGAAGCTTTTGCTGCTGCCAATCTCCCAGGGGAACAATGTCAGCGAGCAAGACCGCAAGAAAGAATGCAACGACCTTACGGGACCAAGCTCCTTTCGTCATCCCCCCTTCCCCCACCTACACCAGTGCAAAGATGTTACGGGGCTGAGTGAATGCAAGTGGGGTGCATGCTTAATGAAGATGCCGAGCAAGAAGATCTAGTTAGAGTTAGCGAGGTTGTAGATATGTTCAATAGTAGGTAGGAGCCAGTACTGAGGAACAAGCACGCAAGAAATGAAATGTTAGTCATATAAATGGTATTTTTCGCTTTTTAGTTGTGTATGGAAAGTACTTAGAGAGCGCTGTTTCGAACGAATACAAAGTTTCAAGGAAAATATATGACCGAAAGCCTCATGTGGCCTGCGCAACAACCTTCCCGAAACGAGCTTCCTTCGTGCCCTCTGCCCTTCCTCTACCTTTGCAAAGATGTTACTGAGCAAAGTGAATGCCCCATAACAAAGCACAAAAGGGCTGCTTTTGTCTTTGGCACTTCATAAAACAAGTAATAAGACAATTTCGCCAGAAAATGGAGGCCTAATAATGGCAGAGGTTGAGCGACACGCTATAGGTACTTCACGCAATGCGGTGGCGGTTCGTCAATGAAGCCACATTCACGCTTGAAAAAAAAAAGCGACGATACTTATTGATGAAAAACTGCGTTCGCAATGTCTAACTTGTTCTCATTTGATGTCCGCATATACATGCCACTGTCGCTGACGCCTTGACCGGGGCATTCCATTTCGACAGCTTTCTGGGCATTCTATTTCATACAGAATTCAAGCTATGCACAGAAAACATTCTAAAAAAAAGTTTTCCCGTCATCAAACAGTTTTCAGGAAATACACCATCAGAAACTACATTAGTAATAAAGTCCGCAACAGCAGTGGTGGATGCGTCTGGCTGCGTAAAAGCGAATTATGTTCGGGCACGCCAAAGTTGGGCTGCTGCACCTTTTGTTTACTCTATTGTTTTCGGCAACCTTTACCTTAATCAGGCTCTTCAGAAACATGTCCTTGTGGAAGCTGTGGTATTTGCCATGATGCAAAGGTAGTGTGCGATTTCACGAACCACTGCTGACTCTTTTGCCGCCATATTTAATTGGTGCCCGCATGTGTATATTGCGTGTATAATCTAGCACAGCCCAATGAAGCGGGAATGCTGTCGGATGTTGCGTGGTGGTGGTGTCGAAAAAATGGATTTGGGTGTTTCCGCTTTCACACCCCTTCAAGGGCAAGTGGGAATGCATCCTAGATGTAGTCGTGTTCTTATGCACTGCAGTCCTTTGTAACAACGTTCTATAATATTGTGATATGAATGATAAGCGAAATGAAAACCAAACATGCCTTCGACGCACCCGTGACTTTTCAATTTTTCTTCTTTATTTTGAAAGTCAACTACCTTCTACAATTACTGTGGTGGACACGTGTTTCCTTAACAATGAAATGAAAGCCATGCCCATTTAACAATGAAATAAAAGTCGTGCCCACGGACCATTTTCGCTTCACCTCAGTCAAGCGTGTCCACAGCAGTCGGTGAAAAGGTCTATTCTTGTCAATAAACATCAGTGTACTCTCTACCTACGAGCTCCCAAGGCGCATCTTTTAGCCTCTAATGATGGCCTCACCACATCAACGACATTCGCCGCCTTTTATGTACTGGAGCAGCAGTCTTTTTATGCCTGCCACATAAGGGGGTTTCTTTCACGGCAAGTACACACCTGCGCTACACGCAGTTTAGAAGTCTCATAGTGTTTTATGGGCCCTGTTAAATGACGCTAGATTTCGTACTCAGTCGCCCGTGCAGATGGGCAGTCATGGTAGGCGAGTCAGCCTTGCAATATAAAGCAAAATTTCTAGGTCACTTTTAATTGACTGCGAGCGCTCATGTTCCCGCTTTAGTGAAATCACCACATGCTAGGATGCACTCGGCCTGCAGTGAAGCATTCTCTCACCAGCTTCCTTTAAACACGGACCAGTCTCAGCATCTGAATATTAACTGTTAGAGTATACTCGTAGCCCTCGCAAGACAGAAAGGATGAGTTACCCACGAAACATAAGATAAGTCATATCAGCAGCATTGGAAGGCCTGGCACCTCTTGTCCGTTGATGATCTAGAGAGATTACAAGAAAACAGCCGTGAGTTTGAAAACATGCTTGAGCGTCATGCTATTAATAGCCACCTTTTTCAAGCAACATAATGGGGAACGCAAGCACTCATTTGAAAAGTATGCACGGTATAGAAGCTGCCGAAACAAGCAATCACGTTTAGACGTCCTTTCTGCATCATGCATGCGCAGCACATCTAAGCTAAATTTAATTTAGGAACACCCAAGGTATTGATTACTGAATCATAATCTTGTATTTAGTTACGACGGGCACTTTACTCCAGAAGTGCCCCACGGAGGTGCCCGCGGAGAAGCTTCCCGTATCACCGCAAGCACGTGTTATAGACGTAATTTACCCTAGAAAATCAATGCATCTCTGCAGGGATGGCGGGGAGCCGGCGTAGTGTGTATTGTCAGCTGGTACCGCGTCAAACGACTTACCGTCCACAAACTTCCATTTCAAACAGCTCTGAGACCTGCTGGTCACTGTCATTCCTTCTTCTTTGGTTTTATGTGTTCCTGGTGCAGGTGAACGTCCGTTATCTACACCAATTTCAACAATAAGCACAGAGATGTGAGCTCAAATTTGTCATTCCGTGCCTGCGTGTACTTTCAGAAAAGAAAATAACGCGCGAGACAATCAACCTCTGAGTTGACGGCGTATATAAGCAGTGAGCGTTTGAAGCTACAACCTGCATGTAACAAGGACCTTTCCGACGTAACTCAGGCAGCTCCTCGATATTGGATTTTTACATTTTGTCCAGTAGGAACAAGCAAGCTTAACACGCCAATTACATCTTTTCGTAGATTCGTCCGTCATGTTTTCAATGACAGCGCGGCACAATATGCGCTCTTCAGAAAGCTTCAAAGATTTGACTAAGGGAATAGTCGACGTGTTTAATGCAGATGCGTTTCTTTTAGAAGCACGGACTGCTGGGCAATTCGGTAATTCATCATAACTGAATTAAGCAAAAAATTGAAGTACAAAAGAAAGGCAAATTTCTTTTGTACTTCAAGGTGTCTTCTTTTTGTACTTCAATTTTCGTACCGCTCAGTTAAGAGTGTGTTGCTTTTCTGGGTGTCATAATGTCAGTTGGCCTTCACCGTGTCGCCGCGCATCTTTGAGCTTCTTCTGATTCGGTCAGGGGACACTCTTAAGGAGCGAAAAGACCTCTTGACAACTTGGGATCCTATAGCCTGATAATAGCTATTTCGTTGTATGAATTATTTGTGAAGTAATAATATTTACCTGCTTATTTGTTTCACGTAGGTCGCACCACCATTATTAAGAAACGGGTGCTACACGAACAAAATTCTGGGCTTCGTCTACGAGTCATTGCGGACAGTCACCACTACAAATAAAGATGCATGTCATAATAATTAAGAAAAAATAACAATATATAATAAATTGCAAGTAAAGATACATATTTTACTTTTCTACATGAGCATTATAAAGGGCACGAAAGGTTTATTGCAACTCAGTCAACTAATTAAAGCATAAAGTGATTTGCATCCCCTTCACAGTGTATGTGTTTCTGATTTAGTTGGCTTGTGCACCTGTCACTTGACATGTGACAAGAAATATAAGCCGGCTGGACTGTTTTGTCTCAACTTTTCGTTGTATCTACACTTACAAAGCTTTATTGAAGCCATGAGGACAAGCTGAAAACCATATCTTTTCTTGAAGAAGTTGGCATGATTATCATTGTGGAATGCAATGCTTGAAAGGATACATAAGTAGCAGGTGAACATATAAATAGGGTAATACGTGAATATTTCAGTTGCTTGTTTTGAATAAATGTCCAACCCATAATAGCAAAACTGCAATGTGTTTGTAAATTCCCGCTAGAGAATCACCGAAAAAAGGCTGAAGTTCGCAAACATTTAGTCTTTGAAGTTTTTGTAACCAATGTCACTATTTGTCAGTATCCAGTTCCGAAGTTGTGGAATTGGTTTACCGTCAAATTTATGGACTGACACCAAACATTTGAAAACAAGACAAACAGATACCATTGTACGAGATTACGCCGGAGTTTTTGGAGGCCAATAATCTGGACGTGTGAAAAATACGTTTATTGTGTTTTAACAAAAGAACAACCTTTTTTTCAGAAGAAAAGAAGAGTAGATTTGAGGGCTGGTGTGATTTGTTAGAACCATATAATGAGAACAGACAGTGAAGCCAGCAAAATATCGAAAATATTCTTACAAGTAATTGTAATACAAACGTGCAGAAAGGAAAGTCGACCAAAAATAACTTGTCGTCGTCAAGGGCCGAACCTGTGACCTTCGAATAACGTGTCAGATGCTCTACCCACTAAGCCACAGTGGCGATCGAACCTCCTTCTACTTTGCAGGATATATATGTGCATTTAAACGTAGCAGTGTCGGTCGGAGGCAGCTGTTGCTTTTACGGCGAGTGTGGAACACTTTTTTTGCCTGTTGGTGCCAAAAAGCTCGCGATCTTATCACTAGCTGGCAGCTGATAGAAAATTCTTCGCATACTACCTCAATGAAATCAATCTGCCACAAAGAAACCGTCGCTATGAAAGAAGGAATAGGTGTATATATATATTCCCCCACACCGAAGCGCCAGAGCCAGGAGGCGCCATCTGGTCGGGGAACAATGCGTTAGTGAAAGGAAGGATACACTGACCGCAGACATCCTAAAGGTGAAAAAGAGAAAAGGGAGAGAGATGGAGGGGAAGGGGAAGGAAAGGTGAATGGGGGCGCCCGGGAGAGTCCACCTTAAATTCCCCCTTTTTTCTTTTTTTCTTTTTTCTTTCGTTTTCTGCCTCTTCTTCTCTCTCTCCCCCTCTAATTTAAGATTGTATAAAGCTGAGCACCAACAAATGTACCTTTAATCTTGATGAAGGCCAGACTCTAGGCCGAAACGTGAAAATAACCACGTTGTGACCGCTCATGGAGGATCTACTTTATTACTTGCAACGCTACGGCCACTCAACCACCATGCCTGCTTACACAAAACTGGCCACAGGCGCACCTCCAGTCGAGCAGATCTTATGGAAGTTCCCTAAACATACACCAACATCAACCATCATCGGAAACTCGCAAGGCTGTGGCTAGGGTTACGTCCAGACGTAACTGTAAGCACTGCAATTGTTACGTCCAGACGTAACTATAGCCACCACAATCGTTACGTCCAGACGTAACTATAGCCAGCGCTACTGTTACATCCAGACGTAACTATAGCCAGCGCTATGTTACATCCAGACATAACTATAGCCACTTCTTGTGTTACGTCCATGGTCCCACGGTGACGTTTGCATCTGCTACGGTACCGTTTGGCACTGGCGCTCGCCGAATTAAGCAGTCATATACTCAAATTCACCGAATTACGTGAGTGAGAAGTGCTGTTAATCTATGCGGTACTGGCCTTCGGTGACAGTATGTTTCTCACAGTGCTGGATCGTTTTTGTTGTATTGTAGCGTGTTTAGGTTTTATGTAAATTGTGTTTCGCAACTGAAACGATCAAGTATTCACTTTTGGCTGTAGTGGCCACAGAAGAAAAAAAAAGCTTTTCTCTGTAATTAGTTGAAGTTCCATGAAACTCTAACACTCGGCTTTTCATTTGCATGAATCCGTGTACCTCTACTGAAAGGCGTGACTGGAGCCTGTGTTTGTGTGTGTGTGTGCGTGTGTGTTGGGTCACGCGCTAACGGGCGCTTAGTTGAAGCTTGACACCACAAGGATTTCGAAAATGCCAACACTTTACGAGATGGTTTCTAATGGATAGATGGATAAGGCTGTACCCGTTATATGGAGCAGGGGATTATGATGGTTAGCCGGAATACATAACACTAGCTAGGTACTAGGGCCTGTGCAGCGAAGGATTAAATTTTAGTCGTGGATTCATTGTAGCCACCTATCAATTAACGTCGTCTTGGTTATTTCTACCTCCTTAATGTCTATTTTGCCTGCGCTGTCACTAAAACACAGCCCTATCAGAAAAATTGCCATGGTGGATGCTGAAAAACATGATGGGCGTAGTGGAAATAATAGTGGGCATGTGGAAATCATGATGGATATGGTGGGACGTAGTGGAAAATGTGGTGGATATGCCGCACATACTGGGTGCTATGGTGTACAGATGATGGTAAAGTGGAAATGATGGTGGATAGCAGAGGCTTGATAGTGGGAATAATGGGACACTCTGCCCACCATTGCGATAATGCTGGGAAGCCCTAAGCATATGGTGGGTGGTGCTTATTATGGTGAGCCACATGGGTGTACCAAGCTGAGAAACTCTTCCCACCATTGCGATAATGCTGGGAAGCACTAAGCAGATGATGGGTGCTGCTTGTTGTGGTGGGCCACATGCTGTACCAAGCTGAGAAGCTCTGCCCACCATTGCGATAATGCTGGGAAGCAGTAAGCAGATGATGGGTGGACTTATAATGGCGGGCAATTTATATAGTGTAGCAAGCTGGGATCTGTACACTACATGTTCTACCACCATGATTTCCACCAAAGGTTAGGCCTACCGACCGAGCCCGTACAATTGTGTTATCCGTGCTTCCGGGTTTGAGAATACACAATTTCGACGATTAAGAATGACAATACAGCGCAGCCATGGCATCAATTAACCTAAATTAGTATTTTTAATTGTGCATGGTGTCCGCTCAAGAAGCAACAACATCGATGCGACGCGATTCAAGCACTCCCAGAGAACGTACGTCTCTTCTCACCGACAGCCGTCGGTCGCACTCGCCGGCACTTCTCTAGCTTTTATGCGAGAACTCAGACGCGGCAATTCGTATGCTTGGGAAACCAATATGATTAGCGTATGGTTTCCGGCACACTGCATTCGTTTGGCCAAGCCGTTATGTAGTTGTTGCTATAGCGAAAGAGCTACAGCATTGCGATGGCACGGCTGCCCTCTACATTGCGTGAAAAGCATCCCAATACTCAATCAAAAAAATTAGGCGGGCGTATCTATGGAATGAGCCTAGAGGCGTCATAAAGCGTGAGCAGATGTCACCTTTTAAAACGAGCGCGCAACGGATATTTAACTTGACAGACCCCGTGGGTAAACTGTTGCTGCTCCCAAGTCCACTTGGTTTTTTTTTTCTTGCAGTTGTGGATTGTAAAAAATAGCACTGGTGCCATCAACACAGTGGCAATTGTTACAGGTGTAGAGAGGAAGAAGATTATGTGCCGCAGTGGGTCACGCCTTTAGCGAGCAGAGCCAAGCGCGAGCGTTTGCTCCGAGTCCGTTGCTGCCGCCCACTTTCCGCATCAATCGACCTGCTGTGCATGTACTACTTGTGCCAATAAACCCCGTTTCAGAGTGATGGAGGTGCTGGGTATTTCAACCTGGAACTCCGCAACAGGAAACTACCTGCCATCCCAGAAATTGCTGAAGAAACCACCCAGCAAGGTATGACCCAGCCTCCAATGGTCATCGTGCCCACTGCCCTACGCGTGCGCGATCCACCTTTTTTCGACGGTACCGATGAGCAAGACGTAGAAGATTGGCTGTCGACATTTGAAAAGGTAGGCGCAAGCAACAAGTGGGACGACACATCGAAGCTGCAATATGTACCCTTCTATCTGAACGAGGTAGCGAGTCTCTGGTTTAACAACCACCACTCGCATTCACCCACTTGGGGTGTATTTAAGCTACGCATTGCCGATGTATTCGGTTGCCCCGAGGTACGCAAGCTCCGTGCAAAACAGCGTCTACGGGGACGTGCACAGCTTCAGGGGGGAAGGCTTGCAAGCTACATCGATGATGTGCTCGACTTGTGCACGCACCTTGACCCTTAAATGATCGAAGCAGACAGAATAAACACATCTGAAGGGGATAGACGACCACGCCTTCCAGATGCTGCTGGCCAAGGGTCCCCGTACCGTTTCCGAACTCACCACTCTTTGCCAGAGCTTCGAGGAATTGCGCAACACAACGGGTCATGACCGGCGGCCAGCGGCTACCGACGGAAACTCTTGCGGCATTGACCCTAAGTGGAGACCACAACACAATCATGTCGGAAATCAAAACGATATGTGCGCGAAGAGGAGGCCCGGCAACTTTCGTGTCTGTCGTATCAACCGGGCAACGGGAACCCTCTTCCGAGCGTCCTCGCGCCCGCCATCAGACAGGTAATACACGCGCAGGTCTCTGAGACACTGCGCCCCGTCTCTCAGACAACACCTGTCACCGCGCCACTGACTTACGCTGCTGCTGCTGCTACTCCACCACGACTTCCACTTCGGCCGACTCCCCAGCCTCTACGAGTACCAACGACGCCATTTCCAGCAACACAACAGCGCTATAACGGAAACCATTGGCGCACAGCTGACAATCGTCCAATCTGTTATGCATGCGGATATCCAGGTCACGTGGCGTGCTTTTGTCACCGGCGCTTCGCAATGGGCCTGGCTGCAGCTCCGAGGTACTCTGACGACTCTTTCCCGGCCCCGTATAACGCGCAACGAGAAATGCCCCGTCAATGCGACCGACAATCAGTGCAACGCGACCCGTCCCCATCCAAACTAGACTACCACCCTGCTTCCGACTACCGACCATTCGGTCCCCGTCGCTTATCCTCACCACGTCGCTAAACCGTTCTCCGTCCCCGCTGCGCCACCGACCGAACCTTTTAGAGACGGAGAACTGACTGCGCAGCCTCCGGAGGCACGAGCTGCGAAATCGTCGCATTGTAGAAGTCCTCGCCCGTCCCCACAAACGTTCTGGAACTGTTTGTTGAAGGTCTACGAACTCTTGCGCTTGTTGAAATGGGTGCCGCTGTATCTGTGATGAGTCAAAAACTCTACCGTTCGATACGAAAAGTAACCACGCCGCCTTCCGACGTATTGCTGAATACCGCGAGCACGCAACCTATTCGACCAGTCGGAGCATGTACGGCGAGAGTAATCATTCAGGTTGTCCTGTACCACATCGAGTTTCTCGTGTTGGCCACTTGTTCCCACGACGTGATATTTGAATGGGATTTTTTGTCACGCCACCATGCCGTAATTGACTGCGCTCACGCACAGGTGGAATTTTCTGTGCTTTCTGATGCGCCATCTACCGACAATGAGCTCACTCACCTGGCAAGCTTCTTGTTGCTTCCGACATAGATGTTCCCCCTCTTAGTGCCATCGTTGTCCCCGTCAATCGCACTGAATTGTCCGGCTCCACCGTTGTGTTCTCCCCATCTGACGTTTTCAGTCACCGCCAAGGTACGTCTTGGCCATACGCCGTTCTGCCACCTCACCAAGATACTTCTGGAATTGTCGTTTGCAATCCTAGCTCATCACCTTAAGAGCTCACGTAACACTGGGCTATGTTCTTCCTGTTGATGACAACGCCATTGTCCTATTGAGTCCCACGACACTGGCCAGCAACTTCAAGTGAACGCTGTTACTCCTCCTTTACGCGGGGTGACTACTCCTCGGATATCTTCGATCGTTCCATCGACAGCAAGCTTCCTCTGGATCAACGAAACCAGCTAATAACCATTCTGCATGAATTCGTGTTTCATTTGGACCTTCCTCAAACGGCACTGAGTCAAACTAACACCGTCGCTCACACAATCTACACTGGATGCACCCTCCTTTGCGGCAACGCCCCTTACCGCGGATCACCCAAGGAATGAAGTGTAATTACAGAGAACGTGGACGATATGCTTCAGCGCGGTGTCATCAAGCCATCTTCTAGCCCCTGGTCTTCACCTGTTGTGCTAGTGAAGAAAAAAGACGGTTTGATTAGATTTTGTGTCGACTACCGGCGACTGAACAAAATTACATGGAAAGGCGTGTACCCTCTTCCCCGCATCGACGACGCTATCGATTGCCTACAAGGTGCCGAATTCTTTTCTTCGCTGGACTTACGTCCAGGTTACTGGCAGGTTCCGATGGCAGAGTGTGACCGTCCCAAAACAGCGTTCGTTATGCCAGATGGCCTATACGAATTCACGGTTATGCCATTCGGTCTGTGCAATGCACCTGCAACGTTTGAACGAATGATGGGCAGCGTTTTTCGCGGCCTTAAATGGCAGATATGCTTATGTTACCTTGATGATGTTATCGTATTTTCTCCTGATTTCCCTACCCACGTCGACCGTCTGCGCACAATTATTCAGTGCCTTACTAAGGCAAACCTCCAGCTTAACCTGAAGAAGTGCCCCTTCGGGGCTCGCCAACTTACTATACTTGGTCACGTTGTGTCAAAGGATGGAATTTTTCCCCCGACCCGGACAAACTTCAAGCGGTATGCAACTTTCCGAAGCCGACTTCACTCAAAGAACTTAGAAGCTTCATCGGCTTGTGCTCGTATTTTCGCCGTTTCGTCCACAACTTTGCATCAATAATAGCCTCACTTACGCAACTACTGAATGGTGCAGCTAATCTTTCTAGTTGGACCCCGGCCATGTGACGAAGCCTTCCTTGCACTGGGCCGCCTGCTTACGTCGCCACCCCATTCTACACCATTACGATCCAAGTGCCCCCACTGAAGTGCACACAGACGCCAGTGGCGTTGGTCTGGGAGCCGTACCCGCGCAACGAAAGCCCGGTATTCCAGAGTACGTCATCGCATATGCAAGCCGCGCACTCACGGAAAGCGGAAATGAACTACTCCGTAACTGAAAAAGAATGCCTCGCAATCGTTTGGGCATTGAGCAAGTTTCGTCCTTACTTGTACGGACAGAGTTTCGACGTTGTGACCACTACGTACTTTGTTGGTTGGCGTCGCTAAAAGATCCTTCAGGTCTTGGACGTTGGGCTCTTCGCCTACAAGAATTCGACATTCGTGTCGTCTACCGCTCAGGACGAAAACACTCTGATGCAGACGTCCTCTCACGATCACCAGTGAGATCCAGCGCAGACCTGCATTCGGACGTCAACTTTCCCATCGCTCCCATTTCCGTCTCAAGCATGTCGTCTGAACAGCGGAAAGACCCATGGATAAAATCTCTCCTCAACATTCTTCCCGACTCCTCATCGTCTGCGTACCCACGCGCTCTTTGCCGCCAAGCCACACATTTAGAGATACGGGATGCGCAACTATACCGCAGAAACTGCCATGCGAATGGCCGTAAATGGCTGTTGGTTATACCACGCCACATGTGATCTGATATCTGTGCGTATTTTCATGCCGACCCACAACATGCTCACGCTGGTGTGTTAAAAACATCTCACTGGATCCGCCAGCGTTACTGCTGGCGTGGTATGTACACCTTTGTACAAAAATACATTCGGTCCTGTTCATTATGCCAACGACGATAGACAGCGGCCCATTCACCCGGATTATTACAGCCTTTACCGTGTCCGGCGCGCCCTTTCGGCCGCGTTGGAATTGATTTTTATGGTCCCCTTCCGTACACTGCCACTGGAAATCGATGGATCATTGTCGCGGTCGACCATCTGACGAGGTATGCTGAAACAGCTCTACTACCTGCGCCTAGTGCACGTGACGTAGCCAATTCCATCTTGCGACGCTTCGTACTGCGTGATGGGGCACCAAGTGAACTGCTGAGTGAACGAGGGCGTGCCTTTTTATCCGAAGTTGTACAACAACTCCTTCGGGCATGCCGCACGGTGCACCGCACCTCTACAGCCTACCACGCGCAGACCAACGGTCTAACTGAGCGCTTCAACCGAACGCTAGGAGACATGTATGTCGCCATGTATATCAATTCCGACCAATCGAACTGGATGTTATTCTTCCATTTGTAACTTCTGCGTACAACACCGCGACGCAGTCAACCACAGGCTTCTCGCGTTTCTTTTTTTATATGGGCGTGAGCCATGCTCCACCCTTGACACCATTTGGCCGTATCGTCCTGGCGTCTCAGAGTTCAACCCTCTCTCTGAAATTGTGCACCACGCTGAAGAGTGTCGTCAGTTGGCCCGGTCATTCACCTCAGACAAAGCACCTCGAAAAAGACCGCCACAGACCGCGACCAGCAAGTCGAGACTTTTGCCGTGGGCTCGTTCGTCTGGCTCCGACTGCCCTTCCACTACCCAGGTCTGTCCTCTAATTTGGCCCCAAGTTTCATGGTCCTTATTGCGTGGTCGAACGTCGATTTCATGTAACATACGTGATCGAGCCGGTCGTGCCGTCTACAGACAGGCGACGCCTTGGTCGTGAGGCTGTCCGCGTGAGTCGTCTCAAGCCCTATCACGACCAACTCCTACTTTCGTCACCTTGACTTGCCAGGATGGCTCGTATTCGTCGCCGGGGGTATTGTAGAGAGGAAGAAGATTATGTGCCGCAGTTGGTCACACCTTTAGCGAGAGGAGCCAAGCGCGAGCGTTTGCCCCGAGGTGTTGTGATTCCTGAGTCCGTTGCTGCCGCCCGCTTTCCGCATCAATAGACCTGCTGTGCAAGTACTACTTGTGCCAATAAACCCCGTTTCACAGGCAGCAGTTGCTTGTGTTGAATAAACGTGCAATGTTAGTAGCGGGGGCAAATCTCGTCTATGTCGTGTACACGACAAACATAACTGAAGTTGAACCGTAAGTTTGTATGCCAACTAACTATTTAACACACAAAGAAGCTGGACCGATCAGCTGCATTCCGAAATGCTCTCTGCTGGTAACAGCGTATCGGCCAACGGCCGAAGATCATCGACTCCGTTCATGATGAAGACTCAAGCTATAAAGTCGTCCTGCCATGTCCTTCCCACTGGTAACGACGTTTTTAATTCCGTTTTCGTTCATGCCGACTTGAGTGGTAAGCCGTACTGTGTCCCAGACTTCCGTGACGCACTGCTTAAAGTGGTGAGCACAGCGGACATTAAGGAGTTGGCCAGTATCAAATGAGCCATGTATGGATGGCTACGTGTGCAAGCAGCATGGCGAAACAGAAACTCGTCACTTGTGGTGAGCTCTGTGTAAAAGGGCTGAAGTGCATGGTGCTAGATCCGGAGACCAAGAATATTAGGCTGAAACTTCTTTGGCTTCCGCTCATCTTGAATCGCGACGTGTTGAAGAGGCGTTTCAAGCTTACGGTGTTGTGAAGTCCGTTGAAAGAGAAGCATGGAGATGTGCAGGAATGGCACAATGAATGACAACAAATAGAGACGTTGCCTTGGAGCTCAAGGACAACCGTCACTGTTAGCTCAATACCACACCCTATGTCAATCTATGGCCACCAATGGCTCGTACTTATTTCCGGTAGGCCTTCACTGTGTCTTCGGTGCAAGCGAGTGGGGCATGTACGACGACACTGCAAAACACCGAGGTGCTTGCAGTGCCAGCGTTTTTGGTCACTCATCGGATGCCTGCGTGTTCGACTTATGCCAACAAACTTCGTTCTAGCCAAGGCACAAAAGAGCAACGTCTGGATCATCTTATGGATGTCACTGAGGTAGTTGATGTGACAGGAGAAGCAGCGGGAGGAGCAGAAGGTGCCTTAAAGGAAGCTGAACACTTGTCCATGGATACCCGTGGCACGCAAAATAACACCGCTAACGACGCCAGTGAAAGCATAAATAAATGCGGCGGACGAACACTACTTGGAAGGCCTTAAAGACGAGCCTCCTGACAATGAGGAACAAGAAGGAATGGATAGCAGTCAGACAAGGAAGCGTCAGGCACCGGTCACCGATGAAGCAACAACAAGTGCGCCAGACCACGACAGAGCAAGTGTCTTCGTGTGGTCCACGCGACACCTTCTTTGGGGACCAAGAAACGCACCGCCTAAGCCAGCGTCCTGAGAAAAGTGCTCCTAAAAAGTGCAAAGGAGGTAAAGCCACAGGTTGCCCTGGGGCTAAAGGGGACCTACAAAAGTTCTAAGATATCAAAATGGCTACCACGCTAACGTTTCCCATGTGTGTAGCGACACTCAACGTACGTGGCTTGAGGAATGTAAGGCGTCAGTGGCAGTTGCGATTGGACTGCTCGAATGGTCGTCCACGGACCATAACTAGACAGCCTTTGATGTTAGGGTAGATTGGAATGTGATCACTTCCTCGTGTCTCAACATCTGTAAACCACTTGACGTATCTCGCTAGCGAGTTGGAGAAAAAGGCAACGTCGAGACAGCTGCCGTATGTTACCCCTCGAAGAAAAGTGGGGCTGCCATCGTTTAGGAGAGTAAGACCATAGTTGTAGGCGATGTTTGCTAAGCTGCGTCCTCTTGCATTTGTCCGCGTACTTTCCCATACGTGATTGTGCGCATTAAATCACCCATGATGACCCATGGTGCAGGACACACTCTCAAAATATCCGCTAATCTACTGGAATTGAGATACTCGACGGCGATATATAAACGCCTATGAGAGTAAATATGATTTTGTTCTTTTTCACAGTGATGCAGACATACTGATTGTCATCGTGAGGTGCAATTGGTTGCACAACATACGTCACGACGAACAAAGAGCGATGATTTTGCTGCACACACCGTTCGTTGAAGACATGACAGCTTCGTACCCCGACAGTCCTATTGGTTTCGACAAAATTGGGTTCACAAATGACGATGATTGGAAACACGTTGGTAAACACAAACTGACGAAAATCTGAAAGGCGTGATTTTAGTCCTCTGTCGTTTCATTGGATGACGGATGCAGCCTTGACTTCTTTTCGAAATAATGAGGTGTGAGTAGCTATCTTCCCAGTTGAGAGATTCAAGTACTGGGCTTAGGGCATCCAATAGTCCAAGTGCGCTTTGAGCAGATGGTGTCTTTATGTCGAATAATATCGCTCGAATGGCTTCTATGAGGAAACGCAGCACCGAGATCACTTGACGATCAGTTTTAGGCAAATCTTCCCATGGCTGGAGACGGCTCTGGTGTGGCCACAACCTGCAGAGGTTCCTTAGCAGAAGAGCGAGTTGGGAGCGTGGGCCATTCTTCCAGAGAAGAGGCTTCTCTGTTTCTTTCCGTAGAAGTGGTGGCCCTTTCGTGGCGCTACTGGATGGAACCGCTAAAGAGTGGGAAGTACGTCTCGGGAATGTGTCTTGTTTGAATACTTTCAATGATGCCGACTTCGACGCCGACGCCGGACTAATTCGGCTGCCTTCTTTGTGTGTCAAGTTGTCTCGGGCCATTTGTCTGAGAACCGCGCGCTCCTTTTGGATACGAGGACAGTCTTTTCGACGAGGCAGCATGAGGACCGCTGCTGTTGGCGCACTTCAGAGTAGTCGCCCGACAGGCATCTTCAGCATAAGGTTCAGCGCAGCGGGGACACAGTCTTAAGTTGGCGCATATGCCCTTGACGTGTCCTAGCCTGAATCACTGATGACATTGAAGTTGCTTTTGGATGAATGGTCGAATCGGATGCCGGAAATGTCCAACTTAACATGGGACGGTATGCAATCTCCTTTAAAAAACACTTTAGGCAGCGCGTATTTCCAAGGCGCCGCACTGGCGTAATGACAGTTCCCTCGTTTGCAAGCTCGATGAGGGTAGACAAGTCAGCATTAGGAATGACAATGGCGACGTCATAAATTACACCGGCAATTGATTTTTTCATCCATTGGGATAAAGGGGCGCATTTTGATTCCGCCTAGCTCAGTCATTTGCTGCAGCTGTCCTAGTGCACTCAAATCGTGCACGTCTATGGCGAGAATGTTCTTGCTTGGGTTTACTCGTACGTGCTTAATTTGATGGTGGCACCGGACATTCGAGAGCAACGGAAAGAGCTTGCCTGTTCAGAAGCCGTAGGTTGCTTGATGGATTTTCGGGCATGAAGATGATGACGTGCGGCCAGCGCGCAGGCCTTGACTGCACAGTCGCTGTGCTTGCAGGAGCTGATGCTGCTGTATCTACGTCGCTGCTGTTTTGCACACCAAACAGCTCCTAATGCCACCTTATTAGGACATCAGTTTGTCAGTCTATGATGAAGACTTAATAGATGATGCTGTGCAGTCACTGAGAAGATGTTTTGAAAGAGAGTCTCACACAGTGACACTGAGGAGAAACAACTATTCCACCGACTGCAGGAGGGGAGCCCCTGGTCAACACTGCAGTCTACATGACGGACTAGTCAGGCCGGTGATGAAATCATTGCTTAAGAGTTGAATATTCTGGAGTGCCTGAGTTTAATGTTTGTGATGAGCAATACTTGATTGAATCACCATCATTGTTAAACGCATTTGAGTTATTCAGTGATTGAGCTAGCCGTTCATGTTGGAATAAATTATTGCAATGGCCATTATATGAACGCTTTCAACAGGTGCTACCTATGAACGTAAGGGCACAGTTACGAGTTCTGGTGCGTGCTATTTGGATAAATATCACTACAACGCTTCTTTACGTGATGTGCTCTCAGCACTTGCTATTCATTTCGACTACTGACAGTACGAAAACCATTCTCTCTCAGCAGCACTCACATTGACTTAAACCAGTGTTTCGTTTTAAGAGATTGAATGTGAAGAGTTAGCTGCTAATCTTTGTATAGCATTCGCATTTGCTCTTGTTTCATTCATTGTTTCGTGCTTGTAACAAAATCTCGAGCTTAGATTTTATCTTTGGACATTTGCTGGACCGGCATTGCTGGTGTGCTAAAACAGGGGTGCGACAGCCTTAATACAATTTCAAATACAAATACAAGACCGGGCAAGTCTAGGACTTGCCCGGTCTTCTCTAAGTGACGCAGTGCTCTGAAATAAGGCAGAGTTTACATCACCTGCAGACCTGTCTCATTCAAATTGGCAAAGTGGATACATGGTCTAGAAAAGGTATTGTGAAACCCTTCAATAGGATGGCAGTAACCGGGTAGACTCAAATGGCTGACCTAACAGGCCCCAACATGCACTGCTAAATCTTGAACAGTTTTATATCAGGTCCTTTTAACAGGGATGCAAGAGCTGCTCCAATCACGCCAATTTGATACAAGTCTCGATTGTTGTACCAAGCTGCAACAAACCCGTGAATTGCTGAGATTTCACCACGCTGCGCCAAATTGCCTAGCAAGCCTCAATTTTTTTCAGGTGTTCTAATTTTGATGAGCAAGCAGGCCATGTGGGCCAACTGCAGCTTTGCGCCATCAGTCAAAGCACGCAGACTCGAACTACAGTGCCTAGAATATGCTTAAATAATCCAGCCACCCACCCTATGCTCGTGAAACGTGATCGATCAAAAAATAACAACACTGCATGCCCATCGGTCTGCTGGCCCGTAACAGATACGTATCAGCGGGACGACGCAACTTCAAACAAAATGTATTGATGTAGTCACCAGCGCTTCGCGAAAATGAAAGTTTTCTTACCAGAAAACGTGGTTATGGCTTATTAAGGCTCGAACAAAGCTCGACATGCTCCGAACGCCGGCGCTGATTACCTTAGCAGTGACCATATACACAGTTTGTCTTGAAGCTGCGTTGTCATTGCCGTGGTCCTGGCGATAGATATGTAGCGCCTCAACGCGCCGCTCGTCAAGGAAGAAGAAGTTGGCATTTGGGCCCCGCGCGGCGGATGCAGCGCGATAATAAAAAAATCAGTTCGAAAACTGAACGCTGTCAGGGCTGGATCTTTCCCTCCGACAGTTAATGGTGACGCTCGATAAAGAACACACAGCGCCCGATCATTCCGCATGGATCCCGCCGGCTCTGCCACCAATCCTACCGGTACTGAATCCCTAAAAGACGCCCAGACCTAGCGGCGGCTGCTGTCGCTGCGATTCAACATGTCAACCTGCCACCATTTTGGCCCAACAGCCCCAGCACATGGTTTCTGCAGGTCGAGGCGCACTTCCACCTACGGCAAACCACCAGCCAACAGACCAGTCACTGGCATCTGGTATCCTGCTTACCTCCGGACGTAGCCGACGACTTAGCTGATATTTTAGCGTTGCCGCACCCGAGCCATCCCTACGACACTTTGAAGGCAGCTATCATTTCCCGCAAGTCTGAGTCCGAACACAGCAGACTCCAAACAGCTCATCACGGATATAGAGCTTGGTGACCGTCGCCCATCACAGCTCCTGCGACGCTTGCGCAGCTCCATGGCGGCCCCTCCGCCCCTCAAGAAGAGAAGCTGTTACGTGAGTTGTTCCTCCAGCGCTTACCGCAGAGCATGGTCCCCGGTTCTCATAGCTGCAGAAGATGTTCCAGTAGACACACTCGCTGAAACTGACTGACCGAGTGGAGGACTACTGGTGGGCACATAGCCTCAACGCCGTTACACACCGCCACCGGCCACCGCTGCAGACCCGGCGCTCGCGAGCATCGAGAACCGTTTGGACGCCCTTGTCAGGCACCCTCGATGATTTTGTACTTGCGCATCGTCGACCGTCATCCAGGTTCCAGATACACAGTCGCTCGTCGACGCCCCCACGTTCTCCGGAACTTCGGCCACCAGACGCGCCGCGGGCCGTTTCATCCTCAACCGTGTGCTGGTAACACCGCCGATTCGGTGCCTCTGCTCGGCATTGTGCGGCCTTCCTCCAGCAACTGGGCGTCGCCACTCCACATGGTGCCGAAGAAAGATCCTGGCGACTGGAGACCATGTGGGGATTACCGCGCTCTCAACGCCCCACACCTTACCAGACCACTATCCACTTCCTCACATACAGGATTTCACATGCAATTTGGCTGGGTGGCACAATCTTCTCTAAGATTGACTTAGTGAAGGCTTACCATCAGATTCCTGTAGAACCCGCTGACATTCCGAAGACGGCCATCACCACCCCATTCGGTCTGTTTGAATATGTGAGTATGCCTTTTGGATTGCGCAAATCTGCACAGACCTTTCAGCGCACTATCAACGAGGTCACGCGAGGTCTCGATTTCGTATTTGCCTACCTTGATGACCTCCTTGTAGCAAGCCCATCCGGCAATGAGCATGAAGCCCACCTGCGCACCCTGTTCCACCACCTGGATGGATTACGGCCTCGTAATTAATCCCAATAAGTGCCTCTTCGGCATCCGCTACAATAGAGTTCTAGGCCACATTGTCACTCCAAAGGGTAGCCAACCACTCGCCGGCACAGTGAAGGCTATTCAAGACTTTCCACCCCCGACTTCACTGAAGAGACTCCGAGAATTTCTGGGCCTACTAAACTTCCATCGCCGCTTTCTTCCAAAGCGCGCCCACTTCCTAAAGCCCTTGACCGACCTATTGGCTAAAAAGAAAGACCGGCTGCGCCACTGGAATGGCCCAAGGACGCTGCATCTGCCTTCGGCACTGCCAAGAAGGCTCTGGCAGACGCTACCATGCTCATACATCCCGTCCCTGATGCCACCAATTCGTCCTCATCACCGATGCATCAAGCGTGGCAGTTGGCGCCATTCTCTTACAGCACGTATCGGTTGGCCGCCCCTTGGGTTTTTTTCGCAAAAACTGAAGCCACCAGAGACAAAATACAGTGCATTTGCCCGAGGACACTCCTCGCGGTATACCTCGCAATCAAACATTTTCGTCATTTATTGGAGAGCCGGGACTTTTACGTCGTTACAGACCACAAGCCCCTGACGTTTGCCTTCCATCGCAATCACAGCATTAAACTGCACGGGAGATCCGTGAACTATGCTTTATTTCCGAGTTCACTGTGGATCTCAGACACGTACATGGGCCGGAAAATGCTGCTTCTGATGCACTATCCCGCATCGATGCCTTGTCGACCCAGCCACCAATAGACATGGAAGAGCTAGCAGCTGCCAAAGCAACGATCCTGAGCTGCATCGTCTTTACTCTTCATCTACGTCTCTATCGTTCATGGAGTGCCCGCTTCCATTTTCTACCTTATTAATAATGTGCGAAACGTCTACGGTGTCCCTCGGCCCTTCGTGCCTTCAGCTTTCGTCATTCAATTTTTGATCAATTGGACAGCATGAGCCATCCTGGTATTTGTGCGACCCAGAAGTTAGTCACATCTCGTTTCCTTTGGCCAAGCATCAATGCTGATGTACGACGCTGGGCGCGAACCTGCCTTGAGTGCTAGCCCGTTAAGTTCACCATCACACTCTCACGGCAACATCCCCGTTCGGCCTCCAGACGCAAGGTTTTCTCACGTACATCTCGACATCGTCCGGTCCTCTTTCGTCATCGCAAGGAGCCTGTTACCTGCTGACATGTGTGACTCGCTTCACCAGATGGCCGGAAGCGTTTCCCATTCCGATATTACAGCACCAACAGTTGCCAGGGCTTTAACGAACGGCTGGGTGTCGCGCTTTGGATGCCCTTCTGTCTACACACTGATCGCGGTCGTCAGTTTTAATCGGCCTTTTTCACCGCGCTTGCCAATATCCCGGGCATTCGACACATCCACACAACTGCCTACCATCCTTTCGCCAATGGCATGGTCGAACGGCTTCATCGACAACTGAAGCTGCCCTCACTGCTCACCAGCCAAGGGAACGTTGGCTCGACCACCTCCCTTTCGTACTTCTGAGCATCCGATCAGCATTGAAAGTGGATCTCGGCTGCTCATCAGCCGAACTAGTCTATGGCGTTTCCCTGCGTCTTCTAGGAGAATTCTTCGAGCCATCATCGCCACCTTCCACTCACAATGCGTCCACGTACATTCGAGAGCTGCGCCACCACGTTTCGGGACCTTGCTCCTGTGATTCCTGCCGACCGACACCCCCAGTGTGTCTTCGTCAGTCAGCATCTGCATGACTGCAGTCACGTCTTCGTTCGGCCGTGGACCAAATACGGCACCGCTAACACCAGCCTCTAATGGCCCATTCCGCGTACTCCATCGTACACCTAAGACATTCACGCTGACATCAATGGCCGTGAAGACGTCGTGGCTGCTGATCGACTGAAACCTGCGTATATTGCCGCTCTCGCGGCCGCGGGGTTTCAATCTAAGTCTGGATGCCAACATCCAAGCATGTCCACTGGGTGACTCCTCTGGTGATTCCTACGGCTCTCGTTCTACGGGCGGGAGCCCTGCAGCGCCTCAATGCGCCGATCGTCAAGAAAAAAAGAAGTTGGCATTTGGGCCGCGGGGCGGATGCAGCACGTAATAAAAAAAATCAGTTCGAGAAACTGAACGCTGTCCAGGGCTGGATCTTTCCGTGTTAGCTCCGACAGATATCTGGTACCGCTTCCAAGGCAACGATCGCGTGCCATTGTTACTTTAATCTGGTCAATTGTGCCTTGCAAGGTAGCCGAAGCGGCACATAGCCCCACGGTGAAAAAAAGGCGGAGCGGGGCGGGAAACAAAATTTGTTGAGTTAGGTTCTATAGCTGCTAGAACCACCTTTGCCGCACCACACCGGCGCCCCGCAAAAAGGCATGTTGAGATTTACAAGGGGCTTTTCACGATACTGGGACACTGCACGTTTTGCTCAGTTACTCATGCGTTTGTTGCACTGTTCAATTATGAGTACCAGATAATTACTGACGTCAAAATAAGCTACTGCCAATCATTTTAAGCAGTGTGTGACATTATGCTTTTCTACGAAAACAACTAAATTGTGTGCCTGTTTTTTTTTCACCACCTCTATTTCTCGGTTTTACGAATCTTACAAATTTCAAGGTCCCAATCTCGGCAGATTGATATTGAAATTCTCAGAGTCTGTCAATTGATTTAACATGTGCAGTAAACGCTAATATGGACTTTGTAATTGTTTCCTCAGCGAGGTGGTTTGAAAATACTACCTTCATTGAATAGTAGTAAATAGTAGGTTCACACTACACAATTAAGGTTATGTTGAATTGTATATACATGTTTTTCCTCTAATTATAAGCTTATTTTTATACTGCTCCTAATTCGCTACATCCTGATAAAAATGCATGTTTGTTTTCCCGTAACCTGCTTCGAGCTTCAAACTTGGTGCTCCAAAAGTAACATTTTGCTGTCGTCAGGAATAGTGACGTCAACTTGTTCATATAATAATAACTCTACCGGTGTCACACCGGACATTTCCAGCTCCACCAGGGCCAACCCGAATGTGGTTTTTTGATCGCGATCAACAGTGGCAGCTACAACTTATGTCGCTGTGCAGCCACACATAATAGAGACATTTTAACCCAGATCGTCAAGATCGCGATCGAAAGATCCCATGGGACACGAGCGCGGTGGTATTAGGTGCAGCACGGTAACATACACAACTCACGGACAAAATGTGGCACATAAAAATAAAACACACACACGTTCAGACATGTTTTCGTTGTGCCTTACTTTGTTCGTCTAAACGCACGCCAGCGAAAACGTCATGGAAAATAAAATCCCACTCACCTCAAAGAAGGTGAACATCCTTGTGAAAGCACCTCTTGTTGATGTTCTTACCTGGCTCACTTCGCTGATAAAGGCCTTTTTTGCCGTATCGGGAACGCTCCGAGGAATGCAGCCTTTTTCGAGGTTGTCCACAATGGCGCGGTAACCGTCTCCGCAAACGACAAATGTGACTTTTGGTGAACCCCACATTTCAAATGACTCTTCACGGTATTACTAAACACATATGTTTCCAACCTTCCGCACGTTTGAAGAGGCATATAGGCTACACGCAGAAAACGTTAAATCCGGTAGCACAAACTAGCATCAAAACCCATCACACAACCAGCAAGCACCATATTGACAACTAATGACTCCGAAATAGGCTCATCTTGGCCGCTTGGAGTTAACCGACTTCCCGAAGTTCATAAGTAAAATAAACAAACATTTCGAAGCTGGTGAAAAAAGAAAACTCATTGACACAATTTCAAGTTCATAAACTCACGTTATTTTTGAAGATGATGATGTGTGGTGCTTTATGGCGCAAGGCCCAATTCATGGCCAAAGAGCGCCATTTCAATAGACTAGAGATATGGACAATGGTATTGTAAACGATGAGTGAATGTAAAGGGGCCTTAAAATGCCTAGCGCTAATGCGGGTAAAAAACCTAAGTATTAAAATTATGACAGTGGCTTGAAATATGTGCAGTGAAAGTAAATGTCAAAATGTCAGGATAATAAGACTATGGTGGAGATGTAGTCACCATAGGTCCTGCTACATACCACCTTGAAATATGCAGTGAAAACTGCGTACATCATTTAAAAACATAAACAATGAGTGAATTTTCAAAATCGGGTCCCTACTGACAAGCATCCCAGGGTGTAGTGGGAGGTACTGTCGGTAGGGCAGTAAAAAGTGCTTTTTCCTTAGTACGTCCAACTCATTACACTGGACGAGGATGTGGAGAACCGTAAGTGGTGAACCGTAAGTGGTTCTCCACATCTCGCACACAATGGTGGATCACTGGCAGAGAGAATATATGGATGCGTAGAGTATGTATGCCCGTTCTTAGCCTTGTAAGTGTCCTTCTGTATGTTGCGATTTTGATAGGGGCGGCCAATGACCAAGTTGTGGCTTAATAACATGTAGTTATTACTTGTGTGTCTATCCCACAAGTTTTGCCAATAACTTCTGAGTTTTGTTTCAGAAAAAAATTTCATGTCAAGTACAGAGATTGGTATTGATGCATTAGCGGCATCGTTGCTGGCGGATGCAGCCAGCTGATCTGCCAAAACGTTTCCCTGTATCTCACGGTGCCCCGGCACCCAGCAGACTACAACATGCTGTTCGGATGAGTAGACTGTGCACAAGAGTGAATAAAGGGACTCGAGAACTGGGTTTTTGTGTTTTGTAAGTGCTTTCCAGGCTTTCACCACACTCATAGAATCCGTGTAGATTACCGCTTTTTGTAGTTTATATGTGCAATGCGTTTAACAGCTGCAAGTATTGCGTAAGCTTCTCCTGTGAAAATGCTTGCATCAGCATGCAGGACGCCAGTATATGAGAAGGATGGGCCAATGGCTGCGTATGAAACAGAAGTGTTGGACTTTGAGGCATCTGTAAAGGACTCAGGGCATGTGTACTTTTGTTGTAGCTCTAAAAAGTATGTGCGGATATGCACAATGGATGCGTGCTTTGTAATCTCTAAAAAGGACACATCACAATCTATCAATCGCCACCGCCATAGTGGCAGACATGCTGCGGGAGCCATCAAACGATATTCAAGTGACACACCGGTGTCCGCAGAAAAGCCCCTCATACGAAGTGAATAGGGCTGTCTCAAAAATGGCCGGTTTTCAAACAAAACAGAAGTAGACATGTCATCAATTGTGAAGTGTGAAGGCTGGTCCTTGTCTGCCTTCGGTTTGAGATAATATAAAAAAGATATATAACATCTCTGTAGGTGGAGTGACCGTTCGTTTGATTCCACGTACAGGCTTTCAACGGGCTGGTACGAAAAGCACCCATAGAAGGTGGATGCCTAGGTGGTGAATTGGGTTAAGCATTTTTAGGGCTGTAGGTGTCGCCGACTGATAGGTTTTGCTCCATAATCCAAGCGGGTGTGTACGAGGCTCCTGTACCAATTCATGGACACTTCTTGTCACTCCCCCACGTAGTGCGTGACAGCACTTTAGAACATTCATGATTCTGATGCACTTGTTTTTTAGATACTTATTGTGTGTTCGAAGGTTAGCTTAGTGTCCAGAATTAAGCCTAAGAATTTGTATTCGACATTAACAGACAGGCGTTGACCATGAAATTGAATTTCATGGTCGGGGTGAGTGCCTCTCTTTCTAGAGAACAAGACACACGTGCTTTTTGGGGGTTTAAACTGACTCCGTTTCCTCGGCCCATTGGGAGACCTTGTTCAAGCCAAGCTGAACCTGCTGCTCACAAACTGCTAGGTTACAAGACTCAAATCGAAGCTGGACGTCATCGACATAATACAATAAAACATATTTTGTGGGATGGAATGATGCAAAGAATTCATTTGATAATAAAAAGAGTACAGCTAAGTACACCACCTTGCGGCACTCTTGTTTCTTAGACAAATCTTCGGGAAAGAACGCTGTCGACTCTGGCTCGGAATGTACGATTGGACAAGTAACTTTCGATAATAGCAAACATCCTGCCACGAACACCAAGATTGGACAGGTCTCTTAATATTCTCAATCTCCATGTCGTATCGTAGGCTTTTTCGATGTCGAGGAACACAGAAAGCATTGTTTGTTAACGAAGGCGTCTCTGATCTGTGCCTCCATACGTACGAGGTGTCGGTGGTGGATCTACCCGCTCGAAACCTGCATTGGAATGGGTTGAGCAGATTGTTCGTTTCAAGGTAATGGACAACTCTGCGATTTATCATTTTTTTTAATAAGTTTACGAATGCAACTTGTAAGTGCGATTGGCCTGTACTACCAACGGAAGCTGTATCCTTGCTTTGCTTTAAAAGCGGAATAATAATGGCTTCTTTCCAAGCAGAGGGAATTTCACCGGAAAACCAGATAGAGTTATGCAGTGAAAGCAGGGTTTTTTGTGTTTCAGAAGGCAGCTGTTTTAATATATCGTATACTATACAGTCCGAACCTGGAGCTGATTTATGCAACATGTAGTGATGCTTGTAACTCGGCCAAACTGAAAGGGTTGTTATATGACTCATGTTTAGAGGATTTTCTCTGTAGTTTCTCTTTTTCAATTTTTTTGTGTCGTTGGAAAGCTGCAGTATAATGCGATGAACTGGACACCTCTTGGAAGTGGGCACCGAGGAAGTTCGCCTGGTCTTCTAAGGTGTCCCCTTGTGTGTCTACGAGAGGTAGTGCAGATGCGTGTCGTCCTGCTACCTTGCGAACCATGTTCCAGACTTTAGTTCTTGTGTATATGAAGTGATGCCTGATAAAAACTTATGCCAGCTTCTCTCCTAGCCTGCCGGCGCATTCTCCTCCCTTGGGACTGATTTTCTTACAGCTTTCAGGATTCTCTGCTGCCGGCGAGTCCCGTAAGCGATCTCCACGCTTTGTTTTGTTGTTTGCGTGCATTGCGACATTCTGTGTTTCACCATGGGACACGTCGCTTGCCCGGCAGTCAGAATGTTAGCGGATGCATTTCATCGCAGCGTCGGTCAGAAAAGCAGAAAATATTGTACAGCTGCATCTATGTTAAGCCAGATAGGTCAGTCCAACTTAAGTGAGTATTGTACGAGAACGTTCCAATCAGCTTTGTCAGTGATCCACCTGGGGACCTGTGGGCGATATTCATTTGAATGGGTGTGCTTAGCGAGACGGGAAGTGGTCACTTCGTAGGATAGTGATGACATTCCATGTCAGCAAAGGAAGGAGGGATGGTGAGGCAATCCGGAGGTCTATTGATGAGTAGGTATTGCTGGCGAGGCAATAGTATGTGGGCTCTTTTCGATTTGAAAGGCACGCGCCAGAAGTAAACAGTAACTGTTCATCAGGTGGCTTCGAGCATCGCAGCGAGACTCACCCCATGATTAAAATCTCCAAGGAGGATATAAGGTTTTAGAAGTTTATCTAAGGAACTGGAATTCACGTTTTTCAAGATGGAAGTGTGGAGGTATGTAGACAGAGCAGATGGTGACCAGTTTGTTTAGGAGAACTACACGAATAGCCACTGCTTCAAGAGATGTTTTGAGTGGTAGATGAGTACCAGCAATCCCTTGATTGACTATAATGACCACACCACCAGAAGACGTGACGGCTTCATTCCTGTCCTTTCGAAAAATGATATATGGCATCGAAAATTAGTGATCTTGGGTTTTAGGTGTGTTTCTTGTACACAAAGCACTTTTGGTGACTGTTTATGTAAAAGTTCTTGAACATCGTCAAGGTTTCTCAGGAGTCCTCTGACGTTCTACTGTAAAATTTGTGCCTACATCTTCAATGTAGTTAAGTGCTGTGTGTACAGAAACGTTGCCTTAAGTTACAGGGCCTGTTGGGGCCCTGTAATACGAGGTTCACTTGCTTGCTTCGCTCCAAAGTCTGCGGCCTTTCCTTCGGGCGTCTGGGGCGCAGGAGGAGTCTGGCTTTGGTGTCCATCACCCTTCTATGGTGCGGATGGTGCCTGCATGGCAGGCACGTTCATAGGCAGTTTCGGACTTGGCTGCACTTGCAGAGGTCCGTGGTCCAGCAGACTCTGAAGTCTGCTGGCCCTTTTGAACAGGAGGCGGAGCAGTACAGGCTGCTCCAGCCGAAGTGCTTCTGGCTGGAGCACTTCCGGGTCCAGCCAGAGCTGGAGCAACCGCAGTCACACTTAGTGTGAATCTCGCGGATGCCGAAAGACGTGGCACGGCGCCTCGACGCGCCACATCGGCGAAGGAAGGTTCGAATGATTGTGTGTAGAAAACGTTGACGTGGCCTCTCGAAATGACAGTTGAACTTGAACTGAAGTTCTAATATTTGTTTCTCTTTTTCCATGCAGGGCATGATCAGGAGTAGGCAGCATGATCTCGTTCACAGTTAGCGCAACAGGCTTCGGAAGTGCACTTTCGGATACATGTTCACGAGATGCGCACTTCGCGCCCCTAGCGCGCCCTCTGCACGTTGGGATCCGTGTCCGAAGCGCTGACACTTGAAACATCGGCGAGGATTCGGTACCTAAGGTCTGACACGAAGCTTGCAGTAACCAGTTTCAATGGAGTGAGGAAGGTTGCTTGTACCGAAATAACTATGATCTGCTTTTTTGGATCTGTTTATTTATTTCACCTGATTATTATTCTTTGTACTTTCACTACATTTGTTCTTGCCAGCCTTCAAGCCAATTCACTTTCAGACAGCTCGAGTAGGTCATCATCAGATATACACCACGCACTGTGTCATCGACCTATGTTGGCCCACTGATACTGGGATGTTATCAAATGAAACAAGTTTGTGAGCTTGTCGTACTGAGTCTTGTCGTGAACTTCGAGAAGGAGATCGCCATTCCCCATCTTAGTTACTTTATAGCCAGGGCCAATTGCATCTGTGAGCGTTTTCGAGACATAAATGGTGAAATAGATTGAACTGTTTTCTTTTCATTTTGGCTGGGGATTACATGGTACTTGGGGAAGGTCTGTTTAGCTGTGCAGTAAATAAGCTGTCATCGGTGCGCCACCTTCTCAGGCGGCGATCAGGGAGTGAGGGAAAAGGGTTTACATAGGAAGCATTTGAGATTCGGCGGCGATGGTGGCCAACCCACCACCGAGCCCAACAAGGGGACGATACTAGGTTGATAGTGAACACTTAGAGACGCAGCCATGCATCGCCGCTATAACCGAATATAACTACCCAAGGTTGGTAACTACACAGGGTTAACCCTCGCCGCCAGAAAATTTGGAAGTGAACGAAAAGAAAAGATGACAGGACAGATAAAAAGTGAGAGATAAAGACGAAGATGCAGGTAGAGAGAGATAGGAAAAGGCGACTGCCGAATTCCCCTGGGTGGTCAGCCCAGCGGGCCGTCTACGTGAAGCCGAGGCCAAAGGGTGTGTTTGTCTCCACATGGGGCCTTAAAGGTCCAATCACACGGCGTCGGCTCAACCCCAAGGATCCCCTTTCCTCGACACGGCTAAGCCACGCACGGCTAGGCGTGGGATGGAGTCGAAACCCCCGTTAGCTCGGGTCCCGTGGTGTCGCTACACACCAAACGCCTGCTTACGCAGATGCCCTGCGGGGACCTCCAGTTATTTTTGCACGCGTAAAAAAGCATGCAGTAAGTTCGCTTGGTCTCTAATCGTTATTTTTTTCACGCTACCGAAAATTGTATTTTGCCTTCTGTAGTGCGGCTGTTAGGTGTGGTTGACTTATGGCTTGTAAACATCGGTCGCGCAAAAATGCGAGTGGCAGCTAAGCATTCTGCGATGATCCCGTAGAGTCTCATCAACGCGGTAATAAACTGGACCTACCTACAGCGAAGAGCATGTTGAAAAAAAAAAAGCTTTTGTGAACCTCACGAAGCTTCCCATCTGATTATTGTTCAGCAGCATGCCGTGACGGCATACGTTAACTGGCGTACATAGGCATACTCATCGCCAAAAGAACGCGACAAGTACACCCAACTTCGAGGAGACCAACAGAAGAAAAAAACACCTTAAAGAAAAAAAATTCATCTATGTTATTTTTGGTCAACAATGAAAGCATAAAGCAAGATCTGTCAGATGTTGACTGTTTTTTGCGTTCATTAGACAGGGTAGTGGTAAAGATATTCTCGTCTGGGCCCCTTAATTAGTGTGTGGTGTTGTTTAGAATTTTTTTCACGAGCAGTAAGCGTTACATAGGTGAGTATTCGACTGACCTTACAATATCTGTAAGCAATTATATATTATTTATCTTGTTTATGCATATGCCAGACCTCAGCGTAAGTAATAGCGTAAAATAGCTGAGCTATGGAGAAGAATTATCTTTGACTAAGTTGTAAATGATGCCTGAAGCTCTTTTCTTTATTAACGCGGAAGCTTTTTAAAGTGCTGCTAGTAGGAAGAACAAATAAAACGTGAGATAGCTTAACGCACGAGACTGGCTTGCACATCCCTCAGCAACTTTTCTGTTTAACAAACAACACCTAGAGTTTAAATGGCTGGCAAAAGATTTACGTTTCTAGAGCAGCAAGTCAGTGATTCCTGTCATAGCACATGCTTTACCTCGTGGAAAAAAAAGTGATCTCCTCGTCTTAGCCACAATAATTTTAGTGAACTTTTTCCAGTCACGCCCCATTTTACTAACCAAAAAATTGTACGAAGATAACGATACTACCTAACGCGAATTCTACGCGCAGCTTCTTGTTGAAGCAATGTTAACTGCAGCCACATGCACTCTGCAGCTGTAGAAACGTAACAATAATTCGCTACATGTTGCCACTAAAAGTGCCATTGCTCAAACTTCACGCACACCACTATGTGAGTTGAAGGTACCACGAACTATGTGGAAGGCCTACATCCACTTTACGACAATCGAAGCCTGCCGCGCTGCACGCGCACAAACTTCGAACATAAGGAAGAAAAAGCGAGGGGTGGGGAGACAGCCTGCGTGACTGAGGAAAAAAGCGAGGCTGCCGTCACTCTTGAAATCGACAGATTCCGCGTTTACTTTCTCGTCTTCGATCTATCGGTTACGCTTCCAACGCAGACGGCGACACCGTATGGCCCAGGAGCACACGCCTAGAGATCAGCTCTCAAACACAACTGCAATATTGGTGCCATAAGTGCATGGTCATCGGCCCAATGCTCTCTTGGGGAGTGCAAATGGCTGGTGTAGGCCGAAAGCACTGGTGTAGCATGGGTGAGTGCAAATTCTGGTGAGGCTTGAGGGGGACCACTACTCCATTTGTTCCCCCTACCGACGCCCATGCATAAGTGTGCAAAACAAAATGAGTAATAGATAGTGACGATCTTGTTAATAATAAGTTAAACAAGAAGCAACCCAGTATGCTCCCCTATGTGACTCCTAGCTGGCGTAGGATGCAGTGTTTCTGATGAGTGCTAATTATTAATAACATACTCATGTCGAAGGGACACACAAGAATTCACAAGTTAGAAGACTCAATTGCCAACATATTACGGAAATTTAAGCTTGGCAGAAAGTGTTTTTCGCTTTTGTTTTATAAGCCAAGATTCCTTAAAGTAAATGAAGAATGTCCCTATTGTCAAGAGTCCGACGATATCCGGTCTGGTCAGGAACAAACATAGTGCAAAGTAACAAAAACGCCGACCAAGGTGAAGTACACAAAAGGTTAAAAGGTGCGGGAAGCCTAATCGTCTTTCTACCTTATGTGTATTTCACTTTGGTCGGCATTTTAGTTACTTTGCACTAAATAAAGAAGACTAACACTTGACACTTCACTTCAATTTTTAGGAGACTAAATTCTCTCTGCAGATACAGTACACCTACTTGACTTGAAACCATGCTTGCATGGTATTGGAAGATTACGTCCCTCAATAAAATGAGGGAGACGTCTTCAAATGATGTTTTCTAGGCCTTTAAAGAAAACTCAAAACGGGCAAACAGAAATCGCACAAGTTTGTGTCACACAATTACTCAGATGACATATTTAAAACAATGCATGAAATCATGAACAGAAAATTCAAGGTATTCATCCTGCTTCAAGAACACAAGTAGCGCAACACATATATACTTGTGTGCTTGGCATAAAGGTTTCATGTATACGTGCAATAAGCTGTAACAAGGTGCTTTGGAAAGCTCAGATGGATGCACACGAAACGAAACATCAAGAAATATTTGCTCTTGCGCCCCTTCTCTGTGATAACCAAGGTGAAGTACTGATCACAAATAAAATAGCTTTTGCCACCAAAACAGTCTGAAGAATTTCAAACAATGTAAGAACTGAAATGAAAATTCGAGCGACTTATGTTTGTAAGACACAAGTACAGTGACAGGCTGTCAAGTGAGGACGATGCTTCTATGTATGCGTACAACAAGCTATTTTTAAAGGATCACATTCAAGCATACGAAACAAAGCGTAGAGAATTATTTGCTTTTGTCCACCTTCTCAGCGATAAACACAACCAATTATCACAGACAAGAATTCTTGAGCCACAACAACACTCTCATCAACCATTTCAAGCGATACATGGAAGCTAAAAAGTCTTTATTGTTTGCAAGACATGAGTATCGTCACAAATAGCAGTCCAATGGGAATGATGCTGTACAAGCAAGCATACAACAAGCCATTTTCAAAGCCTCAGTTGGAAGCGTACAAAACGAAGCGTGGAGAATTATTTGCTATTGTGCACATTCTCTGTGAAAGCACAGCCATGTATCAGGAACAAGAAAGCTAGTGCCATTAAACACTCTGGTTAATCATTTCAAGCAATGCGTGGAAGTTCAAAACAACATGAGCTACTCTTGTTTGCAAGACATGAATATCGTGACCATTAGCTGTTCAGTTAACATGATGTGGTACACGAATGCGTACAACAAGCTGTTTTCAAAGGTACGGATGGAAGCACACGAAACAAAATTCTGAGAACTATTTGCTCTTATTTAGAGTTTAGCAATAAACACAGCCAAGTACATTTCATGAGCAAGAAAACTTGCGCCACTCGAACATGCATTCAACTATTTAAAGTAATGTGATCATCATCATCAGCCTGGCTACGTCCACTACAGGACAAAGGCCTCTCCCATGTTCCGCCAGTTAACCCGGTCCTGTGCTTGCTGCTGCCAATTTACACCCGCAAACTTCTTAATTTCATCTGCCCACCTAACCTTCTGTCTCCCCCCTAACTCGCTTTCCTTCTCTGGGAATCCAGTTAATTACTCTTAATGACCAGCGGTTATCCTGTCTACGCGCTACATGCCCGGCCCATGTCCATTTCTTCTTCTTTATTTTAACTATGATATCCTTAACCCCCGTTTGTCCCCTAATCCACTCTGCTCTCTTCTTGTCTCTCAAAGTTACACATACCATTTTTCTTTCCATTGCTCGCTGCGTCGTCCTCAATTTAGGCTGAACCCTCTTTGTGAATTTCCAGGCTTCTGCTCCGTAGCTAAGTACCGGCAAGATACAGCTGTTATATACCTCCTTCCTCTTAAGTGATAATGGCAATCTACCTGTCATAATTTGAGAGTGCTTGCCGAATGTGCTCCACCCCATTTTTATTCTTCTAGTTACTTCAATCTCGTGGTTAGGCTCTGTGGTTATTACCTGCCCTAAGTAGACATAGTCTTTTACAACTTCAAGTGCACTATTACCTATCTCGAAGCGCTGTTCCTTTCCGAGGTTGTTGTACATTACTTTCGTTTTCTGCAGATTAATTTTAAGACCCACCTTTCTGCTCTCCCTGTGTAACTTCGTAATCATGAGTTGAAATTCGTCTCCTGAGTTACTCAGCAATGCAATGTCATCGGCGAAGCGCAGGTTACTAAGAATTCTCCATTAACTCTTATCCCTAACTGCTCCCATTCTAGGCTTCTGAAAACCTCCTGTAAGCGCGCGGTAAATAGCATTGGGGAGATTGTGTCCCCCTGCCTTACACCCTTCTTGATTGGTATTCTGTTGCTTTCTTTATGGAGCACTAAGGTAGCAGTTGATCCCCTGTAGATTTCTTCCAGAATGTTTATATATACTTCATCTACGCCCTGATTCCGCAGTGTCTGCATGACGGCTGAAATTTCTACTGAACCAAACGCCTTCTCGTAATCTATGAAGGCTATGTATAGTGGTTGGTTATACCCTGAGCATTTCTCTAAAACCTGATTGATAGTATGAATGTGGTCAATTGTTGAGTAGCCTGTTCGAAATCCTGCTTGTTCCTTTGGTTGATTGAATTCTAATGTTTTCTTTACTCTGTTAGCAATTACCTTTGTAAATAGCTTGTACACTACAGAGAGCAAGCTGATCGGCCTGTAATTCTTCAAGTCCTTGTCATCTCCTTTCTTATGTATTAAGATGATGTTAGCGTTCTTCCAAGACTCTGGTACCCTTCCCGTCAGAAGACACCTCGTAAACAGGGTGGCTAGTTTTTCTAACACAATCTGTCCTCCATCTTTCAGCAGATCTGATGTTACCCGATCCTCACCAGCAGCTTTGCCTCTTTGCATGCTCTCCAAAGCTTTTCTGACTTCTTCTATCATTACTGGTGGGGTGTCGTCTGGGTTACTGCTAGTTCTTATAGTGTTAGGGTGGTGGTTGTCTCGGCTACTGTACAGATCTCTGTAAAACTTCTCCGCTATTTTAACTATCCTATCCATATTGGTAGTTATTTTGCCTTCTTTGTCCCTTAGTGCATACATCCTACTTTTGCCTATCCCAAGTTTCCTCTTCACTGCTTTGAAGCTTACTCCGTTTTTCAGAGCGTGTTCAATTCTCTCCATGTTATACCTTCCTACATCGCATACTTTACGTCTATTAATCAACTTCAAAAGCTCTGCCACTTCTATTTCGTCTGTTGTACTTGACACTTTCATGGTTTGACGCTTCCTAATTAGTTTCTTCGTTTCCTGGGAAAGCTCGCCAGTGTCCTGTCTAACTACCCTGCCTCCAACTTCCACTGCACACTCCGTAATGATACTCGTCAGATTATCATTCATTGTATCTACGCTAAGGTTGGTTTCCTCACTAAGAGCCGAGTACCTGTTCTGCAGCGACACTCTGAATTCCTGTACTTTCCCTCTCAGTGCTAGCTCATTGATTGGCTTCTTGCGTATCAGTTTCTGTCGTTCCTTCTTCAAGTCAAGGCAAATTCGAGACCGAACCATTCTATGGTCCCTGCATCGTACCTTGCCAACCACTTCCACATCCTGCACAATTCCTGGGTGTGCGGTCATCATAAAGTCTATTTCGTTCTTATTTTCGCCATTAGGGCTCCTCCATGTCCACTTGCGGTTTTCTCGTTTTCGGTAGAAGGTATTCGAAATTCGCAAATTATTGCGTTCTGCGAATTCTACTAGTAGCTCTCCTCTGGTGTTTCTAGTGCCGATGCCATAATCTCCTACTGCCTGGTCTCCAGCCTGCTTCTTCCCTACCTTTGCATTAAAGTCGCCCATCACTATAGTATGCTGTGTTTTTACCTTACTCATTGCCGATTCCACGTCTTCGTAGAACCTTTCAACTGAAGCGTCATTATGGCTGGATGTAGGCGCGTAAGCCTGTGCTACCTTCATTTTGTATCTTTTATTCAGTTTAATTACAATACCTACCACCCTTTCAATATTAATATAATATTCGTCTATGTTGCCAGCTATGTTTCTGTGAATGTATTGAAACCTAAACTGAATATTTGAACCAATTTGGTTTTAAGACATGAGTACCATGAAAAAGCCTTAGTTGATCAGTGGTGAAGATGCTTTCATGGTGAAGATGCTTTATACCTCGAGGCCTCGAGGTATAAGTGCACACGACACAGTCGAGGGGCAAGGCCTCTCTGTTCTGACATAGCAAATGCGCTCTGTAGTCTAAACATACAGAATAAAAGATTTTAATAAAGTCATTATTCTATCCAAGTACAAAACAAGACAGGCCAGGGCTGTGCCTCGAGGTCCAAGCTGCGTAGAGCTAATTCGCACTCTTCCTTGTAATCCTGCATGACCCCTTGTTCTTTGTGCCTTGGGGCAATAACAGTGCATGTGAGTGAGACTTGGTCTATTTTTCCTGAATCTAAGGATGAATGGTCTCTTATCTTCTTGTGTATTGCTCATATAAAAAAATACTCAATCACTATTTACTGTTGGAGATTTCTAATAGTAAAATTAATCATTGTACAATTAAAACATTTAAAATATTGTTTTTTCATAAACTGCACAGCATTAATTGTGCAAATGTAACGCCTGTACAACTAAGGTGATCAAATGAAATTAAATTACTTTGGTAATTATGTGATATACCTATGTGTTATACCTCAGCACATAATTGCACCTTAGGTAATGTAGTAGGTAAAATTGGTTAATTTTTAAGGTTATGGACAGCCAACTAATGGAGCTGAAAAACTGAGTATTTTAGACCCTTCAATAATGAAAAAACAGAACCGCATTGTATGCTTGTCTAGGTATTTGGTCTAATAAGTTTATTCATGTCCTACATTGACTATTAAAGTTGACATTGAGTGCTATGCAAGTCCTATGTATGATCCCCATTCAGCCCAATTAGCTCCTATATTGTGCTAGATGGGACTTACATACCAAACCATAATCCCTACATAGCTCCTACATACCACTATATGCCCTATATGCCCTAAATACCTACCCAGGTCCCATTCAGCTCTTGAATACCACCACGTCGGTCATGTGTAATGCCTAGTTAACAACATTTGGTTCCTGTACAGTTCCTGTATTAACTCCTGTATTGTAGCATACGGATCCTGTATGGAAATATATAGATTTTTTCAGTATGACCATCATGGCTCCACGAAGTTCTTTTCATCAGAGATATGATGTTCGAAAAAAGTTCCATTCTCAGAAGTCGTATCTACGGCTTCTTGCTGAGCAGTGCAAGTTGACTCGGCCACGAAGTGTACGTTTTTCAAAGTGGTCACGGCGGCATTTTTATATACACTGTTTGCCGTTGGTGGTACTCGGAGCTCGCTAGCTTCAGCGTGTTGTTATCACTAGCTAGACGATGGACGGACGAAAGCATGGACGGATGAATGGACAGAAGCATAGAGAGACGGACGAATGGACAAAAGAAAGGATGAATGAACGGACGGAAGCAGGGACTGATGAACGGATAGACGGACGGGCTCACGGATGGAGGAAGAGAAGCACGGATAAACGAATGGACGGATGGGTGAACGGAAGCAGGAATGGACGGAAAGGCGAACTGATGGACGGATGGATGGTTGCACACACGGACGGACGAATGCTTCGCCCCATCCATCATTATGTGCTCCGTGAATATGCGGTGATTTTTTTTGCATTTTGACGGGTCTACTCTCTACCCGCCAGAAACTCACTAACCATACACCCTCCATCTTCTTTTCCCTTTTTCGCGCAACACCACCACTGACGTATCCCTTGAGCCCAGTGCCGTTGACCCAACGTCACCAGAAGTACATTCGTAAATCGTTCTAAACTTCGTCACAAACTTTGAATAAAAATAGCACCGATTCGCAGACCATTGACTTTACAGCGTGCATTGAAGAAGTGATGTAAATGTGGACGTTTTCTTAAGCATTACATATCTCGTAATGCAACAGAAGTTTATGGTCTGTGCACCGAGCGCTGACTGGAAAGCCCTACGTATAACTCTTCAGTGCCGCTCGGGTAAGCCACCACAAGTGAGAAAAATGGGAAGAGTGCGCACGCGACCCTGCTCCATTTGAAAAGTCATTAACGAGTCATGACGCCCGTCGCACTTTTTTTGCGCCCAATAGTTCATGCGTTCTGGCACCGCAGTCGCATTCTAGGCAAGACCACCGCATGGTGCAGTAGATGCCGTGTGGCAGAGCCTTTCCCCACGACGTGATTCCTCTGGTTAAACATTATCAGTTTATCACCATGATAACAGCAGAAAACAGAATTATCCGTCGGAAAATCCACCTAAATAGACTGTATACCACAAATTTTTTCTATTTTAGAAAAAAATGTGGTATACATCATTGTTTCTATTCTAGAAAAAAAATGCGAGCATAGTTGGTGATATTGGCAAACGAGGGCACTGTGTAATGAAATAAGATTCATATTTTTCATTTGAAAATTTGTGAAAGGATGTCTGCGAACGTCACCGTGCAGCGTTTTGGCTCCAGCTATCTGTTGAAGAAACGCACTATAATAAGCTGGCAAATGCGGCTTGAAAACAAGTATGCACATCACAAATTTACAGGTCCTCACAACGGTGGTTCAGGGGTTATGATGCTCGGAGGCTGTTCGCGGGATCGAATGCCGGCCGCGGAGAGCGCATTCGCGATGTAGGCGAGAATGATTAAGGCGTGTTTGCTTATATTTAGGTGCACGTTCAAAGGGCCACTTACCACCCAGCGTTTAAAGACGAGGGGTGATTTTCCCCTCTCTTTCATACACTAGATGCATCCCCTCGACCCTTAATTCATGAATGCACGCGAACATTAGCAGCACGAAGCGCTAGAGCCTATAACGGTTTCGCGCTTATCGGTCACGTCGTCATCACCGCTTGCGCAGTTGTAAAAAGAAAAAAATGAAGTTTGATCGGCTGTTTGTGCAACAATATTTATGTGCGACAAAGAAGAACGGATAGGCGACTGCGTGCCAAAGCTATGCAGGAGACAAACCTCATGTGATATTTCGCGTATATGAACTAATCAAGAGCATGTACGCTTGAAACGCCACGGGAACTACTGTCTACATAACTGTAGGGTGTCAAAACGAACGAGAAATAGCAGGAAATAATATTGCGCTCTTTCAAGTGTGAATACACTTTATAAGCGACCCCAAACCATCCACCGCCGTCGGCGGCGTCCGCAGTCTTCTCTCTATCTTTAAAAGAAAGAGGACTTGGCGGGCCGCAGCGCGACGCTCTACCGAATAAGCCATGGACGCGACGCTGATATCGGTGTCCGTAACGCGCCTTATACCCCCTCCCCCTTCGCTCGCTCCTCCGCTCTCCTCGCTCGCTGCAGCTGCGCGCGCACCCCTCTCTCTCGCGCGCCCGCCTTCTCTCTCAGTCTCCTGTCGATAGCGGGTCGTGAGGGGGAGTAAAGTTAAAATCCGTTGGCATTCGCCAGTGAGTTAACGTAAACTCCCCCGTGGGATCAAATTGCGATTCCCAGGAACCATTACACCCTAAAGGCACCATAGTGTGATTAATAAATATAATAGTGCGAATTAATAAATACCCCTCATAGCATCACCCCGTGTATTCGCACTTAACCATGTTCACCCTCAGGGTAATGCTTGGGAGTTTTTTGTATTTTGGGAGCCTGTTGAGTGGCCCTCACCTCGTCAGATGATCGATATTTTCGAAGCCTCGAATACGGAGTCTGTCAAAATGACATCTTAGTTAGAGGACGTAAAACTCCATTTCATATCATTAGAATTAAATTCTGTACATGTCAGGCAGCTTTTCTTTTGGCATCAGAGAGCAACTTTAGCTTATTTTTTTCTCGCGCACTCAAAGATGCCGCCGGCGGCGTTGCCGGTACCGCAATCGCTAGCCAGCCTACAGCGGATAAATACGCGTGCGACGTCCGGTACCATAAAAAAATTACCTCTTGCGCAAACAGAAGCTTTCTTTTATAAAAATGTAGATTAGTATTCAGCCAAGCTGAAGCAGCTTTGCGACTCTGTCAACTCTGTGGGTTTACCTTTAAAGAAGCCGAGCCTTCAGGCTCAGCTTCACCAAGGCACCCATGTTGGCTGTCATATTGAATGTATGCATAACAACACACCGAAAAGTATCTGAAACTGTTTCGCTTAGTACAGCATGTAAATAAGTGTCAGTAAAGTAGTCTACGTGTCAATAAGCAAAAAAAAAGTGATGAACCGATCATTCGTCTGAATACTAGGTTACGAAGTGATGGGAGAAACCAACGAATGTAAGTACCTGGGAATCATACTAACCAGCAACCTGAGCTGGGAATTCTAACATATGTAAATTTCCGTTCCAAAGGGTTTGCTTTTTCAGTCGTAACCTAAAATATACACCTTTAGTGTTAAGGTAATTGCTTTTTTTCCGGAAGTACCTGATTCGACCTGAACTAGAATATACCAGCATTGTCTGAAATTCATACACAAAAGCTGACATTAATACACCGGAAATAATTCAAGGAAAAGATGTCGAATGCATCTGCACTAAATTTCACATTAAGAACTCTCCGTCGAGTGTAATGACACAACATAACACTGAACCCTTTTAGTTACGAAGAAAAATGAACGATTGAAAATGTTCGGCCCAAATTAGTTTGAAATCAAAGGGCGTCCGGAAATGGTCTAGAAGTGCCAAGAGAAAGGTTAGTTGAGAAGCAGGAAAATCTGAATCAATTGATGCAAGGAAGGCGGTTGAGAAAGATGTAGTGAACGTGGTAGCAGGAGTAACGTCGGCTATCTGGACACTTGTTGCTCGATCAGACAGTTGACTGGTGCAAACACGATCAATGCCCTCAGGGCGGCTGGGAAATTCTCTACGGAATAATGTGGCTGATATTAAAAGGACAGTCGTGACGCAAATGATTGCGCAAGAGTTTTCGATTACCACAAGAGCAAAAGGTAGGAGGAAGCTCTTCCGAGAAGCGAAGTCTTTTGACGGCGTCAACATGGTTTTCGAAAAAGGAGCGTCGTAGCAAGAAATCGGCAAGAGAACAGAAGACAAAGGAAGGATATCGGTGTCTGCGGTGAGGACACGAGAGAAAGAATGCTTGTTAGAATAGTCGGTAAAGGTTGATGATAATTGTAGTTCGACCTGGGCATAGTCAACAATGGCGTGATGTGTGGACCAGAAGTCCCTGCTTAATATGACGCCGCGTGAGCAGTGCGGGAAGACGATGAATTCAACCACGTACAGAACGTCCTGGATGAGTAGTCGAGCCGTGCACGTAGCAGACGGGTTTACATTATGCACGGTCGCCGTGCATCAGAGGTAAAGACAGTTAAGACAGTTAAGGTAAGACAATAAATACAGTTATTTATTTAGCAGGAAGAGAACCAGACCCCTTAGAGTTGGACAGCGGCGCAGTTCTTGCCTCCGGAACTGCTATGCTGTTATAGATAACAAGCGAGCAAGCTATAGTTTCAAATGCGAGCTGTTCCTACGAGTGCTATCCACCGGCCACCCCTTCTTTGCAAAATGGAACGGGCTTAACACTCTCACTATGGGCGTGCGCGGGAACGAAAGCGCTGCATGTTGCCACTTTGCCGCGCCAGCCCCTAGTCAGTTGCGCTGATTTGTTTCCGTTGCGACCGTACTCGTATTACACATGAAACCACCAATATCTAAATTTCTCAGCCGGCCGCACCAGCTGCCATTTTCAGCACAAATTTGTAAAGACAGATGCCGTAATGATGCGAAAAATGGTTCTACTGCGTGGTACGCACTTTTGCTACAATTTAAGAAACGAGGGCAGCTTGTAGGCAACGTGCGGTAGAAGCCACGGCCAACAACAGTGTCGACAGCCACGCCCTCAGCGTCTCGTACTTTGTTTTCGCGCCATCGGGTTTTACTCGCAAAGAGTGTTCGCAACGCTCAGAGCAGAAGTCGCCGCAATGTTTTGGAAGCTTTAAAATGGTCTGAGCCCATTCTGTCATTATTACACTCCGGGAGCTGATCGTCGAGTTCATTTCATTGATTCATGATTGATATGTGTGTTTAACGTCTCAAAACCATCATATGATTATGAGAGACGCCGTAGTGGAGGGCTTCGGAAATTTCGACCACCTGGGGTTCTTTAACGGGCACCCAAGCCTGAGCACACAGGCATACCACAGTTCTGCCTCCATCGGAAATGCAGCCACCGCAGCCGGGATTCGATCCTGCGACCCGCGGGTCAACAGCCGAGTACTTTAGCCACTAGACCACCGCGGCGGGGCTCTAGTTCATTTGAAAACTTACACGAGCCCTCAGTGATGAAGCTTTAGTGTTCAATGCCGCATGGGCGAATGCTGAGACACCTCACCCCATATCAGATGATCGACGCCCGACGCTCTGTTCAACACCTTCAGCGTGCAGCGTGCATTACTTGGAGTTTGACTTTTTGTTTCTCGGGCACAAGTTCGCCCTCATAAAAACGACAGGTTTGTGTTGAATTCGCCAACTCTCGTTTATTCCATAGTCAAGATCACCTCAAAGCATAGAGCAAAAGAGTTAGTATCTGCGCCAGTTGTTTCGTAATACTTGAACGAAGCCAGCAAAGCAGGTGACACGAGGAAGATGCAGAGGAGAAACACCGCTGAAGATGATAATCGTATGTGTCTTCATTCAAGGGAAGCATTCAGCCACTAAACCTCACTATGCATGCATGACAAGTCCATATTGCTCATTTTGTCATCCACAGAATTAAAGAGTACTTGGTTACCACCAAGTACCCAAGTATCACCTTGGTTACCAACTGCCCTACAGAATTCGTGAGCTCGCAAAATAATATTTTTTCGCTTTCTTTAAGTGATTGAAACTACGGCGTTATCGTAATAATAGGATAATATTCCTTTTACCAGTTTTTTCTGTCGATTTTACAAAAGCTCCTGGTATCTAGAACAATTCAAGATCAGCTCTGCATCACCCTGCATTTTCATTTATTTTTCACGCAATGCAAGTGCGTTTTCTCTCTAACTTTCCCTACTGAAACGTTCCGTATGCGAGTACAATAATTCCATATGTTTCCATAAGAAATACATATGTTTCCTATATATTTTCCATATATTTCCGTAGGATTCTTACGGAAACATACGGAATTATTGGACATCGCATACGGAACGTTTCAGTAGGGTTGTTACTACAACCATCCAAATAGCAGCTGTGGCATGCGGGTTTTGTTAAATTACATTTCTGCCTTCAAATAGTACTGACAGTGTGCAATTAACTGTACATAATCTTTAAAACCCATTTAGATGCGATGGTCGCATTTTTCGTAGACGCGAAAATGTTGGAAGCCTTGGCCATTTGGTTAAGGTGCATCTTGCCCCGCCGCGGTGGTCTAGTGGCTAAGATACTCGGCTGCTGACCCGCAGGTCGCGGGATCGAATAATTGCAGCAGCAGCTGCATTTCTGACGGAAACGAAAATTATATGTACCAGTGTGCCCAGATTGCGGTGCACGTTAAAGGACCCCAGGTGGTCAAAATTTCCGGAGCCCTCCGCTACAGCGTCTCTCATAATCTTAAGGTGGTTTTGGGACGTTGAACCCTACATATCTATCAATCATTGATTAAGGTGCATCTTAAAGACGTGGTGCTATACCTCAATAGTGATAATGATGATTTATATAATGGTTAGTATGAGAGTGGATAAGCGCCATCCTTATTGGCACGATTAGCCTAAGGCGACTTCGAGTAATAATATGTATTGAAGAAACGATGCCAACAACTTTTCACATGTCGCGTTTTCAGCGCCAACGCACAGTTAACAACCTCCAAGTTATTATACGCTACTGATGAAGCAAGGGAGGGGCAAATAAGTAGCTTTATTGATTAGTAGGACCAGTATTGCTTACGATTCGAAATGGGTGCAAAGCCCGCCAATCAGCAGCGCTCGCAGCGCTGACGCACGATCACCTCATTAGGTCACGCCCAACCTCATCAAATGCCCCCCCCCCCTCCCGCCCCCTCTAAAAACAGTTAATCGAGATTCAGGAAACATTTGATCTGCTAGAACACGCAAATGTAGCCATGTGTCGATGACCACCATGCTTCTCACTACCATCATAAGTCTCTACAAGTGGTGAAGAAAGCACTGTAGAATTCAAAATCTTATATTTCACTACATCGCGAATGATTTTCGCTACGGTCCTCTAGAAAGCAAAGATACTAAAGGTGGTGGCGGTCCGAAACGTAACGAGAAGGCACTCGCCACACGCGCTTTGGCCGCGTTGGCTGGTAAGAACGCAGTGCAGGAAGAAATGTTCTGAACAGGACAGGAAGGGTTCCAATCATGTCCTCAATAGTTGAGCTGTTCAGTGGCTAATAAAAATAAACTATTTATTCAAAACGAATGATCGGTAGGCTGCAAGACTAAATACGTTCGCACTACTTGCGACTTTCTTCGCGTCTGCCAATTTTTTCGTTAACGGGGTGGGATATGACCATGCACCTTGATCTGAAGTGGGGGCTGGGCCGGCTGTTGTGATCGAGTGTTGCTGTATGCCTTGGCAAACAATTTTTTTCGGGGGGGGGGAGGGGTGAGCACGGCCCTAGTGTGCTATCCCCCGCCCTGTTTGGGGGGCAGTGACTAGGCCCCTGCTCCTTAAACACTCATGAACGCACGCTGTCAACCCTCTGAACATATCGTCCCAAGCTTCACGTTTGTATTGGCAACTTGCTGTCAAAATCCAAGGAAGTGCACAGAAAGCATGTTTAGAATTTTGGCCCGGTCTTGGGCATGTTAGGCCAACGGTCAGTGCATCGCGAAGGCTCGTCGAGATGTATGCTGCATGTACACTCCTACCTGGAAACAGACATTCCTTGTTTGGGTGCTTGAAACGCCAAAGGTGTGTGCCAAGTACAACTGTTTTACGACATGCTTTTTACGGACGAAGCTCTTTATAACTGCGCCCGTTCATCTCTGGTAGTCGTTGTAGTATGTAACAAGTATAGCATTTTGACATCCAAGGTGGTGCCAGTGAGAGATTTCTTCTGTGCATTCTTGAACAATAAAAAATAGTGCTCAATGTACATGGCAATGGCTGCTAATGGGGAATGAGAAACAGGAGCATACGGCTTTTAGTTAACGCGTACGCTGCGTTCCCCATTAGCAGCCATTGGCATGTACATTGAGCACTATCTGACAAGAAAGGGTTGCTACGTTATACTCGCTCGGTGTATTTTCCTTAGTTTCAGAAAGGTTTAGCAGTTACGAGAGAGAATTCAAAAAGCTGCCACTGAAACATACGCTATCTACGAAATCGAGGCTTGGAAATTTCTTCCGAGAAACGCACCCTCGTAGCTTTTACACGAAAGCCTATGGATAAGTACACTATAAGCATCAATGGTCAAACAGTACCATACGTTCGATTGCACAAGTTTTTGGGCGTCATAATTGACAGGAATCTATTATGGAGCGATCACGTTTCGTACATGAAGAAACGGTTAATGGACATCTGTAATATACTGAACTTCTTTGCAGGGAAGACTTGGGGAATGTCTCCCAGTGCAATGCTACAGCTGTACAGAGTACTTTTTCTCGGTTTTCTGCGGTACAGTTTACCGGCATTGACCAATGCAAGTAAAACAAGCCTTCGAACGCTACAGAGTGTTCAGTCCCAGGCACTCAGGATTTGCCTCGGCTTGCCTTGTAGTGCGTCGAACATGGCTACTATAGCTATCGCTGGTGACCACCTCATCACGACACATATCGACGTTGAGGCACTCAGGACACATATAGGGCATATTGCTCGGACACCCTGCCACCACCTAGCCTCTTTACCAGCAGACAGACCACATTCGTCACTTTGCAAACGGTCACCAAATATCGTGATTCTTCGCCAATATGCTTCACACCCGCCGCCAGGCCTTCCACTCCTCCCTGGTGCCTGGCTCAGGCTAACATCAGGCTAACTATACCTGGCATCCAGAAAAAAGCAGATAGATGTCGTCACCTGCTCTTAGACAGCTTGCTCTGCTCTTGTTATATGAGACGTATCAAGGCTGTATACACGTATACACCAACGGCTCTGTTTTGAAGAAGAGTTCAACGGCATCATTTGTTATACCGATAAAAGACACGAAGAAAACATCCAAGACCTCCCACCTTACGACATCAACGGGTGCATATCTCACAGCTTTTCATGCCGCATTGCAATGCATCAACGACCAACAGCCAGAAAAATGGACAATTTTCAGTGACTCAAAGGCGGCACTGCAATCCCTTCTATCACCTTTACTCCACGGCCCGTACGAACAGCTGGTATTTGAGATTGCAGAAAAGACTCACCAACTCATTGAGGAAGGACATGAAATAGCCTTTCAATGGCTCCCAAGTTATTGTGGTATAATTGGCAATGAACGGGCCGATCGAGCTGCCCATTCTGCCCATACTGAAAGCGATGAAATATCAATTCCGCTTTCCAGAACTGACGCTGCACGGAAACTCCGCATGCTTGCTCGCAAGCGCACCTCGTCACAATGTAACGAGTCACATTTCATCCATGCACGGTTAGGTACTTTGGACCCAATTCTTAGTCCTCGAAATCCTCCGGAATTAGGCCGACGAGACGCTACTATGCTGTGCAGATTATGGTTGGCCGTCGCATTTACCAATGCGTACGCGTTTCGCATAGAAATGGCAGACACTGCTGCATGCGACCATTGTGGCTGTGATGAAACAACTTGGCACATTCTGTGTGAATGCCCACAATACTGCTCGCAGAGACAGTCACTCTGCAATGCACTAGATGAACTGGACAATCAGCCTCTTTCGGAAGAAAGAATCCTGCGCTGCCGACAGGACTTTTTGTCGCAGAAGAAGGCTGTGAAGGCGCTTCCGCGCTTCTTGTGTTCAACCGGCCTGTCCAAGCGACTGTGATCGGAACTCCCTGAATGTGTGCGCATGTGGTTTTTTTCTAATTTATTTTTTATCTCTCTATTTCTATCCTCTTTCTGAGCTTTTGCCCACCCGCGTACAGAGTAGCAAACCAGTTCGTCTAGGTTAACCTCCCTGTCACTTTCTTTTATTTATTTATCTCTCTAGCGAGTGTTGAGCCGCAGTGCCTTGAATACAATGAACTAGTATATACAATGAACTCGAGGTGGTTAAATGTGGAAAGTAGATACGAAGCGCAATCCGTAGAAAATTAAAAGCCGATTCTCCTGTCTCTCATTTCCCATTAGCAGCCATTGGCATGTACAATGAGCACTATATGACAGGAAAATGTTGCTACGTTATACTCGCTGGGCGTAACATCCTCGGTTTTAGAAATGTTTAGCGAGCGTTGGGCCACAGTGCCATAAATACAGTGAACTGGTATATACCATGAACTCGAGGTGGTTAATGGTGGGAAGTAGACCCGAAGCGCAAGCCGTAAGAAAGTGTGCGTGGGCACCTCTCGTTCAGTCCTTGGAATGTCCGCTGGACGGTGGTGCATCTATAGGGGGAATATATGATGAAAAGATGCGAGATGGTGGTACTTGGAGTGTTGAATTGATGGACGAACGGACACACGGACAGATACATGGATGGACGCATGAATGGACGCAGGGGTGGATGCATGGACAAAGCAGAATGGACGCACGAACAGACGCACACACGGACGGGCGGATGGACACATTCACGGTCACACAGACAGGCGCATGGACGGACGGAAGCAAGAACAAATGGACGGACGAATGCTTCACCACCCTCTCCATAATTCACTCCGTAGCTATGCTGCCAATTTTTTTGAGAAGATGTGCCGATTGGCGCTCGAAATTACCACACGCTGAGGAACACCCAGCAAATAATTAGAAACGCCACTACGCCATAGGGGCATGCCACAAACGCCGGACTAGAGACGAGTCATCACATCAACACAGACAATAAAAGTGAAGCCACTGCCAGGCGATGACAACACTGACATTGTTACTAGCGCTTTCTCACTGAGCACATCAGGCGAGGCATGGGAAACCACTCAACACGTCCCAGTACTGTCGACTTCGCGGGGTGCTGAACGCCGCGTTGAGCCATCGTGCGGTGTTTGCCATCGAAATATATGAACTTTTACGTAACCGACGCAAGCCATGGTTTGCTCTAAATACTTATGCAGGATGAACATTAAAGTGAAAGCCACATCTCGAGCTTGTGATTCTGTCACTGCTCTTTGAAAGGACCAGGTAGAAATTTAGGATGTAGCTTTTATTTTGTTTTGTTTTTGTTGTCCAGGCGGACAAATTTGTATGGGTGTTCATCGCATGCTGCACTGGGAATCTAGTGGCGTTACCGTGTTTCAGTGCTGTCTACCGTAAACACAGCTCTCTTTTCAAGCTTTATCACACCGTCTATAATGCCATTCCATGTTGTATTCTGTTTTTGTTAACCACGAGGCAAGCAAATTAGTGTTTCAATACATTTACGGGTACGCACCATAATTACATTGTTTCTAATATCACAAAAGCACTCAGGACATATGGCATATTCAGCTAATTTGGCTGACACGTGCCCTGGTGGACTGGCCAACAGTCGGGTAGCTGGAAAAAAAAGATTTCAAAGGTAGAAGGGAGAACATGATTCCTTGTTTTGTATAACAAAAACATTCAGTATAGATTTATTATTCTGAAAAAAAAATGGCATCGAACGACGCTGACATTTTTGTAGAAGTAAAGTTTCTTCCGTTGCCTGGGCCAGACAGAGCTGCGTGCTTGCTTTAGTATTGGCTCATAATAGGAAGAAGCTAGCGCGAAACGGTTTGTGAAAATGGTTGTGTTATTTCTCTTCTATTCAAAAAAAGCATTGAATATAACAGCTCTGCATACTGTCAATTACTACAACCATATATTCCCATACCCGATTGGATTCCCGTACATGTCCAATGCTGCTTGTGAGCAACAAAACATTTGGTACAACATTTCTGCGATATAACTTGCGGTTCCACTAAATAGCGTGCTCACAAATGTTCCACAACGCCTTCGGAACCAATATTAGTGTAATAGATATCACAGAACCTTTCTGTTCTAGTGTATTCAAGTAAATATGCTTCCCTGTGCGGATCTTCTTTCACCTCCTGTCATACGCTGGAACAAAACACTTTGAAACGCGATGCATGTATGTCTACGTATTTGTTTAAAGTTGAAGACACTCAGTAATCTTTCTCTCTGACCACAAATAGTGTGAGACATGTTGCGCGGTAGGCTGAATTTGAGGAAAAAAATATTTTTGGGGGTTGTTGCCCCAGAGCAACAGCGAGCATCCGAGGGTTAAACGTTCTTGCGCCATAATTTACCGGCAGTCACTCCGCTTCCGCGCAACTCAGCTGGAGATTTGTTTTATAGGACATTTTGTAACGCAACCCTAAAAATGGAGACTCTGTCTCTCTGTGGCCGTTCAAGGTAGAGAAAGGTATACCCTTGAGGTTTTATCAATGCGAAATCTTCTCTTCTTTGTAGCCTCGTATAAGCAGCCACGTTTTGTACTTAATATTTACTCGTAAGTAGCGATTCTTTTCTTTTCGGTGCATTATTTTTTTCAGATAGATTTTCTTCATTTGTATATAGAAACGTTTTCGATCACCACGCAAACGGCATGAACGGTACAATGATCGGTTAAGAATACTACTATGGGCGAACATTCGTTGAAATGGTGTTTTGAGCTTAAGGACACATAGTGGGTGCACAGAAAGTTCGAAAAGATTTCACACACTAAGTCCTTGAAGCGCGCACTTGGAACAGGATGTCGCTATCACGTTGAACTGTTAAAGGCGAAGCGTAAGTGGTGCCCCAATTTTTTCTTTGCAGAACTTTTAAATGTGCACTAGAGTAATGTACTTTCGTATTGCTATGTGGTGATTACGTGCTGCGTCAGCATTTAGAAATTTGCATATTTAAATACCTCTAGTAGTGCGAGTTGAATGCAGTGGTGTGCTATAGGCACCGAAAAGACAGATTACTTACAAAAATGTATTTTTTTATAGATAGATAGATAGATAGATAGATAGATAGATAGATAGATAGATAGATAGATAGATAGATAGATACGCGCAAAGTCGTTGAAGTTCACTAAGAAATGCTTGCAGGTGGTTAACTGTGGTGACCGCCGTGCTGAACGGAGTCAAGAAAAAGAGGTGGGAGATTTACTATGCTTTGGTTAGGTAGAACTAAACAAAAACGTGGAGTAACGCAATGAAACGCGCACTTACTTCCATTGAAATACGTAATAGAAATGAGCACTTGTATTTTGGTTGTCACAGTTTCTGTATAGGATATTCCTGAGTGACGTGGCAATCAACAATCATGTTTTGACCAATATCAAAAGTAGAACTGTCGTTAATTTCGTGTCAGTGATGGCTCAGCGTGGTTGCCTAACACAAACGTGTATGTAACAGTTGAAGTGCAAGCAGACAGGTAGGTACCTCTGCAAGATCATTACGTAGGCTTTATACCCACTCATTATCAGTTACAGCCACTTGACGTGAACTCGGTATTTCATTTCATAATGCTGGCGAATGTACGCCTGCCTTGGAAATATAGAGATAAGATTTAGACGGGAGTGTTTAAGACCGATTTATAGCTGGTTGTGGACGCCTGAATGGTTTGCTTTAGTTGGTCTGATGAACAAATAAGAAACTCTTTCAAATTAAAATGGGGTATCGACGGAGATACGTTTAATTAAGATAGTAGAATCACACGCTTAGATCATTGCCCTGCTGACGGGCGAAGGCTAACAGTGCGAACGTAATCTCTGATTTGGTCGTCAATTTACCGTGGTAGCCAGTGTTGGATGGTGGTGTTCGAGTTAGCCACGGCAGTTGGATGACAAACTTTGCTGCATGGCTAATGGTGTTGGGAATGCGAAGAAGTAATGAGTTGCGTACAGCGAAGTAGTTTAGGTAGAAATTTTATTAGGCATTCTAGTTTCAAGTACGAGGTGAATCTTTTTTTAAACGTGAGCGAAGGTATGTCGAATAAAAACAAAACCTGCAGGAAGAGCAGACTAGTCTGGCAAGGTAGCTGCATACGCCTCAATTTGCCCGATAATCCACCTCTGCAAAAAGAAAAAGTACATTGGGTTACAACGAGGCAATTTAAGAACCCTTAGAGAGAGCCGGAAACTCGGCTCCTTGCATCACGTGACGTCATACGCGCCGTGGCGAAAAGGCGGCAGCCAGCCAAGGGTGCATTTACAATTGGTTATTTAAAATGCTTGTTTTAGACTGAAGTATTGTTTTACAGACTTCTTTTATTATCTCGTAGGCATAAATACACAATACTTCTGATTCTAGCTGAAAACTCCAAATTTTATCGGCATGTTGTCGGCCCTTTATGGCATGACATGTAATTATTATTTTCAGATAGGAACGGCACGCTTTACCACATTCGCATTTACGATTTACAACAAATCAGTTAAAATTTTCATAGGCATGGCCTAAATCAAAGCTTTATTAAGATCAATAGGCAGCGGATATACATTCAATATTGACTCATCAGGACGCAGGATAAGTCGCCCGACAGATAACGGACAAAAAGAAGGTGTCGACGCAGGGGACTTATAAACATATGCCCACGCAGCCTGCATACTAAATATATATATATATATATATATTATATATATATATATATATATTATATATATATATATATATATATATATATTCTAGTGGGGCATGCGCAAGGCACTGACTAGTGGGACCATCTCTGAGTGCGAAGCGCGAGCTGTAGACGCTGGGCTGCCCGAGCATTTGTGTCTGTACCGGCTGCCTGCCTACTACCTGGCGTCGCTATTAAACTCCCTTGCAAAGTGGTGCAAGTGTGCTGGGTACGCAAACCTGGAACTTCGAAGCCGGAAGCTGCCCACTGCATTAGCAATGCCTGATCAGACGACCGAGCAAGGTACCACCCTGCAAAGCACGGCGCGACCTCGACTGGTCATCGTACCTACCACCCTGCGCCAACGGGATCCTCCCTTCTTCAGCGGCACCGAGGACCAAGATGTGGAAGATTGGTTGCAGCTGTTCGAAAAAGTGAGCACCGCCAACAAGTGGGACGGCCTCTCGAAATTGTAGTATGTCCCATTTTATCTTAAAGACGTCGCCAGCCTGTGGTTCACAAACCACCGTACTGAATTGACCACTTGGGCCGCTTTTAAGACCACCCTTGCAGCTTTGTTTGATCGCCCCGCAGATCGCAAGATGCGTGCTGAACAGCGCCTACGTGGACGAGTACAAAGGCAGGGCGAAAGCTTCACAAGCTATAGTGAACATGTCATCGATTTATGCCGGCGCTTTAACCCTGAGATGACCGAACAAGACAAGATTAGGCATATCTTGAAAGGAATAGACGATGATGCCTTTAAAATGTTGCTGGCAAAGGGCCCAAGTACCGTATCCGAACTTGTGACCTTGTGCCAGAGCTTGCAAGAGATTCGGAAACAACGTGCGTCAGTTCGGAGGTCGACGACAGCACACGACTTTCTCGCTGCCCTGGCCGTCGGTGGTGACAGCACCATGCTGGAGCAGATAAAAGACTGTGTACGCGAAGAGGTCGCACGACAGCTTTCGTGTCTTTCGTATATTCCGACCACCGAAGCACCAACGAACCGCCTAACGCCGACAATCACACAGGCTATTCAGGAGCAGGTCTCCGAGGCGTTGCCATTACATACGTCTGCCTCTCCACCAACACCTGTTGCCGCGCTACTGACTTATGCGGCCATCGCGGCAATGCCTCCACCTCGTATGCCACTGTATACGGCACAGCCTGTGCGACCTTCCACCACGCCGTTTCCACCTACACAGCAGCACGGCGGAAATTCTTGGTGCACTGCTGACAACCGGCCCATATGTTACTTTTGCGGAATTCCAGCTCACGTTGCACGTCTAGGTCGTCGGCGCTTCGCAGTGAATGCTCCAAGATACGCTGACTACTCGTTTCGGCCTCCATACCACGTGCCTCACGTGCCACCTGAAGTTCTCGAACGCGATGCGCTAGCTGCTTCCAGCACGCGAACCTCCACTTCTCGACGTTCTACTTCCCGCTCGCCTTCCCCTTCAACAAGTCGTCGTTCTGTACTGCCTATGCGTCGACGACCCACCTCCATTGAGACGGAAAACTAACTGCCGCAGCTCCGGAAGCACGAGCTGCTTCATCGTCTAATCGTTCAAGTCCTCGCCTGTCTCCCGCCAATCTTACCGATGTAATTGTCGAAGGTGTACGAACACTTGCACTCATCGATACCGGTGCCGCGATATCTGTAATTAGTTAAAGACTCTGCCGCTCTCATCGTAAAGTGACGATGCTTTCTCCCGTGGTTTTTCTTAGCACTGCGAGCGCCCAACAAATTGAGCCCGTCGCGGCATGTACAGCAAAAGTGGTTATTCAAGACGTGTTGTACATCATTGAATTTCACGTGTTGGCTTCATGTTCCCACGATGTCATCCTAGGATGGGATTTCTTATCACGTCATCACGCCGTCATGGACTGCGCTCGGGCCGAAGTGGAGCTGCTACCGCTTCGTGATACGCCTTCTGTTGATGCGGCCGTATCTAGTGTGGCAAACTTTGTCGTCGCGACGGACATAGACCTTCCTCCTTTCAGCGCCCAGTTTGTCCCTGCTTGCTGCGCTTCCCTTTCTGACACTACCGTCCTATTCACACCATCTGACAACTTCGGTAGCCGCCACCACACATCGCTACCATTCACCGTTCTTGAGCTTTGTCAAGACACTACCGGAATATTTATTTCCAATAACAACTCGTGCCCCCTCAGTTTGCGCTGCAACAAGACGCTCGGCCTCATTCAGCTTATCGATGAAGGTACTATCGTGCCTGCCGATTTCCTCGACACCAAGCCGAATATGGAGCTGAACACGTTGGTTCCTCACTTTGCCTCGAACACCGTGTCGTCCGATGCGTTTCACCGTTCTATTGAAAGCCATCTCGCCCCGGCTCAACGAGAGCAGCTTATTACCCTGTTGCACGAATTCAGGCGTTCGTTTGACTTTCCTCAAGTGGTGCTAGGACGAACGAACACTGTTGTGCACACAATTGACACAGGGAAGAGTACTCCTTTCCGCCAGCGCCCCTATCATGTGTCCCCGGCGGAGCATCGCGTGATTGCAGAACAAGTAGACGACATGTTACAGCGTGGAGTCATCAAGCCTTCTTGTAGTCCTTGGTCTTCACCAGTTGTACTCGTCAAAAAAAGAATGATTCGATCCGGTTCTGCGTAGACTACAGGCGCCTAAACAACATTACGAGAAAAGATGTTTACCCTCTTCCCCGCATAGACGACGCTCTCGATTGTCTCCAAGGCGCCGAATTCTTTTCCTTGCTTGACCTTCGCTGAAGTTATTGGCAGGTCCCAATGTCTGAGTTTGATCGTCCAAAAACGGCGTTCGTCACACTGGATGGTCTCTATGAATTTACCGTATTGCCATTCAGACTCTGCAATGCGCCCGCCACATTCGAGCGAATGATGGACAGCATTTTACGCGGTCTCCAGTGGAACATACGCTTGTGCTATCTTGATGATGTTGTGGTCTTTTCACCCGATTTCACTTCGCATCTCACTCGTCTGCGCAAGATTCTACAGTGCCCTACAAACGCCAGGCTTCAGCTTAACCTGAGGAAATGTCACTTCGGGGCTAAACAACTCACCATACTTGGTCATGTCGTCTCGAAAGCTGGCATCTTTCCCGACCCTGACAAGCTTCGTGCTGTTGCCGAATTTCCTGCGCCGACTACAGTTAAAGAACTACGGAGCTTTGTGGGCCTGTGCTCCTATTTTTGTCGGTTTGTCCGGAACTTTGCTTCTATCATCGCTCCGCTCACCAAACTTCTTGCCAGCCCTGCAGATCTTTCGAATTGGACAGCAGCCTGTGACGAATCCTTCGCAACACTGCGCCAACTCCTTACCTCACCACCCGTACTGCGACATTACGACCCTACTGCGCCCACTCAAGTACACACGGGTGCAAGTGGGGTCGGTCTTGGTGCAGTACTCGCGCAACGCAAACCAGGTTTTACGGAGTATTTGGTCGCCTATGCCAGCCCCGCCCTCACTAAGGCAGAAGCCAACTATTCTGTTACAGAAAAACATTGCCTGGCGATTGTGTGGGCGTTAAACAAGTTTCGCCCATTTGCCCCTATTTGTATGGCCAAACTTTTGATGTGGTAACTGACCATCACGCAGTCTGTTGGTTGCCTTCACTGAAAGATCCTTCTGGTCGCCTCGGACGTTGGGCACTACGCCTCCAGGAATTCGACATACGCGTCGTCTACCGATCGCGGCGAAAGCACTCTGACGCAGATGCGCTTTCACGATCACCCGTGAAATCTGACGATACGGAAATATCAGCCCTTCCCCTTCAACAAGTCGTCGTTCTGTACTGCCTATGCGTCGACGACCCACCTCCATTGAGACGGAAAACTAACTGCCGCAGCTCCGGAAGCACGAGCTGCTTCATCGTCTAATCGTTCAAGTCCTCGCCTGTCTCCCGCCAATCTTACCGATGTAATTGTCGAAGGTGTACGAACACTTGCACTCATCGATACCGGTGCCGCGATATCTGTAATTAGTTAAAGACTCTGCCGCTCTCATCGTAAAGTGACGATGCTTTCTCCCGTGGTTTTTCTTAGCACTGCGAGCGCCCAACAAATTGAGCCCGTCGCGGCATGTACAGCAAAAGTGGTTATTCAAGACGTGTTGTACATCATTGAATTTCACGTGTTGGCTTCATGTTCCCACGATGTCATCCTAGGATGGGATTTCTTATCACGTCATCACGCCGTCATGGACTGCGCTCGGGCCGAAGTGGAGCTGCTACCGCTTCGTGATACGCCTTCTGTTGATGCGGCCGTATCTAGTGTGGCAAACTTTGTCGTCGCGACGGACATAGACCTTCCTCCTTTCAGCGCCCAGTTTGTCCCTGCTTGCTGCGCTTCCCTTTCTGACACTACCGTCCTATTCACACCATCTGACAACTTCGGTAGCCGCCACCACACATCGCTACCATTCACCGTTCTTGAGCTTTGTCAAGACACTACCGGAATATTTATTTCCAATAACAACTCGTGCCCCCTCAGTTTGCGCTGCAACAAGACGCTCGGCCTCATTCAGCTTATCGATGAAGGTACTATCGTGCCTGCCGATTTCCTCGACACCAAGCCGAATATGGAGCTGAACACGTTGGTTCCTCACTTTGCCTCGAACACCGTGTCGTCCGATGCGTTTCACCGTTCTATTGAAAGCCATCTCGCCCCGGCTCAACGAGAGCAGCTTATTACCCTGTTGCACGAATTCAGGCGTTCGTTTGACTTTCCTCAAGTGGTGCTAGGACGAACGAACACTGTTGTGCACACAATTGACACAGGGAAGAGTACTCCTTTCCGCCAGCGCCCCTATCATGTGTCCCCGGCGGAGCATCGCGTGATTGCAGAACAAGTAGACGACATGTTACAGCGTGGAGTCATCAAGCCTTCTTGTAGTCCTTGGTCTTCACCAGTTGTACTCGTCAAAAAAAGAATGATTCGATCCGGTTCTGCGTAGACTACAGGCGCCTAAACAACATTACGAGAAAAGATGTTTACCCTCTTCCCCGCATAGACGACGCTCTCGATTGTCTCCAAGGCGCCGAATTCTTTTCCTTGCTTGACCTTCGCTGAAGTTATTGGCAGGTCCCAATGTCTGAGTTTGATCGTCCAAAAACGGCGTTCGTCACACTGGATGGTCTCTATGAATTTACCGTATTGCCATTCAGACTCTGCAATGCGCCCGCCACATTCGAGCGAATGATGGACAGCATTTTACGCGGTCTCCAGTGGAACATACGCTTGTGCTATCTTGATGATGTTGTGGTCTTTTCACCCGATTTCACTTCGCATCTCACTCGTCTGCGCAAGATTCTACAGTGCCCTACAAACGCCAGGCTTCAGCTTAACCTGAGGAAATGTCACTTCGGGGCTAAACAACTCACCATACTTGGTCATGTCGTCTCGAAAGCTGGCATCTTTCCCGACCCTGACAAGCTTCGTGCTGTTGCCGAATTTCCTGCGCCGACTACAGTTAAAGAACTACGGAGCTTTGTGGGCCTGTGCTCCTATTTTTGTCGGTTTGTCCGGAACTTTGCTTCTATCATCGCTCCGCTCACCAAACTTCTTGCCAGCCCTGCAGATCTTTCGAATTGGACAGCAGCCTGTGACGAATCCTTCGCAACACTGCGCCAACTCCTTACCTCACCACCCGTACTGCGACATTACGACCCTACTGCGCCCACTCAAGTACACACGGGTGCAAGTGGGGTCGGTCTTGGTGCAGTACTCGCGCAACGCAAACCAGGTTTTACGGAGTATTTGGTCGCCTATGCCAGCCCCGCCCTCACTAAGGCAGAAGCCAACTATTCTGTTACAGAAAAACATTGCCTGGCGATTGTGTGGGCGTTAAACAAGTTTCGCCCATTTGCCCCTATTTGTATGGCCAAACTTTTGATGTGGTAACTGACCATCACGCAGTCTGTTGGTTGCCTTCACTGAAAGATCCTTCTGGTCGCCTCGGACGTTGGGCACTACGCCTCCAGGAATTCGACATACGCGTCGTCTACCGATCGCGGCGAAAGCACTCTGACGCAGATGCGCTTTCACGATCACCCGTGAAATCTGACGATACGGAAATATCAGCCCTTGACCTTCCCGTCTCTACCGTCAGCGTCACAGACATGCCATCTGAACAGCGGAAGGACCCCTGGATTGGCTTGCTCTTGAATATGCTTTCTGACGCATCAACTTCCGGTTACCCGCGTGCTCTTTGCCGCCAAGCAACGCATTTCACCATACGGGATGGCCTGCTATTGCGTCGCAGCTTCAAGCGGTGGGTCGTAAATGGCTGCTAGTCATACCCAGCCATATGCGGCCTGAAATCTGCGAATATTTTCATGCTGAGCCGCAACACGCACACGCTGGTGCGCTAAAGACGTATGAACGGATCCGCCAACGTTACTACTGGCGGGGTATGTACACGTTTGTACGCACACACATTCGTTCATGTTCCCTGTGTCAGCAGCGCAAGACATTTCCTCATTCACCCGGTCAACTGCAGCCTTTACCATGTCCTGCACGCTCAGTTGATCGTGTTGGGATTGACCTTTACGGCCCACTACCGTGCTCTGTTGGTGGCAATCGATGGGTGATTGTGGCTGCCGACCATCTGACAAGGTACGCCGAAACAGCAGCGCTACCTTCGGCTGGTGCTCGTGACGTTGCAACCTTCATCTTGCATCGGTTTGTTCTTCGTCATGGTGCACCACGGGAGCTCCTGGGTGACGGGAGCCGCGTATTTTTGTTCGAAGTTCTGCAGCAGCTCTTACATTCATACCGTACGGTACACCACAAATCAACAGCCTACCACCCTCAGACGAATGGCCTAACGGAACTTTTCAATAGAACCCTCGGAGACATGCTCGCTATGTATATTGATTACGACCACTCCAATTGGGACGTTGTTCTTCCTTTCGTGACGTACGCCTACAATACGGCGATCCAATGAACAACATGCTTTTCTCCATTTTTTCTGCTATATGGTCGTGACCCATGCAGCACACTCGAAACAATTCTGCCATACAATCCTGATGCCTCCGAGTTCATCCCAGTTTCTGAAATGGCCGAACATGCCGAAGAGTGTCGTCAGCTTGCACGGTCCTTCACAGCCGATAATCAAGCCCTCCAAAAAAAAATCGCCATGACCGTGATCTTGTTCAAGACACTTTCCCCGTCGGTTCTCTCGTGTGACTCCGACTGCCTTTCCACTCTCCTGGACTGACTCCCAAGTTTGCACCGAAATATACTGGCCCTTACCGCGTCATACAGCACCCTTATTCTGTCAGCTATGTGATTGAACCGCTCAAGCCATCCACTGACAACCGTCGCCTTGGTCGTGAGACGTCCACGTCAGTCGCCTCAAGCCCTGCTACGAACCTCCTGTTTTCTCGTCACCTTGAGTCGCCAGGATAGCTCGTCTTCGTCGCCGGAGTATTGTAGTGGGGAATCCGCAAGGCACTGACTAGTGGGACCATCCCTGAGAGCGAAGCACGAGCGTGTGCACGAGCTGTAGACGCTGGGCGGCCCGAGCATTTGTGTCTGTACCGGCTTCCTGCCTACTACCTGGCATCGCTAATAAACTCCCTTGCAATCTATATATATATATATATATATATTATATATATATATATATATATATATATATATAATATATATATATATATATATATAATATATATATATATATATATATATATATATATATATACCCGTACACAATAAAGTACCTTGGTGTTCAATTATCAGTAGACCTGTTATGGAACGCTAATATGGACGCAATTCTTAGTAAGCATCCAGATCTATTGGCTGCATTAGGCTAAATTTGCATCTGGACAATTCCGAGACTATTATCCTCGCTTATAATACCCTAGTACGCCCACAAATAGACTACGCCTCCTTATTCTGGAATCCGCATCAGGCCTCTTGATAAAAAAGCTGGAGTCTGTTCAAAATAAGGCTGCTCGTTTCATCTCAAACAATTATTACGCATATCAAACGTAACTGGCCTAAAATCTTCACTCAACGTAGCTTCATTGCAAAAGCGCAGGATGCTGACACTGTTGTTTTTCTTTCATAAGCTGCACTACAATCGGTCATCCCACGATACTTTCATTATCAGGCCAGCTCGACATATATATTCACAACTAGATCATCAGCATGAAATTGAACCCATTTGCAGAATTGCAGACTTGCAGAATCTAGCTGACAGACGTATGGTTTCTTGACTTTCTTTATTCATAAATTAATTTATTCTTTTTCTCACTTTTATGGCTCTCTTTTACTTCCTCCCGCCCGCTACTAACGGCGGCTGTGTAATTCCCGAAGCCTGCAACATCCTTTTCGTCAGACTTCTGCATTTAACAATTCATTTCTTCCTGTCGCCATCAAGGAATAGAATAACTTACTGGAAGCCATCGTCACGGAGCGTGACTAGCAGCTCACTTAAACTCGGAGGCCCATTAAAGCTCTACTACAGTCACTGTATTTCGGGCTCTTGTACGTGTAAACTTTGTGCGCGCATGTTTTATGTTTGTATACGCGCAATTATTTACGTCTGCTCTCAGATCCTGCAAAAGTATATTGCTCGTGTATTCGTACTACTTCCTTATTTTCTTAGTTTTTCTGTATTTAGTAAAATGTTCTCCCCCTAATAGAATGACCCTAAGGGGCCCCCCGTAAGGGTCAGATAAATGATATATATATATCATTTATCTGATCATCTATATATATATATATATATATATATATATATATATATAATATATATATATATATATATATATATATATATATATATACCAGTTCTTGTCTTTGCTTAACGCGCAATCGTCCAATAAGCAAGATTGCCTGTTGCCTGGAGCGCCAGCAGTGCGGTGCTGGCTATCCATGCTCCGTGCTTACAGCCGTGTGCAGGTCCTTTGTGTAGTCGATATTTCCTTATCTATTTTTTCGGGATTTCAGAGGTGGGCAGCTGGCGCATGTCCATAATATAAATAATGAATTGAGCGCACCAACATAAATTCCTCTGGCGTTGAGTTTTGTGCATACACGAACCCAACGAAACCAATATCTTTATTCGTAGGAATTTCGAATACAGTGATTTTGATCCTTTACTTACGCGTACGTTGTCGACGCTCAGCAGGCTGAGATAAGCGACGAGGCATGATAACTGAAATTCCAGAAGAGCGTTTTTTTGCTGTGCATGGTATAATCTCAGTCCACGATCGTTTCTATCGCACCTGTCTGTTGCTGGAAACTATCTTACCAGAGGTTTCCCTTTTGGCAACTTAGGACACGTGTCTAGAGGCCACCGAGCGCTGGAGGCTTATTGACAACACACACACACACGCACACACATGCACACACGCACACACACACGCACGCACACACGCACACAGGCGCACACGCGCGCACACGCACACGCACACACGCACACACACACACACACGCACACACACACGCACACACACACGCACACACACACGCACACACGCACACGCACCCACACACACACACGCACACACACACACGAACACACGCACACACGCACACACACACGCGCGCACGCACACACGCGCCCGCACGCACACACACGCGCGCGCACACACACACGCACACACGTACACACGCACGCACACACGCACACGCACGCACGCACACACGCGCACACGCAAACGCACACGCACACGCGCACACGCACACGCGCATACGCACACACACACGCGCACGCGCACACACACACGCACACACACACGCACGCACACACACGCACACGCACACACGCACACGCACACACACATGCACACACGCACACACACGCACACATACACACGCGCACACACACACACACACACACACACACGCACATGCACACACACACACGCGCACACACACACACACGAACACACGCACACACGCGCTCGCACACACACACACACGCACGCACACACACATGCACACACGCACACATACACACGCACACACACACACGCACACATGCTCTTTGCTGGTTGTCCACAATCAAAAACTTGTCGGGACGACTTGGCCGCTGGATTCTCCGATTACAATCTTATGACTTTGACGTCATCTACAAGACTGGAAGACAACATCAAGATGCCGACGCTTTGTCACGATGCCCTTTGCCGCAGTTTTCGGCGCACGTCACGTCCCCTTGTCAAATTGGCTATACGGAGGACGCCTCGTCGACATCATCCATTTCTTCCCTACCTTCATCCACCCGTCCGTCAGTACTTACTACTCACCAGCGAGCCGATTCTTATTGCACTGACATCATTGGTCGGTTTACCGGTGCTTCGTCTTCCCCTAATGCCAGGCTCCGGAAACAACTCCGACTATTCAAGTTGGAGGACGATGTGCTATATCGATACATTTTCCACCCGGAAGGCCACCAATGGGTTCCCGTCGTACCACGCGCACTACGCACTGAAGTTCTGCGTGCTTCCCACGACGACCCGACGTCAGGACACTTGGGTTACTACAAAACATACGAGCGCATCCGCAGTCGATTCTTCTGGCCAGGTCTTTCCACGACAGTAGCTAAATATATTGCCTCGTGCGCACTTTGCCAACACCGCAAGCGGCCCACTACTGCTCCAGTCGGTACCCTACAACCACTTCCTTGTCCATCAGAGCCGTTCTGTGTCGTCAGAATTGACCTCTTCGGGCCCCTCCCAACTACATAAGACGGCAAGAGGTGGATCGTCACCGCGGTTGATCACTTGACCCGGTACGCTGAGACGGCCTCAATCACTTCAGGAAGTGCTTCGGAAGTAGCAACTTTCTTCTTGAATGCTATTTATTTACGTCATGGAGCCCCGCGTGTCCTTTTGAGCGACCGGGGAAAGGCATTCCTTTCAAGCTCGCTCAGTGAAGTTCTTCAAGCATCAAAAACAGTTCATAAAACAACATCTAGCTATCACCCGCAAACCAATGTCTTAACGGAAAGATTTCATCGCACGCTGTGTGACATGCTGTCCATGTATATCCGACCAGACCATCGCAATTGTGATGCTATACTTCCCTTTGTCACGTATGCATATAATACGTCAGTTCAACGAACCACAGGCTATTCTCTATTTTTCCTGGTATACGGACGCCAACCGACATCACCACTCGACGTTTCATTCTTTTCTGGCCCCGTAAACTCTTCACCATTCGTTTGCGACCAGTTTCTGACCCGCGTTGCTCGATGCTATCGTCTTGCCCGTGTAAACACCGAAGCTAGCCAAGAAGATCGCAAACATCGTTGCGATGCCACTCACCGCGTCGTTCTCTACCGCCCTGGCGACAATGTGCTTCTGTGGACTCCTGCGCGAACACCTGGCTTATGCGAAAAGTTTGAGTCACGCTATCTTGGCCCTTACAAAGTTATCGAACAGACCTCGCCGGTGAACTACCGTGTCACACCTGTTCCTGTCCCCACTGACCAACGCTGCCGCGGGACAGAGATTGTGCACGTTTCGCGTCTCAAGCCCTATTGTATGCGTTCCACAGCGTAATTTGCGGCCAGGCTGGCCGCTTCCGTCGACAGGGGAAATTAGTGTGAGAACTCATACTACGTCATCTTCCTCATCTATCAATAACCATCATCAGTCTTCGCCCCGTTCCTCTTCATCATCGGCGCCATCTGGCTGTTGCTTGAATAAAGCGTCAGCTGCACCGTTGTATTGTACTTCAATATATATATATATATATATATATATATATTATATATATATATATATATATATATATATATACATGAGTTTTTGTCTTTGTTTTAAGCGCAATCGTCGAATAACCAAAATTGCCTGTTGCCAAGAGCACCAGTGCGGTGCTGGCTATCCATGCTCCGTGCTTACAGCCACGTGCACGTCTTTTGTGTAGTCGATATTTCCTTTAGCATTTTTTCGGGATTTCAGAAGTGGGCAGCTGGCATACATCCATAATATAAATAATGAATTGAGCGCACCAACATATATTATATATATACACGGTAACGAAAGCTACTCACTTGTTCATGTATATTAGATGTATGTACCAATACTTGAATGTGGTATTCATTCTACTTGATTCAAGAACACTTTCTTTGTTAGACACACAGACACATATTACCATCGGCGTCAACAAGAACGATGCATATACACATGCGCTGAAAAATAATGTCTTGAAGGCTTCTTACTTATGTTTTAATAACCAATTGCCAACATATTTTGCGTCATCATGAATACGTCACCAAACGGCCTTGTCGCTTGGTCAAACGCGGCTGAAATCCAATGCAGTGCTGCGAAAACACTTTAGGCGCATAAATTTGCCGTGCATCCAATGCCACGGAGTCACTACAAATGCAGGTTAGGCACCGATACATTTCGTGGGCAGCGTGATGATGGAAAAAAACCGATCGAGGCCTACGAGAAAAAAGAAGATGATTACAATCGTCCTAAAGTTATCTTAGTAGCTTCTTTATGGACGCAGCGAGTTTTTACGTGCATCAAAACTTTCTACTCTGTCGAAGCTGGCGAGCATCAAACACTCAGATACAGCGCAGTATGGGCTGATAGATTTGCTAGCACATTAATCAAGAAAGTATGGTCCCGTTAAAAAAAAAGTTGGCAGATACCACGTGCCTATGATTCGACGTTATGCGAAGCATGCGGAGGGAAGGTGACCATGCTGCTATTTTTGTTTAGTGAGCGACGCGTCATGAAATGACGTTAAATACACGTAGAAATGTTGCACGCAAGGACATATATGAGAGATTTGCAGATTTTTACATAACCAGTTGTTTGCACTTGCGCAATGATGATGCCAACTGTAACATGCGTATTAGCAACACCAGAAGCTGATATGAAGCACTCATGCTGGCGAGGATGCTGGCCCTGGACAATGCTACATGAATTAACTTCAACGCGTGGCAACTAACCACAATTGACGTTAACCCGGCGCCACGGCTGTATCAAGAAGTACATAAGTAATGTTTACAGAATTGGGTAGGCAGCACTGCAGCCACTATTGACGTTTCAGGAAGATTAGCGGCTATTTGAAATGTTGTTCCGAGACCTGGCTTATATAGTCCTGTGGTAAAATGGTTCGTTGCCACGCAGAATGCTTGGGTTCGATTCCAGCTGGGACCCTGCCGTTTATTCTTTGCATTCGTCGGGTCGACGCTACCGATGTCGGGTATTTTTTAAGGCTCGCATATCAAAATTGTGCATGTGTGTTCTCGTCGTTCCTGGGTAGCTACTAAGTGTCAATCAACTGTGGCACATACCAGCGGCACACACCGACCCATGGGTATGTGCCACTATATGGCGGATAGCGTTTGACGACGTACGCGACGGGATTGTGACATTATTGATACCTTGCCTAGCGCGTAATATTCGTCAAACCATGTTACCCTCCCATGCTAATTTTCCTTCAGGCCAAGTTAAGGGAGTGACCACGAAAGCACCCAAACGCAAGCGGCTAGATAGATAGATAGATAGATAGATAAATATATGTGCTCAAAGTCACCGAAGTTCGCTAAGAAATGCTTCGCATTTAAAAAGTGCTTGTTGTGTAATCGCAAATCTTGGTATCAGAAATGAAGGAAGACTTACAACAACACTCAGAAGCGTTTCCGGAATGTACTGCGAAAATAAATCGAAGGTGAAGGTGAAAAGTTCGTCGCTCAGTGACAGACTCACAGTGCGCCGGTTCTTTCGCAAGAAGCGGGCTCACAGGTTGCATAACTTTACTGATTAGCAGGCGCAAAGCAGTCTTTTGCCTTCTAGTCTTACTGATACCGTAGGAAACATACTACAGAACTTCATTGCTGAGAGAGCGCAATGAAAAGGCCCCACGTGGTAAGTAGACCTGGAGAACAGCGGGAAGAAAATGGCACAGTCAATTGCGTCGTCTTGTGGTGCTTGATTTCCTGTAGTACATACCTCCATTCTTCTATGCTTTCTCGTATTAGCCAATTTGTTCACACAGTGCAATATTGTGGACTATAGACTTCACAGCGTGAACTTGCGCCACTTAATTAGTTGGAAAGGTTTCTGGTAAGCAGAACAGAAATATTAGCGCAACAACAGTGTGTGGTATGGGCCCCATAGGTTGACTATAGGGCGCTAAATAGCTCTGTCACAAACGACTCCAATAAATCTGTGTAGTTGTGTGCGCTGCGACGCACATAGAAATTCAAAAGCATGACCAATGATCATTCTGTAATTATTTCCTTGTAACCCTTTTTTACGATTTCCATCTTGTTGTTATTTTATTAATGTTCCGCATATTTTTCGTTAGCCTGTATCTTTTGTAGTGTTTTTGGCCCATTTTGTTATGTAGCTGTTCTCTCCCTCGCGCATCAGTGTTATTCCTCTCTGTTATTTTTGTTAACTCCTGCCTTTGCCATTGTTTCAATTAAATGTTCTTTATGTGTAATCAAACTCCGTGTCTGCTTATGAGTGCGTCGGTCAGGCCCACACATCACCACATGTGCAACCCCACACGGGTCGACCAACTTGCAAATAAATTTGAAATGTGCCACTTCGAGGCCTTTCAGGCGTCGCAGGTCGAAGCGTAAAGTGGAAGCCTGCGAGTCTGCCGCACGTCGATGTTGGATCGGCGGGGCCTCACCCGAAGTGTGTGACAAGCTCTAATGTTACTTACTGTCGTCACTGACATTGGGCAGTAGGGCCGCGCAGAGTGGAAGAGTGCACATGCGCCCTCACTTTACTTCAACCAGTGTAAACACTCTTATCACGTTGTTATGCAAAACATCGCGTACGGTTTATGGTATTTTGTAACTGGACTGTCATGCTTACGATTCCGTTCGTTTTCTTCACGTGAAACGAGATCCCTGTCTGTGCAAGCAATCGAAGAAACGAAAGACCCAACTCTATCTAAATACAATCGAAGCGTTTAATCACTAGCCAAATGCCACTTTTATCTGGCAGTGAACCCCTGAATAATAAAAGGTTTATAGACAACTTTACCCAGCTTGCGTGATATCTGCGCTAATCACTTCCGTCGTTCGGGCTGACTGAAATGCGCCCTAAATTGTGAAAGGTTGAATGCATTTGTGATCACAAAGAAGGTCAATACCCAGTGAATAGACGGAAGAAACACTTAGGCTATGTCAATACATTAGCAAAAGCTATGGTATGATTCTTTGGTATATAAAAGATGTGCTAGCAAGGCTTGCAAAAAGCTGCGCAAGCACTGCAACAGTGAATCCTGACGATTCCAAAGACGGTTTCTCCTAGGCTATTTTAGGCCTTTAGCAAAGTGATGCATATTTTTTCCAGGTTGCTTCTAGGTAATCACTGGGCTTGGTGTTTAGGCTTTAGCTATAGGTGATGGTGAGCTTTTCCTAAGCAGCCTCTCAGCACAGAAAGGTTCCAAGTAAGTCATAGGCGTCAAAGACACAATGCCGGCATGTCGTCATGGCGTAGGCCTTTTATCGCTTCAAGGTCTTCTCGCACTTGCCGTTGCCGTTCCCGTCACTTTGCCATTGTACCTACTTACGGTTCTCGATTCGCCGTCTTCTCTTTTCCAGCAGTTGGCCGGGTAGCTAATTGTTGTCTTTAACTTTTTACGCTAAGTGGCGTGCCGTTAAATTTACGTGTGGCAGACACTTGTTTATGATGATTCTAGTTACCTTGAAAGGTTGCAAAGACCTACCGTGGTACATAGCCTTTCTTGGCCAATGGTTGGGTTTAGCTGTAGTGCACCTTTGTCGGTGGTAAGATTTACTCAATACCTTTGTGGATGCCGGCTTCTGACAATGACAGTTTTTTGTACGGGATAAGAAAAGGAACAATTTTCTAAGCACTTTTATAATCTTTATTTGGCACGTGGAGGAAGATGTAACCCAAACACTGCCCGCCCGGTGTGCCCCGCGATATGAATGAAGGAAAGAGATAACGGTAGATTAGATAGTGTATGAAGCAGCTATACCGATTCAAAGAAGGCTGTTATTCGAGATATTTCAGTGTTTTCAAAGGAACTCGGGAATGGCTCGATATCATGCAGCTACTGCTTTAGCGAATGTCAAGGAATAGCAGCATGAAACTGCGCACGTGGAGAAAGCTGAATGACCCATTAGCGTCTACCGTACACATGCTGACTTAGCACTGTCACGCGTGATTAACGAGTAGTACTGAGAAGTAACAGGCAATCATGCCAAAGAAAGTGCAGAGAATGTTGCTAGTAGTAATTGTAACCTAAATGTAAAAGAAAAAAGTGGACGTAAAGAGAATTTGCTGCGGGCAGGGAGTGAGCCTGTGACCTTCGAATAACGGATCCGATGCTTTACCAAATGAGCTACAGAGGTAGTAATTTCTTCATTCACTTCATAGGGCATATATGCAGTACATAGTGAACGTGGGAGCGTGGTCGGGGACCCCAGTAGCCTACTACGGCGAGTATAGGACAGTCTTTTTTTTTTGCCTGTTGGCTTTCCGTAGCAGGTGATCTTATCACGCACTGGCAGCTGACCAACAGTCCGTCACATACCACCTCAAGGCATCAATTTTGCCAGAACGAATCCCTAGGTATAAATGAAGAAGAGAAGTTGCAATTTCGCCCAGCCGCAGTGGTCTAGCGGCTAAGGTACTCGGCCTGCTGACCCGCAGGTCGCGGGTTTGAATCCCGGCTGCGGCGGCTGCATTTCCGATGGAGGCGGAAATGCTGTAGGCCCATGTGCTCAGATTTGGGTGCAAGTTAAAGAACCCTAGGTGGTCGATATTTCTAGAGCCCTCTACGACGACGTCTCTTCTATTCATATGGTGGTTTTGGGACGTTAAACCCTACATATTAATCAGAAGTGGCAATTTGAGAGCTCATTTTACTTGTTGACGCTCACAGTTTGCCTCAGGATACACTGTGTCAACATGTCCAGCTGCCTGGTCATGCGTTTGGCGAAATCACACTGACGCTATCGCAATAGAGACTTGAAATTGTGCCTTGATGGCAAAGCTCGAGAATCTTTTCTAACGAATAAATTTAACAGTCAACTATCCGGCACAAGCAAGAGCGCAGAAAATGTGTCGTTTCATGCACTTCTGTGAAGTCGTATTGTTCGCGCATGTATTCTATTTTTTATTAAACGCGTCTACCAAATTTGCCAAATGTTTTGATAATGTAACAGTCGCTATCGTCCTGACCCATCGCGCGCAGCTATCGTAACCTTTCTAGTGAACGGCTCAATATTATAGTGCATGCATTATTATGTCTATGAGCAAGCCTCCTGAATTTCATTCGTATTCTTTATTCTTATGACTATCTGTTCAAAATTTTGGTGCATTCAATGCAGTAACGTGTCTATGCTTATAAGACAGTTGATACGACTGGACGTACTCGCCTTAGTTTAATCTTACGAATAACGGAGTACGGCCCATACGGTGCCCAGTAAACAAAGGCGATGTTCTGCCCTGCTGTTACATACTTTCGACAAGATATATATTCCAGGAGAAACGGAGAGTGTGCAGCATCGCGAGCTCCCGTTGCCTCAACCATCGTCGATTCGAATGCTCATGTAAATGAATGCCTTGTCTGCGAGGTGCAAGTACATCATATCACTTGCACTAAACATATGAGAAGAACAAGCACACTAGGACCATGCGAAACAATAATTCATTACACTGACGCCGTATGGCACAAATGTATTGCTTTTTATTTGTAAATTCTTTTGGATCGAGTGAAATTGCTTCTTGTGTGAAAATATACACGCACGAAAATGGACGACAATGTGAACAAAAAAGGTGAACTTACTACGACGAAATCACCAGCTGCCAGTAGAAAGAAATCGACGCCTGAAGTTTCGCTGCCCGAACGTAGTTGAGTAGGCTCGGCTTATGTGCCTGCAAAATATGTGTATATAATCAATAGTAGTGGTGGGGCTTGTCTTACAGCAATCGTAGTCGAATCCTTGGTTTCACTATACATCTTAGTACAATAACATGCAATAACCATCACATATGTGATCTACTACTTGGTAAAGGATAGCTTACGAACAATACTTGCTGCCCCACCGTGGTTGTCTAGTGGCTAAGGTACTGGGTAACTGACTCGCAGGTCGCGGGTTCGAATCCCAGCTGCGGCGGCTGCATGTCCGATAGAGGCGGAAATGTTTTAGGCCCGGGTGCTCAGATATAGGTGCATGTTAGAGAACTCCTAGGTGGTCGAAATTTCCGGAGCCTTCCACTACGGCATCTCTCCTAATCATATGGTGGTTTTGGGACGTGAAACCTCACATATCAATCAATCAATCAATCAATCAATCAAACAATACATGCTGTTTTTAAAATAACGTCTGTTCGCTGACGTCACTGCCGGACCATGAAGTACAGTTAGCACGCTAGTGTTTATTGCGATCATTCGTGTCTGCCGTGTTATTGTGTACGAAGTGCACGCAACCATAGGAGGTAATTGGTAAACATATTGCCAAGCTTGTTATTATGATGTATTCAGCTAAACTGCAATTCGGCTAAGTTGGAACATATTCATCTTTAAATGCTTGCGCAAGCACACGGGGACACAGAAAGGAACACAAACATGTGCAATCTAACGACTGGTTTATTTTTGAAAACATTCACATATTAACCCAAAGATCTGCGCAAAGTAGTCCCTAAAACCATTTCAACTGCGCACATGTCCCAACTTGCTTTTAAGGGAGCATATGTCGAGTCTGAAAGGTCGCCCTGGTACACATTTGGCACTGCATTGCAATGAGTGCGCTTGTTTTCCTTGGTTTTCCAACACTACCTTGGAATAGAGGCAATAAAACAGATCTTCAAGGGAAATATTATAAGCCTATCTCATTGACAAGGTGAAGGATAAATGTGTTAGCTACCCTTCGGTTGCCTTGAAAGCGAAAGAAACTTCGCTCCTCTCTGCTGTTCATTGAGCTTGGGATAGTAATTTGCAACCTGTGCGCAGTTCAAATGTTTTTACGGACCAGTTTGCGCATATCTGGGGGCCATTAGGTGAATGATTCCAAAAACTAAACGTGTTGTTAGATTGTGTCTAATTGTGTTCTCATTTGGGTCTGCGTGCGCCTGCGTAAACATTTCGAGATGGATGTATTCAGACTTCACACGCCAAGACAGTTTGCAACCCTTGGCGCAGATTGCGCCGCTGCGTTTTTGAAGTTTTGTGACTGTTAAGAACCTTTTCGTTACGATGATGTGCAGAATGCGAATAGGTTAGCCTGTTCTAGATTTACCGCCGCTTTTATCGACAAGGCCAAAATGTTTGATAACGCATGTTTTATTGCCCGCGCGTCTTAAGGCCTAACTACATGCAACGTTTTTGGTGGCGTTTTCCCGCGGCATTTCGTACGACGGCGTCGCTCGGCGTAGATGCTACCGGTGACCGTAGCCAAAACGTCCACTTCAGGACGTTTCAATCACCTGCAGCGTCGGCGACGACGCGGGAAGTGGTTCGACGAACGGAGAACCAATCAGCGCGCCGCTGGCAGTGACTTCCTCAACGTAACGGCATCATCGCTGCTGTCAAAATTATTGCCAGCTGTCTCAGATTTGTGGGGTTTAATGTCCCAAAACCACGCTATGATTATGAGAGACGCCGTAGTGGAGGGCTCCGGAAATTTCGACCACCTGGGGTTCTTTAACGTGCACCCAAATCTGAGCACACGGGCCTACAACATTTCCGCCTCCATCGGAAATGCAGCCACCGCAGCCGGGATTCGATCCCACGAATTGCGGCTCAGCAGCCGAGTACCTTAGCCACTAGACCACCGCGGTGGGGCAGCCATCTCAGACCGATTAGGTTCCCGCAATGCTCTGTGTGACCCGTGAGTTCTCAATTGATGATTGTATTTGACTTCGCTTGTTCCTTAGAAGCTTCGACAGCAAGCGCTTGAGATTCATTCTGTTTCCGAGTGCCATATTTAAGTTCATCAGTAAACTTAGTAGGCCTGACTTTACTGGCCGAATACGTGGCCTCAAAAATATGCAACAGCTTCAAGTTCAGAGGCCACGCATTACGAGTTTGTGGTACTTGTCAGTCACAACAGATGACGCTACAAATAAAAAAAAGTTGTTTAGGGTGCCTTCTGAGTTGTCTTCCTCACTACATATCTGTAAATCAGATATAAAAGCTATAACCAGAACTATTTCTTGTTCGTTCACTGACGGATACTGCAAATTGTTTTTTGAGGTGTCAAATCATCCTGTTTGGTCACATATTCGTGAAGCTGGGCTTGCAATTGTCTCAGCGCTTTCCGTTTAGTGAGCTGCCCTCCCTGGTGGCTGTGTTTTGATGCCGAGAGACGCAACGCTAGAAATTACCGCCGAAAACGCGGCATGCCATTCAGCGCTCACCACAGATCAGATCGTCGACAGCCAACGCTCTGTTCGTAGCTATTAGTGTACAGCACGTATTGCTGCTCTGGTCGTTTCCAAGGTACAGGTTCACCCAAATAAAGACTAACATGCCGACTGCTTTCTTTGCCAATGTCAGTACCACTTGGCGTCTGGTCATCCACACCATCACCATCAAGTAAATTCGAGTAAGTGGCAGGCTGAAAGGACTACATCGTAAGCCAGTACGGACTCCTACCACATTATGTTAAAGCCACAGCGATGAAGACAAGACGCAAAAAGACGGCTGTGGTATTCCCTGCAACAATCGTGATGCAGCCACCAATAAAGCCGCAGACCTTCGATGGATCGCCAAGTGAAGATCCCTGAACCTGACTCGAGACGTTCGAAAGGGTCTCAGCGTTCAAAAACTGAACTTCAAGCCAATTAGAGTGGATACCTAGGTTGTCTGGTAGTGGTTCATTTTGTGAACTTCATTGTAGGCCGGCGAATAACAGGGACAACAAAGTGACACACAGCTGTAAAAATTGCATTCAACCCGACAAAACATCACCTGAAAGTCCTGCACAGCACATATTTTAACCGAACAGGAATCAGCGAGGTCGACTATTTCTTAGCAACCACGTATCACTGAGCACTTCACCAGATAACACATATAATAAAGAAATAATCCTTCACGTCTGGTATATGTTTTGCCAATTCTGTCTTCTTGAAACAATCAAACAACGGGATGAAATCTCAGGAGTGATTGCAAGTGTAACGAATAATAACGTATTTTTAATTTTTTTATGACCAGTGACATATATGGGAAATGCTTCAGTGTTAATATTATATTAGCACGCTGTGCCATTTAGTAAACAAAAATATTGTTGTACCCTGCTTTCTGTTATGTGCTGTCTTCCTGCATTTTGGTAAAAGAGAGTAAACTCGTGGCGAAAATTCATGTACGAACTCTTATCGTCGGTTTGTCACTTGTTTATTGTATTTTTGTCGTATGATCATTTTCACTTGATTTTCTTTTGTTGTTGTTGCTTCCTCCCAATTTCCTTTTCTCTGTATTATGGCAACATGGCGTTCCTGATATTTCTGTCAATATATAGAATGAATAAAATACAATAAACAAACGTTTATTTTCGTTTTGGAGCACTAATTGGGCGCCTCACCATTATTTGAGTACGTTTCTCACTGGGTTACACAATACACCCAAAACCACTACGCACATTTACGAAATGACCTAATCAATTGACATTGCAGAGAGACACCACAACTTTTTCTTGGATGACGAAAACGAAGGCTTGCTGACACATGCATCAAGTACCAAACATGGCTGCGTCGCATGTTTCTATAATTAGCCTCTTAATCTCTCATTCATTGCTGTTCTAGAACAGTCTTTCAATAAATTTCGATTCGCAAGCACACTCGAAACACTAAGTGGCCAAGAAGCCATGAGCCGCCACATTTGTAACATTGCTAGGATGTTCACGTAGCCTATCATTTGCGCATACACTTGTGAGGCAAATGTGAGGTGAATGCGGTATACGACTTGTGTGGTATACCGCATGTGTGGTATACCGTATTCCTCTCACACATACGAAAAGCTACATAGAGTGCCCTGATAGATGCCTAAATGAAAAGCAGTGACCACGTTACGCCAAATGATAGGCTGCTACCTTGATATGAACGTGCGCTCATTTGCGATCAAGGCGCCACGTTGAGAACCAGGTGAGCGGCCACGGGAGATCACCGGCTATCCTGGATGAGTGCAATGGACTCCCATTCCCTCCCCACCACGACGACCATCCCGATTGCCCTCATCAGGCTTCTACATCACTTCGGAAGACCAACTACACACAGGACCAAACCGAGGCTGGCCGCCTAGCCTGTTTGCGGATAACCAAGGACAGCAACCGATGGAGGTGTGGTTTTCATACGACGAAATAGTTATGATCCTCCACCGTCTATACAAAGCCGTGACAAAATAGGAATAACGCGCCGTAAGCTGCACGGCGCCCTGATGTCGAAGTTTCACGGCTGGAAGAAGGCCAGACGACGCCACATGGAAGCAGTGGAGCGGACACAACCATGATTCAAGAGCGCAACCTAACCACAACGTAAGGCGACAAGCTAGCGACACTGACGTTCTCCTCGACGGCCACGATGTCACTACTCTCCTAGATAGTGGTGTCGACCACTGCGTTTTCAGAGGGCCGTTCGCAGCGAAGTTGACGAATTTTAGGATTGCTTGCAGACCAACGCCTGCAGACCGGTGCCTCCGACACTTGCGCATTTCAATGAATACGACAAAACGAAAATCCGCACTGAAGCAAGGAGCGTAGAGCTCTAAGTTTGTTTGCTTATTATGTGAATGTTCTCAATTTCATTTTCGAAACACCGTTGTGAAGCCTTTTTTTTCGGAGATACGGATGATCACGCGTGTTATGACAATTCGGGTTCACCCGATGCATTTGAATTTATTAAGATTCGCGATGAAGGTTGCGAACATGAAACGAACAGCTGAGTTTATTCTCGAGCAAATGCTGCTGACAGCGATAGCCCTGGAAAGTTTCAAGAGACATGTGTGAATGTCAACGCGTCTTACCGCAGATCAGATTGTTGATGGCCGACGCTCTGTTTGTGGCTGTCAGTGTACAGCGTGTATTGCTGCAGTTTGTGTTTCATTCGTAGGACACACGTTCGTCAAAATAATTTCGTTTTCAACACGCCGAATGCTTTCTCTGTCAACGTGACGAACGCGTGACAGTGTCGTATGCACATTTGGACCAAACGTACACAGAGACATAAATCAACATCGTGAAACTTGGCTACTAGCCAGAAAGCGTGGCGTACACAGCAACTTGGTGGCTGCTTCACTCGGTATCAATTCCTGCCATGCGTGAAACCTACTGCATTGTTTCTTTACACATCATGCGCAATGATTTGTTCAGATAGCTGGTACGCCTATTGGGTATTTATAACAATAAGTAAGCTTACGATCAGAACTGAGACGATGAGCCATACAGCCATCATGGTCGCCACTAAGTAGTAGATGCCTTCGAAGAACGAGAGAGGGGGGCGGATCACCGTCGAGAGCAGTCGCACCTCACTTCGGCTCCGCCAATTTTCGGCCCTCGCGTCGGTCCTTTCGACCCTATCCGGATAATTTCTTCACGGGTGGCTGGAGCACATTGTCTGGATTTCTTCGACACCCACTTTATTGCGAAACTCGCCCGGGGTGGCCCGGGAGAGCTTTCGAAAGCCTTCGACCACGCCGTGCACCGACCTAGGCCTCTTAGGCCTAGCTCGAGTGCGGCCGCCTGCACATCAGCTGACAGACGGAGCGACCGCCCGGCCGCCCGCCGCTGCCTCGTCGCCCATCTCCTAGCTGTCCACCGCTATGGAGTATATTGTCGAAGGACAGGACGTGTCCCCCGAGGAACTCTCGGACGAATCCTGGCAGTCGCCAGGCCTCCGCGCCCAAGAGCAACGCCGCGCAGCCTTGCGCCTTGCCACCGCCGCAACTAAGCCCACCACCACGCCGGCTTCTCTGCCCTCGTCGAAGCGGGTAAATACATCGCCTCCGCAGCACCGCCGCCGCGCTCCGCTCCCTCGTCTCCCGGCGGACACGATTCACATCGTCGGCCGCCCAAAAAGCCCCGTAGAACTCACCAAGCTACAGCCTTGGCACTTGTACACCGCCTTGCTGCAAGCAGCGTTCCTGCAAGACCTCCCGCCCGCATCTCGCGACACGGTGCGGATCCACCCCGTCAACAACACTTTTACGCTCAGCGTCGCGGACTCGGCTCGTGCACAAGCATACCTCCGCATCACCTCCCTCACGGTTTCCGGCAACACTTTCACCGTCCACCTTTACGCCCCACCGCCAGACGATGCCCTCAGGGGCATACTGTACCACGCCTTCGACGACTTCACGGACCAAGCCATCCTTGAAGACCTTCAGGCAAGCAATCCTACCCTCTCTGTTGTGGGCGGGCCGCCGCATGGGCAAGGCCCCTCACATCTTGGTCACCCTCATGGAGCCGAAACTACCGCGGTGGATCTTCTACCACGGTGTCCAGCTTCGCCTCCTTCCGTTCCGCAACAAGGTGGAAGCCTGCTACAATTGCCGCTCGACCGGCCACCGGACCGACGTGTGCCCCAAGCCGCGGCAGGAGCGGTGCCATCGGTGCGGCGCTGCTCACCCCACACCGCCCGAAGGATCGCCACCCACTTGCAACCCCCGCTGCATCGTCTGCAATGGGAATCACTCCACGTACAGTTCCAACTGTAAACACCGCTACGTGCAGCGCCCTCAACGCCAGAAGGCCCCGGCACCTGACACACACCCCCCGCCACAACAGCCTGTTCCGCCCGCAGCGGTAGTGCGCTCTTCCCAGCAAGCAGCAAGTGGTCCCTCACCAGCTCCACCGCCCAAGTCGGTTACTGCCTCTCCGCCCCCCGTACCAGCGGTGCCTAAACCCACATCACAGCCCATGAATTCGACATGGCCCCGCGGCGCCCCCGGCTTGCCCTCGGAGCCGCAGGTTGTTGCACTGCAGCAAGAAAACGCCTCCCTCCGACAGCAGGTCACTGCACAAAGCGCTCAAATTGCAGCTCAGAAGACCCAAATTGATTCCCTCCAAGCGAAACTGCAAGCTCTTGAAGAGAAGCTGGAATCAGCCATCACAGTGAAATCCTCTCTGCCCTCTACCATTTGCTCCTCCTCCGACATGGACGTTCAGACTCCCGAAGGATGCACTGGCAAGCGCCGTCGACCCAACACTCCCCTTGAATCTCTTCACTTTTCTGAAGAGGTCCAGGTATCCATCAAGACGGCCTTGGTGGATCTTGAAGAGCGGTTGGATAGCCGCTTCAACTCCGTCCACCAGCTTCTCACTGCACAGCACGAAGCTCTAAATTCCCTGCGCACAGACTTCGCCGCCTACCCCCCCGCCACGTCCTTCCAATCTCTACAGTCAACAGTTGATAGCCTACAAACTGCCATGCTTGGAAGCATCCGAGCAAAGCTACCCCTCCATGCCCGCACCACCACCTCCTCCGGCGCCGCCCGAACCTCGCAAACACCGGTCGAGGCAACATCTTCCGCTGTTAAAAATGGCTGACCGATCCATCGTCACCATTTGGCAGTGGAACTGCCGTGGTTTTCGTCCCAAGCGTAACCACCTCCTTCTCCACCTACAACAACTAGACCCCTCGGACGCGCCTGATATCATCGTACTACAGGAAACTCACGCCGACGTCTCCCTCTCGGGTTACGTCGCCTACAACCAAGTAACTCACCATCCTCTGCCCCATCCCGTGACGGCCGTCCTCACCCGGCGGACGCTCGCTGTCAATCGACACGATCTACCCTTCCCTGCAGTCCATCACGTCTTTCTCGAGACACTACCTCAGCAACGTGAACAGCCCTCTCTGTTTATTCTCAACGTGTACAACCCCCCTCGCTCCACTGAAGACGCGTCTCTCCTAGCCTTGCTCCGTGCCGCTGCAGCGAAAGCAGCCAAATCTCCCCTTCTTATTCTCGGCGACTTCAACGTCAAGCATCCGGACTGGGGTTACTCGAAGGCAGATGGCCCCGGAAGGAGGCTGTGGCAGCTCGCTCACGATCTCAACCTTTCCCTGCTCACCGACCCCACGCAACCAACGCGCATCGGCAACAGTGTGTGCCGCGATACCACCCCGGACCTCAGCTTCTGCCGCAGCGTGCCCGACGCGCGCTGGTATAACACGCATCAGTCCCTCGGCAGTGACCACTATGTCCTCACCATTCAAGTTCTCACCTCCCCCAGCAAGCCGCGCCCACACACGGCCCGCTATACAGACTGGGACGCTTTCCGAGAACGCCGGTTGCACTCCGCCACTTCCAACATCGAGGACCTCTCGACGTGGACCGACCAGCTGCTAGAGGACCTCGACGCAGTCACCGCCTCGATCCCCACCACGAAGGACTATCCGGCAACTGACGCCCGTCTTGCCCACCTGTGGGCCGCCCGCACCGGCCTTTGCAACCGTTGGCAGAAGCAACGTCACAACCGTCGCTTACGCCGCCGCATTGCGCACCTCGATCGTACGATCGAGCAACACACCACCGCGCTCGCCCGCCAACAGTGGGAGCAGCTCTGCTCGGGTCTCTCTGGTCAGTTGGGCTGCAAACAGTCCTGGCATCTCCTCCGCCACCTCCTCGACCCTGCTTCTGCCAAGTTGGTCGCTCGGCAGCAGTTACAACGAGTGGTCCGGGCTTACCCCGGCGACACTCCGTCGCTGATGGCAGACCTGTCCGCCAAATACCTTCAGCTTCTGCCTCCTGGCACACCTCCTCCCCCTCTCGCGTCCTACTCTGGGGCCCCCAACCCAGTACTGGACGCCGATATCACGGAAGCGGAGGTCTACGCGGCATTACAGAAGCTCCGCACCACTTCCGCCCCCGGCCCAGATCGCATCCCCAACAAGCTCCTCCGAAACCTCGACGCCCCTTCGGCTGCTACCCTCACTTCGTTCCTCAACGAGTGCTGGCGCTCCGGCAACCTCCCCCAATCATGGAAACACGCTCGCGTGGCTTTCATCCCCAAGCCGGGCAAGAAACTCACAATCGAGAATCTCAGGCCCATTTCACTCACCTCGTGCGTCGGCAAGCTTCTAGAACATGTCGTTCTCGCTCGCTTGCAAACGTACACGGACGCACACCATCTCCTTCCCCACACCATGCTTGGTTTCCGCCCCCACCTATCCACGCAAGATGTCCTCTTACAACTCCACCATGATCTCCTCGACCCACCCACATTTTCAGACACAAAGGCTCTCCTTAGCCTGGACCTTCACAAGGCGTTCGACCACGTCTCCCATTCGGCTATCCTTGCCGAACTCGCAGCCCTCAATCCCGGCACCCGCACCTACAACTACATTCGCGCGTTCCTCACCGCCCGCACGGCCGAAATCATCATAGGGGACCTCCCGTCTCCCACGTACGAGCTTGGCCCTCGTGGCACCCCTCAGGGCGCCGTCTTGTCGCCTTTTCTATTCAATCTTGTCCTCCGCTCGCTTCCTGGCAAGCTGGACCGTATCCCCGGTCTTAAACACACCCTGTACGCGGACGATATTGCTCTCTGGGTCACGTCGGGCTCTGACGGCCATATCGAGCAGACGTTGCAACGCGCAACCGACGTCGTCACGTCCCACGTGCACGCGGCCGGTCTTACTTGCTCAGCGGCCAAATCGGCCCTTCTTCTCATGCGGCCTCCCGACCGGCGTCGCTACAAACTCCCCACCCCACCATCACGGTTCATGCCAACTCTACTCCTGTCCCCGTCGTTCGCATCTCCGCGTGCTCGGGCTGATCCTACAGTCCAACCGCCATAATACACACACCTTAGACAAGCTCTCGCTCTCGGTGCAGCAGACCGCACGTATGCTCGCCCGTGTCCGTGCGCGGCGTGAGGGCATGCGAGAACACGATCTACTTCGCCTTGTCGACGCTTTCGTCGTTTCCCGCCTCACGTACGGCCTTCCTTATACACGTCTCCTAAAATCGGAACGCGATAAAATTGACGTCCTCATCCGCCGGGCATACAAGACTGCCCTCGGCCTTCCCCCCAACACGTCCACCGATCGTCTTCTCCGTTTGGGTGTACACAACACGCTCGACGAGTTGATTGAGGCTCACCGCTCCGCTCAAGTGCAACGCCTTTACCGTTCGCCGACCGGTCGCCACATCCTTCCCTCCATCGGCCACGACACCTCCTCCCACCCTCCGGATCTGGTCTCATTACCCCATGCTATTCGAGCGGCGTTCTACATCAAGCCGCTACCTAAGAATATGCTGGCGGGCCACCACGACGCTCGCCGCCAAGCCCGTGCCGCCATGCTTCACGCAAAGTACGCCGACCACCCGGCCGTCGCCTACGTAGATGCGGCCCGATACAATGCACGCAGGGACGCCTTCGTAGTCGTTTCCGTGTCGCCCTCCTCAGCTCCTTTGGGGCCGACCATCACGGCTGGCACCGTCAGAACGCCTTACGCCGTCGAGGCGGAGGAAGTGGCCATTGCTTTGGCCGCGACCTCGGCTGACGCAAGCGTCATAATCAGCGACTCGAAACAAGCCATCTCGAATTTCGCGCGAGGTCTCGTCTCGCCTACCACCCTACGGCTACTTCGGCCCCTACTGCAGCAAGATGAGCAGTGCCGCATAGAACTGATCTGGGTCCCCGCCCACTCGGGTCACCCCGGCAACGAGACAGCTCACCAACGCGCTCGAGGATTCGTCGACCGAGCGGTGGGCCACTCAGAGTCGGACGCCCTGGTGCCGGAGCCCCTGGTCACCTACCACGACATCACTCAGCACTATCGCCTCGAGCGATATTTCTATTCACATCCTCACAGCAGCCTTCCCAAGCGGTCCGAGATCGCCTGGCGTCGCCTACAGACCCGCACCTTCCCGTGCCCCCTCGTGTTTTCATACATGCACCCAGGTGCCATCGATCCACGCTGCTGCCTGTGCGGCAACGTTGCCTCGTTGAACCACATCCTCTGGGGCTGCCCGGAGGATCCCCCGCCCGCCGACCTCCTTTGCTCACCCCCCACCGAGGGACAATGGGAGGCCCTTCTCTCCAGCAACGACATAGACATCCAGACACGGGTCCTGAAACGAGCGGAAGAAGTCATCGAGAAACACAGCCTGGCAGCCTTCGTGGCTTAGCCTCCCTTACCCCTCACCCCTTCGACTAATAAAGTTGTTACTCACTCACTTCGAAGAACGAGCTGATGCTCCTCTCATCTGCAAAATGAACAACAGAAAGCATGTATTTAGAAGAGCCTTATATAGCTAAAAAAGTCTTCGCCTGCGTTCATCAAGAAACGATTTCGACAGAAATTTTTAACAATTACGTGTACAATCGTAATGTTCTTCCCATGATTACCAAACGCCGCATTCACAAAAAATCACTGCATGTGCCTGTGCCGGCACGAATTTCATGATTCAGTTTTACCATGCAAAAGTTTATATAGCGTATAGTCGAGTTGATTGGGCTGTAGCTTTACTCTATGAATAAAAACACTGGTTTAACTCACTCGCTCGTGCACTACATGAAACTTTTCTGAACCAGACTCACTAAGACTGACAACCACGGCTTGATATTAGCTTGTATGAGTCCGAGTAAGTCGTCTCATGAGTTTGTTCACCAATCTGTGTTTACTAGAAGCCACGGTCTTCTGGGTGATTTGTGAGCTTTGACGGAATTACTTTTTCGAGAATTTTCGCTGCAAAGAGTGTGAGAAATATCGAACCTAAGTTCTTAAGACTGCTTGATCTAGCGGCTCAAAATGGCTGAAAGAAAGTCACCAGCCGGCAAGCTGTAATGCGAAGTAGACCTTTCAAAATATTCATCCGCCAAGAAAGTCTATAGCAATACTATAACAGTGCGCTCGCGGTCCGCCACACGGCTTAGTTTCACGATTCGTTGGCTTTCTTTACAACGTGGAAAAAATAACAGCGCGAAACGTATTGTGCAGGAAACAATTTAGTCGGTAGTTTCTAAAAGCGCTCTACATCTTAGTGTTCATATTTGGGTTTTCAGCCGATAAGTAAAAATTAGGTAGTGAAGATTTACTAATTAATTACTATGGGGAGAAATAAAAAATAGGCTGCGTTCCTACAGGTTAGTGCGAGTAGTATGCGTTTGGTTCAATTCGCCTCCTAAGTGCCCTTCACTTTCAAATTCTTGGCTGAAGTTAAGTGAGACACCCTGTATAAGATGCCGAAAAATAGGGTGATGACCCTCGAGAAGCTTTCGAAGCATTGAGTAGCTGTTATTTCAACTAATGTTCAGTGGTGGAGGCGCAATGGCCTTGCCAACAAACATGCATTCGTCGACATTGTTTCTAATGTGCACGGCGACTTAAGCATATAATCTATGCACTGATTCTTACCGTTGAGTGCAGCCTGGAAAAGCTGAAAATTTTTCACCTGCGAGAAAAAGATAAATGATTGCAAACGTGTTGTTGTTCTTGACGAAATAAAAGACTGCAGAAATGCAGATTGCACATATCTTTGCTTCAGTTATGCCTAATGTTTCTCATTAAATGCACATGCACTGAGACCACACTTCGCGCGCACATATTAATCTCAAAAACACGGAAAAGTGTATTCAGTGCCTAAACGTCAGTGAAAGTGTGACTTATTTTTATCTCGCCCTAATAATGACCACGAAAATTTCCTTTTCTAAGAAACAGTTGATAGGGAGATGTTCATTAAAGCTACAAGAAATGGAAGAGCAGTCGTATTTTTCGCAATGCAGCAACACGTGCGATTAACTCTATCTTCTCACAGTGCTGCAGTAGCTTGTTACGTACTCCACAGAAAGAATTGTATCAGATCCTCAGCCAGAAATTTTTTTCGAGGGGAAAAAAAGGCCATTTGCTGAAGGCTTTGTAAAACACCAATTTTATTATTAACACTCGGTGAAAAACCACCTCTGTCTGAATTTCGTTGGGGAGGAATGAAGTTCTTAGGGCATTCTTCCTGGCAAGCGGCGTGAACTGTATTATTTCCGCCAAAAAATATAAGTTAACTCCACTCGCACACTAAGAGATGTACATGGGTTCATCATACGGTGGAGGCGTTTCCTTGTATGTGCGCGACGTGCATAGAATTTATATAATTACCGTAGCGTCAGCTTTCTTTCGATTATCCCGCATGTGTAGGCAGGAAGACAAAAACACCCTGCTGAACTAGCTTATACGCTGGGTACAATCGTATGCATCTCTGACTGTGGTGAAGGTATAGCATTACTGCACTACACCATTCAGAATACTTTTGTGTCCTGTGAAGTTTCCATGAGGAATGCGTAGCACATCCAAGTAGTCATTTATATATTCATGGTACGAGTTTTCCAGCTGAAGTATTGCTGAATACAGTAGCGCCAACGCTGTTGTGTGGAGCTCTGTGACACACTTATTGAATATCCTAGGTGCCAAACAGCTGGTGAAAATCAGCATGGTGTTGTCAAGATTGGTGCATCTTACTTTCATCCATACCGTTTCGTTAGATGTGACGTTCAAATTTACAGTACTACATAGGATTTTTCCAGTGGTTTATCCGAATGCCTCAAGATCGGTAAAATTTTTACATGCGGCCTTCTCAATTGTTATTTTTTGTACCGGAAAACGTGTTCAAATTGTTGAAAACATAATTCCGTAGAGTAAATCAGACAGCTAAATGAAATTGCTATATTAACGGTGTTAGGACATTATGTCACACGGAATAATTTAACTTTTTCTTGCGGAGAACAGATCACAACTTTTAGATATAGGAATATTTGTTTGCAGAGATTATTGTGTTGTATTGAAATTAAACCTTAATGAATCGCAAAACGGAAACCAAAGCACCCAGAGCACCTGAAGCAGATGACCAGAATGATGTCACGGTTAGGACTATGATTAGAGACTCTTCGGCGTTCGCTTACGTATACGTAAGTGAACGCCGAACGCCGCCAAACGCCACCACGTGTGCAACATGCGTGGTATAATTGCAAGCGATGCCTGCACATCCAAACAAAGAAGTCGAATGATCCTTAACACAACCCGCCCAATTATTCGGGGACGCCTTGGAATATTAAAGCAGTTGCGCCTTTCTGTGTTTCAGTGTTGCTTTCACTGCTGAATTTGCTTAAACTTCATTGCTTAGTGTTATAACTAGAGTTGGGTTTTTCAGAATGCCAAAGCTGAAATGGGTTCCTTTCGTGAAAGACATCAATTTTTTCATTTAATTTGGCCGACTAGCTCCACTAATTAGGATGGTAAATAATTTAGCGTTCTTAATTACTGCCCAACTGATTGATTTAGCCATTACAAGACGCATTCGGCTACACAAGACGTAATTGTGAAGGCATCGAACAAATAACCTGTTTCCCCGACTTTTGATGACCTTAAACACCTTTCCTGAAGCATATATATAGTAATACAAAAATTCAAAATAGCTATGCACTACTTCTTGTTGGAATTCACTTGGGAATAAAATCAAATACTAGTCAAAACTAAACGGCTTACCGCGTGCTTAAATCAGATTGAAACAAATCCACAAAAGAAGTTATGTTTATGCGTCATAAGAAACCCCATTGATCAGTGACTAGAGAAAACGGAGCTATTGTATAATGAGATCACCAATTATTTGAAAATCATTACGAACAACTATCGTACAAATTAAACTGATTTTACCAAGCTCAAGATGCCAATAACGATGATTTCGAAGGCAGTGTCCTAGTGGCACATGCCTGAGGGTAGAGTTGGTTGCACTGCTCGCCCTGCAGTTAAAAAAAATTCACGTCGCATGCCACACAGGAAAGTAGCCCTATAAAAACCTAAACGTAGCGATCAATGCAGTACTAGTTACACTCTAACTGAGCGTTAGTTATATGAATAATGAAGTACTGTATGTCTTGAGAAGTACCATATAACACGCGAATACTGCACTGATGTCATTTTGGTGCACGTCTTACCAATGTTTGAAGTAGAGTGCATGATGCAGCTTTTCTTCTGGGTGTGCTTAAAAGGTGACGATACTTTCAGATGCGAAGCAGCTCTGTGACTCACGTGTGCAACGCCGTACGTACGTGCGTCTGTACAAACGCGCCACAACGCGTTCTCCTCACCGCAGGTGTTGGAGCGGTGCCAAGTCAGTTATGCCGCAGCTGCGCGGTGACGGCACGCTTCCCTAGCGCACTTCTTTGCAGGTGCGTGCTGACGTCACACTCCCCGCACCCACAGCCCACTCGCCGCAGCTGCCTGCTCCTCCGACCACTCGCCACGCACTTCTCTACCGCTTCACCCTCTCCACGACACGCGACGCTCGACCGCATGTCGAATAGAAACACTGTTTTGGCTCGTTTATCTACGATGAAACTTACACGAAACCCAATCCGCCTCCCGTGTCTTTGGGTTTCAAACAAACGTTCACTCGAGTAAACGCTACATTGAGTGTCGCTTCAAACTGATTTTCCAGCACCCGCATCCACGCCCGTTTCTATCGGGTCAACGCCGTGCGCACTGCGGCTGCCACGCCTCCCTTCATGGTTCCTTTCAAGCAGATAGTTCATAACCTTTCACTCTGTTGATTGATTGATTGATATGTGGGGTTTAACGTCCCAAAACCACTATATGATTATGAGAGACGCCGTATTGGAGGGCTCCGGAAATTTAGACCACCTGGGGTTCTTTAACGTGCACCCAAATCTGAGCACACGGGCCTACAACATTTCCGCCTCCATCGGAAATGCATCCGCCGCAGCCGGGATTCGAACCCGCGTCCTGTGGGTCAGCAGCCGAGTACCTTAGCCACTAGACCGCCGTGACGGGGCCCTTTCACTCTGTTGAAGTACCTATTGTGATGTTAGTGCTATCGTGGTTGATTCTTGCATGTTTCGAAAGTTCACAACATGCTAGACACTAGTCTTATTTTGAATAGTTTTGAACATTGCTAGAATTGTTTCATTCCTGTGCATAGTAGAGTGGACTCAGGGCATCGACGAAACGTATATAAACATCTTGGAAGAAGTATACAACGTATCAACTTCCACCATAGTGCTCCATAAAGAAAGCGACAGAATGCGAATCAAGAAGGGTGTGAGACAAGAGAATAACATCTCCCTAATGCTGTTGACTGCGTGCTTACAGGAAGTTTTGAGATGCCTAGAGTGGGAAGAGTTAATTCTGAGCACTTCAGCAATCTGTTATTCACCGATAATATTGGATTGCTGAGTAGCTCAAGGGACGAATTGCAATTCATGATTATTGAAATAGACAAGCAGAGCCAAAAATGAGCACCTAAATTAATTTTCGGGAACTGAAAGTGGTCTAAAACAACATCAATTAGAACAGCTTCGAGGATGCAGTGCACTTGAAGCTGTAAAGGAGTACATCTTTTTAAGCAGGAGGCAACCGCGGAGCCAAACCACGATATTAAAGTAACAAGAAGAATAACAATGGGTTGAAGCACAATCGGCAAAAGTTCTCAAATCATGACTCATAGATTGCCACTAACCCTCAAGAGGAAGGTATAAAACAGCTGCATCTGAGCGGTACCTACCTACTTATGCAGAACAAACCTAGAGGATTACAAAGAGGGTTCAACCGAGAGACAATGCGACGAGCAACAGAAACGAGAATGCTAGGTGTAACTAACGGGGAAGAGGAAAGCAGAGAGTATCAGGGAATGAACAGGTGTTAAGTATGCCATGGTGGAAATCAAGAAGAAGAAATGGCCATGCGCAGGGCACGTAGCGCGAAGGCAAGATGACCGCTGCTCAATAAAGGGGCCCTGCAACACTTTTTGAGCATGGAAAGAAGACGCTGCCAATAGGTAGTAGAGGCTCCGGAAAACGCGCAAGCTAAATATTATAGCGCCGCTCGCAGCCTGGAATTCGCAATAAATTATCACAGACAGCTGAAAATAGCTTTCTCTTCTGTCGACAATACATAGGAATAAGCCCAGTACGCCTAAGAGCCATTGGCTGATTTGAACATGGCACGCTCGGTTGTTGCAGAGGTCGCCGCGAGAGGCCGTCACTTGAGCACGCGTGCGCACGCGGTCGCACTGAAAAAGCCATGTATTCGAGAGGAAAAAAAAATGCTGAAGGTCACGAGGCACGAGTATCGTTTTTTGTTCGCCCCTCCCATCCCTCCCTGCTCAGCGTCCAGTGCTTTAGTCGGCAGGAGAGAAGAGAGAATGAGATTTAACAAACTTGGCCATACATTCACAGAAATACATTCGTGCAGGCCATGCATCCTGATCACAGTAAAAACCCGCCATACGGGCAGCACAAGAGGAATTTTACTTTGTGTCGGATTTTACTGCTTGTTTTTGTTGTGTTTGTCGTTTGATGTACGTGCCTATGAAGAGGCAATCAAGCAAAAAAAAAGAGAGAGAGAGAATTTGAATGCAGCAATTTTTTGAATGCAACTTTTTTGCAGCGCTCAATTTGTTAAGTAATACGCTTTTCCAGTGAATTCATTCCATGTATACTCAAAAAAGTGCTTCAGGGCCCCTTTAGAGATCACAGAGCAGATTCCAAAAGAAGGCAAGTGGGTGAAGGCAAGACAGAAAGCTTGGTGGACAGATGACATTATGAAGTTTACGGGTATGAAATGGCGGTAGGGAGGACAGGACCGAGTTGGCTGGCGAAAGAAGGGAAATGCCTTTGTCCTGCAGTGGGCGTAGTCAGGCTGATGATGATGTTGATTGCCGAGCTTGCCTGTGCGACATGAGACTGTAGATGGTCTACAATCTGGGTTCCTAAGACATGATGCACACGGAAAAACTGTTTTCTTGAAGATTAAAACGTTTTACTAACAGCAGAAGCAAACAGTTGCGCGCAAACCAACCGAGCACCTAGGGAGTACTATGTACGTGGTCTTTTCTAGTCACTAGCTTGGTTTCAGAAAGTGTTATCATAGTCAGGAGATAAATAAATTTTTATAGAGTAATTACTGAATAATGGTGCATAGTTGTGAGCTCCACGTGCGTGGGTAAGAGGCTGCAATGCCAATAAAAACTCGCGTACTGTATTCGTGCTAGCTAAATGCTGCCACAACTGCTACTTGCTATGAATGATCTGCAAAACAGGAACACACTAGTTGAAAAACTATTCACCATTTCTAGCACACTCACGGATTCTTCTTCACCTCTCGGTCCATGGTAAAGTATGTAAATGCTAATTTCTGTAAAATTCTCATTATGTGTATTAACCCAGGCAATCGTACAACTCTTGTTTCTCCTTTACATAAACTTATTTCCAGTTATTAATGAAGCAATAAACATTGCTCTATTTGCAGACCATTGCGTATTATACAACAGTATTCATTTCACTGACGATCAAGTCGCGCTTTACGTAGTATTGAGTGAAATCTCTAGATGGTGTGTAGAATGGGAATTGGAGCTTAACAGGGATAAGACTGTACTTCTTCGCGTCGCAAAAAGACATCACGCCCTGAAATTTTCCTGTTACATTGTTTCGAACCCCTCAAATTGGTCTGCGAATATAAATGCCTAGGTGTCACTCTAACAAATACCTTAAGTTGGAACACACATATTGCTAACGTATGTCCTGCTGCTCTTTGCAAACTTTGCTTTATACCACACAAACTTGAAAGTTCACCACAAGTTAAACGCCTGGTTTATGAACACCTCATGCGACCTAAGATTTAAAGCGTTTCTTTATTGTGAGACCCGTACATCAACCTGAACATTAACGCGCTTGAAAAAAGTCTATCGAAAGGCTGTGCGAGGAATTTCTTCTTTATATGGCCGCCAGATTTCCGTTTCGTCACTCACAAAATCCGAAAAGCTTTTTTTCATTAGAGTGTAGGCGAAAAATCAATTTACCTTTTTATATTGCTTGCTTTATCGGAAGCTCGGGCTCGACACAGCGCCATACTTGTCTCTCCGTGCGTAATTTAACCCTTTATTTCCATAACAATTCTTTTTAAATTCTCAATTTTTCTGCAAAAGATTACTAATCGGAATGATTTGTCTCCTGACCAACTACTGCCCTTAGCACATATAGTCGAGTGCCTGCTCCTTGGTTACTTTTTAAACAGTCTCTTTTACGACCGTTAATAAGAATTAGGCCTATTTCGTTCGCTCGATAATATCTTTGCCTGTTACTGTATTCACTTAAATTATTTGTATTCTATTTGTATTTACTGCAATTATTTATAATGCCTTTCCCCACCAGTATTACTTTCAGTTCTTTTAGATTCTATTGGTAGTATTGCTTCTTATAGTCATGTTTTAAAGCTCTTGTATTGCCACTCCTGCATGGATCCTATGGCCGGCAGCACCTTTGTAAATAAAAAAATAAATAAAATGACAATGGGCTAGAGCCTATCGCTGCGGCAACAGCACGATTTAAAGGGGGACTGAGGAACAAGGTGCTATCGGTACCCGCCCGTTGTATTAGCACCAATAGCTGCGCGAACAAACTAAAAGTTTGTTACTTGAGTGCGCGTTCAGCATTTGGTTACCCAATTTTGTAAACGTGAACATAAGCCTATATACTTGGAAAGATGCAGTTATGTAGTGCACATACTCGGAACAATCTTCCTTCTCGACTTTAATGACAGTCCCGTGAGCCCTACGAGAGCCACAACGTTTACTGTATTCTAATAAAACAGACGCTTTTTCCCACGGAATCAAACCATTGAGGCGAATGCGATGTATATGACGAATGTAGCAGCTGATGACATGTACCGGGCGTCATAGATAAATCTATGGCGAGTACAATATAACATCGCACCGACGACAAGGAACGCCAAAACAGCTGAATAAACGCGTCTTTATGAGTGGTTCTGCGAAAAATAGCTTTAATCGTTACGCTGAATTTGAAGAATACTGGAAAGGAACACAATGATGTTTTTATTTGAGTGCAACAAAATCTCAAGGTGGCAGTCGCATCAGATCAGGCAAGATAGAAAATCAGAGAGAATACCAGCTGAACACATTGTCAGCACTCTAAAAAAAACCGAGTAAAAAGGGTGTCTTTTTGTCCCACAACAATAACCGTCATCAGGCTTGCGTGCGCTTCCTTTTTTGAAAACTCGGCGTGGCCACTTTCCTGTCGAGAATGCAATGTAACCCTGATAATGGGCATGTCGATCGTGACCGGAGTGTACCGTGCGCGGGCCGATAGCGCAAGGATGGAACGCAATATAGATGACGATTATTGTTGTGGGACAAAAAGACACCCTTTTTACTCGCTCTTTTTTTTAGATTGTGGAGATCGCCATCAATGAATTTCTGATAAGCACCGTCATTTCTTATAAAGAAACTTAGTTGGGTGCATTTTGTCTGTCTGTCAGTACATTTGTCCATTTGTCCGCCCTTCACAGTACCCTAAACGGCACCTAAGTGGGCAAACGATACTGTAAACAGCTGACTTCATACGCAGCGCCCATCAATATTGCTCAAGGTTCTGCATTCATACTTGTGCGATTGTCAATTGAAAAGCAATTATTGCGCATATCAGAGGCATCGTAACAACACGTCAATATTCTGTATGTGACTTTTGGTAGAAAAGGTATACATAAGTAATTCCAAGGACCGTAGCGATTATCACGCTGCGCTGACCTCGCGACGCTTGCACGAAAAACCAAGCGTTTCCAACGCTTTGCCAAGACGACATGGTGGTGCCACCTATTCGTCGCCTTGCGTTCAACACCTTATCGCCTCAGAGACGCGTGCGCACACCGTGCGCTTTGTTTTCGAAGATAACTGGTAGCTAGCACTCATGTCTCACGTGAGACGTGACTAGATGCGCTCGTTTGCCTCCGCTGCACGCCCGAGGCACTCTAACGTAGCACTTCCAGAATACCATTCACCGATTTTCTCGCGCAAAACACCAAATAAACGTTTTGTTCACTCTCTCTAGACGCAAGACTATCGCCTTTCGACGTCGTTTGCAGTTACAGATACGGGGCCATTTTTTTCCCAGTAAACCTATCGTTTCCTAACTACACTAGTAAAATGAGACCTATGTGAATTGACAAGAGAGGACGAAGCTTACCTTACGTGGTGATAGTCCTTGGATGATCTTCTTCTTTGTGCTCTTCGCATTACAAGCACGCGTTCATGCTAGCCGAGTTTAACGCAGCTTATATTATTTTCAATAAAACTGAGTATATTGCGTTAATGAACTTCTGTTGAAACCATGCCACACTTCAAGCCCCAGTTTTTTTAGCAATATATGCATGTAGGGGTCTTGAAGGTGCTTGAATTCAGAGGCATGTATTTATTTGTCAATATAGTAACGCAAAGAAATCACCGCCTCACGGCCGATTACATGAGTACGCATTGGAGCTGCCCACAAGCGTTGGTAACAAAAATGATGTCTACATGGAATGGTGATTGATTTAAAAAAAAGTGTTTAACCATTTGAAGTACTTAGTACTCTACCATGGCAGAGTAGAAAGCCACCCCAGGCAAATAGAACACGATTACACGTGCTCCTTTATTAGCGCTACAAAATACATGCAATTACGAGAGGTAAAGGACAGATAACGCCTGTCTCTCGTGTGTCTCTCACAAGCGCAATTCTTTTGTAGCACTAAAATCACTGCGGTATGTAACCATCAACTCGCGGATGAAGTTTCTGTTGCGTCTACATGGGCTCGTCCTTGGTTTCTTGAAAAAAATTTTTAAGAACATTGTTTTGCCTCTCCGGAATGTTACTTCAGAATTTGTTTTGTTTTTGTAATAACGCCAATCGAAAGTAAAAATGATCTGCAATTGATAAACATGGTAGGGACGCTGGGTGCCTGCTGCGATGATTATAGAGGAATGCCCACGTTAGCTGTTTTTTCTTTTGTTTTCAGTGCCAAACTTATTTCTTGTGTACGCGTCATAAGGAGCCGCGCTTAGCGGTTTCTCTTTATACGTGATTCGTGAACTTGTTTTGGTTGCAGTGCATTGTTGCGCACCAATTTTCTTTGATTCTGGAGAGAGGGAATTTAAACGTGTCTTGCGAGTATTGTGAGCAAGCACATCGCGCGCCCAAGCTGGGTAGTATCCTTATTTCAGGTAGCCGCGGGCCTTCGCCGTCTCTCGTGACCGTTAAACCAGGCTTCGCTCTTTCTTAAGGTCCTATAACATCGTCTCCCACTCTTTTTCACTTAGTGCAGTGATGCTAAGGCATTATATGCATCCCCGTGGCCTGGTGTTCGGGACATCTCAATTGTTTGCGAATGTACGAGTGTGGCCACCTGTGTCCGTAACCTGCGACTGACCGCTAGCGCGCGAAGAAAAACTAAAATAAAATACACCGAGGACAGATTGGCAATCGATGCCGGCATGACAAGACTGAGCTTTAACACTTAGCTGCGCCGTGGCTTGAAGCTACGGTTTTATTGAAACTGTTTTGTAAACTTAGTCTATTCAGGCTTACTGTCAGGTAAGGAATAGCGTAGGATGTGTAAGAAAACGTTCAGGGCACTAAAGTAACATTCAGGCCACACAGTGTGAATTATTTCCTTGTTCCAACCCATTATAAAAACATCAGATGTAAGTCTTCATCGTTGTCAGTCACACCATCAGAAAATTGGGCGTAATGCCGCACAAGTGTCTAGCGGGAATTCTCTGAAGACTTGCGAATAATTGAATAATGGATGCTTCATATATTTTATGGCGTAGTGGCTCACAGGCTAGTGTGCTTGCAGTATAGCGGCGCCACAATTGCATAAAATAGGCTCTGTTTTTTTTTTATAGGAAGGCCACTCAGCGTTCGCTGTGACTCTGTAGCGCTTTCCGTGCAGGCCGACAGTTTTTTTTTCACCAACTTCGTAACGTAATCATTACAACTTCGCCATTGCAATGTGTAATGCGTTTACATTAATATTTTAGGTAATGTGGGTTATCACACTATTCGTAACATTGTTTTTTATTATCTCGGGAGTTTCACGCAAACCACTTACCACCATTCCTGACTGGATATAAACTGCCAATCACCTGTGGTGCATACATGCATACTGCTGCTTGTGATATACGGGTATGGATTACACGTGTCTGAGATAAAGAATTTCACGATGAACGTGGCGGGATTTTCACGGTATTTTTGCCATGCCCAGCCAGACGCATCTGTCAAGACTACGCTCCCTTCCGTAGTCATTTCGGTCAATCCCAAGTTAAGGAGGCGATCACGAGAGCACCCAAGCATAGGCTGATAGATAGATAGATAGATAGATAGATAGATAGATAGATAGATAGATAGATAGATAGATAGATAGATAGATAGATAGATAGAAACGCTCAAAGGGCCTGCAGCTCACTAAGAAATGCTTCGCACTTAAAATTATTCTTGCAAATATTCTAAAGTAATTTGTGAACACTGAATACACCGTGAAATTTAACCTACTACTATCTTTGACTCTCGGTATGCGTTTATAGTTATTGAATAACTTTACCTACAAGGCTCACGTTGACCACTTTCACATGAACACTCACAATATTTTGAATATGTATTTTCAATATTTTTTACCACGATTGAGCTGTTTAAAGAGTTCCGACACTAAAAATTCAGTGGCGTGTTTTTTTTTCTTTTGCAGTGTGTTCCTGGTGCTTTATCAGTCACAACATGGCTCATCCGTTGTTGCAGCCTGCCAAAGGTAATAATTATTTGCAGTATGTTTATTTGTGACGAGTCAGTTTGTGAGAGCTCCGAGAAAGACAAGCCACTGTGTGCATCCAACGTCATATAGCGTGTGAAACTTGACGCAGGACCATGGTCTATTCAAATAGGTCACGAAGGCTCAGGTGAAAAGCGGTTCAGACGCTACTGCCAGCGACACCAGCATGGAGAGTTAAGGGAGCTGCAACTGAAGCGCGACTATGCGGGAGGGAACAAACACTAATAGTGAAAATTAAGTTTGAATCAATGTCGAAGCATTCCATAGGTCTTACAAATAAGATTTCTTTTCCCAACAACATTATGCTAGTGCAATGAACAAATAATTCATGACGGTTTTAATTTTTACGAAAAATCTTTTTCTATTGCCCTCTGCCCACGCCCTTACTCTGTGCAGCCCTTGCATTACACGAGTATACATGGCAAGGCCCGCTCGTAACATTCATCTGCGAAGACAAACACACTCACATGTTTTCGTGTTCTGCGCTTGCTTGCGTTCTCTGTTGTGCGCGAAATTGTTAGGTGTATTTTATCTTTGGTGAATGACTTCAGTGCAGTGTCTAACAGAGCAGCGGAACGATGCGAATTACAATTAACGCCAAGTTGTTTTGTCCGTGGCTGCGGAAATGACGTGCTGTGCAAGGATGCAGTAGCAACAAACGTAAGCCTGGTGACTCATGCAAAGAAAAACATAACGCTGGGAGTGTCCGCAGATTTTTTTGTTCTTATTACAATTTTGTACAGTGTAATAAGCTTGAGTTATTGTGGCCATCGAATAAAACTAAAATGTCATCATCTTGACGTCCCTGTAGGTGTCAATTCTTACCCTTAAAACAGAAGATCGCAAGCTTTGTACACGCTAAAAAACCTGCGCATGTGTGAAATAAATAAGCCACGCTGGAGATACCACAAGTATGCGCTGATACGCTGTTGGTTGCCTTAATCCACGGTCAGAAGATGCCACAAACGGCGAAAACAAGTACGAAGAGTAACTTTCCTTGTAAAATTGAGGCAAATTGAGTACTACAACATATAAACATCTCCATTTAGGGATGAGTTCATATTAGATTAGCTGGCGTTGACATGAAGCGCACTCGTGTATGACTCCCAGGTGATCACTTTAGTTAGAGTACTTAGCAATCAGGGGCCTGTGAAAAGTAATTTTAGACCAAATTTCACACTAGTGCACACAAAATCATGTCACTTGTTTACCTGCTTTTGCGTCATATCAACTTTATTTTTTTGTTCCACCAGAAGTGTTTCGTCATCACAGAGAAGGCGCTAAGCCCTATGAGTAGCTGGTCAGCCGCCATTTTCTGAACGTACGGGTTTCTAAGGAGCCTTCGCTACTAGTCAATATATACTTTGGCAGAACTGTGACGCACTTTCACTTCACCTGCATAACCTTCCTCAAGGGGCGTCTGCAGCGCAATGTAGTCGGCGCCATCGTCGTCATCTTTACCTGTAACGTAGCTTCCCCCATGTTTGCCACGGGCCTGAACTCGCGAGTAGCCGCTGAATAGTAACCTGCTGGCGAAGGACCGGCAAAAGCGAAACGGCGAATATGACGTCACATCTTAGCTCGACATCTCGGAGCTTGGCCGCACAGGTGACGTAATAGATGTTTTTGAGTCTCATTCACGGTCGCGTTGCGTAAAGACAATGTGGTGCGAATAGTGCTGGTCGACATTGATATTCTTCAAAAAGATGAGATATTCTTCAAAGAGAGGAGAGTGAGAGAGAGAGAGAAACAAATTTAATCAATGCGACAAGCTTCAGAAAAATTATAACCTCTTCGAAGCTCCATGAGGCTCTGCGGAGCCCCTCTCTTGACGACCAAGCCTGGGCAACGCAGCACGCCCGTGAGGTGGCATTGAGATGAGCACTTGACGTCCCCTCATGGGAGGCCTAGGCCCGGCCAGCTACACCTGCTGGTTTCTTATGATAAAGTTTATTCCTCCTCCTCCTTTCCTAGATGACAGCAAGGAGTTCCTGGGCCCTAGTGGTATTTTCGGCCTGCATGATAACTTGTAGCTAGTCCTGAATGCTTGAGCTAAGCAGCATGGCCTCAAGTGTATAGTATTTGGCGCCTTCACTATTTGAGACAAGCCCAGATATTGTGCTCGATGTCTTCCCGCTGATTGCACGGTTTACATTTGGCGGAATAAAGATCTGGATAGCAATGACTTTATTAGGGCTGCCAGAAGGCCGCGTGTCTATGCACAAACTCACTTTTTTGGCGGTCTTAAAGGTGTTGCCAGAAAACTTCTTTGATCCAGTTTCTCATACAAACCCTTCTGGGATCGGCGATCCGCTGCAGTGCCCCCATTTGTTGACAGGAATTCGGCGCTACTTTGTAAACAGGACGGAATCTTTGGGGAAGTGTCATTATCTGGGCTGCGTTGGTACGAATACATCGAAATAAGTCACTAAAAAACGAGACCAAGCACGCATCGCCTGTTCTCGTCGCTAATTTGTATCTGCCTCGATTCAACGTTTTGCATTGTTAATTGCTTTGGAAGATCTGCACCGATATGTTTGATTTGCCCAGAAGAATCTGCGAAATTCCCGCTTGAATATTTGCTTTGTAAGTTAAGCGGCTGTCGGCCCCAGTTTAATGACCTGTACATGTCTAACCTACAAAGCTGTACATATATTTTGCCAATGATTTTATGTCCTCTTGATACGTGTCGTAGCTGACTCAGTTAATGGCTTAGTGCAGTCTATCGCCACAGAGGCAGTTTACCAGAAGAGCTGTTAGAAATAGAATGGCTCTGTAAATTGTATAGGCGTCTTGTCCTTGCCCCATTACTAAACCCTGCAACTTATGACGCAAGCAGCCCTCATGTCGAAGGGGAACGACAAGTAATATCGCTCATAATTCCACCACGCGATCCCATATACCAATATGAAGATTCGTAAAGACAGGCTTGAGACTAGCATAGCTCAAGCTTTTTCGTAGTCGAATTGGTAGTGCGAACGCTGAGGCATGTCAAGCGGAAAACAAAGTAGCCGTCTCTGAACAACCTTTACTGAATATTTAAACGTAATATTTCAAAATCAATCACCATCTAGCCACTAATGATATAAATGAAACATTACTCAAAAGCAAATGCAAGCAAACTTTATTAAACAACGTCAGCTGACGTATAAATATACATGCAGCTTGAAGTGCGAAATTTATAAATAGTGCGAAAAAGCAGGTGCCAGAAGTTTGTCGAAGACCAGGCAAGTTTGGTAGGGCGGTAGCATACGCTTAAATCCGAGATAATATGAGTCGCTGCAAAAAGAAAGTAATATTGCGCTCAGTGACCATCAAGCAACATGAAACGGGGCACAAAATATCTGCTGCAGAATATTTGTTGTGGTAGGGCGGGTGGTGTTGCCAGCCAGATTCTTTTTTCATTCTTTTTTTCCTGTCATAAACAAATGCCTTGTTGTAATGTGTGGAGATGTTTTAGAGTTGTTTTGAGCCACCTTAAGAAAAACTTTGGGCTGATTTTCAAGCTCCTTTATATACGCATTTTGCTGAAACAGAGTAATTTATTGTTTCTTGCATATCTTTATTGATTTACTCCAAATGCTGTACAAGTTCATAAGCTTACGATACAGATGCTGTGAGCTACGGATATATAGTATATATAGTCATATAGTATAAATGTGCTATAAGAAATGTAATCTCGCAAGCACTGTTCACATGTTATTGAGTAGTAATTCGCTAACATCCTCCATGTAACGATGAAAGTTGGCCTACAGTGTGCGCATATATTTTGTGCAAAGTGTTTGACTGGGTATTTATTGCTATGTTACGCTTCGAAGCACAATGCTGGGCCGTTTTAAGGCTAGTCACTTCTATTACTGCGTAAGCTAGTTCCACGCTTATTACAACAAGGCCTCGTTTTTACTCTCGCGAAATAGCTCAGTGCTGTCATTCTGTCTTTCGATTTGATCTAAAGTTTGTTAAGATAATTATGTAGGCATAAATTCGCACGTAGCGCGAATAACTCGACATAAACGCAGTCCTTTCCTAGTGGTTGCGGTCGCGCACAGTTTACCCGCTATGAATTTATTTGATGAGCACTATTTTCATTTCTACTGTTTGCATCATTAGGCCGCATATTTATTTGTTGTGCATACCACATCATCCGACATTAGCTACAACTGTGTTGTGCAGATAATGTGAGTTGCACTTTCGCTCTTTTCTCTGTCTCATTTCTGTGCTGTTTTGGACGGTAGATGCTGACGTAGGCCCCGGAAATTATTGTGGTTATTTCTCAAGCACATCTTGATTATGCATCCACTATTGTCCATTGGTTTAAGAAATATCTTTCTGAAAGTAAACCGGAAGAACAATACGTTTGAGCTTGGACTTACACGAAGAAAGTAGATGGGTAACAAGGCGATGTAGACAATACGTCCGGCGACCTGAAAATAGCATACAGAGTAAGCACTCTCACAAAGTGTTGTTCAATGACCTCAGTGCATGATAACATCAACAGAAATCTTTGCTTGAGCCTGTGGTACCAGCATTCTTACACATTTGCACTGCTGCAATGAAGTCCAACTACCTCCCACGTAGAGTGATTTCAAAGATTGAATAAAATGAATAATTCAGAAAAATTTTGCAGTGAAGTAGCGAGTATTTCATGGCCACAAAGCATGACCATTAGTTATAGTTTCCTGAATTTTTTTCTGTTACTTTTTCGCTCACTTTGGTTTTTTCAATTTCTATTTTGTCTTATCTGAAATGGCCTCGCGAATTCGCGACACTCGTGATTCAAATGATTTATATTACCAGAATTATCAGTACACAAGAGCACTAACTTTAGCCATTTTGTAGACGGTATAGACAAAGATGCCAGGGTGATGGTGCTATTCTTGTGTTGAGCGCTTCTGCAGCCGAGGTTTTTCTTTCTACCCTGTGATAATTCTGTGCTGCTCCGTGTCCATATTAAGAAATGAAGGCTCCACTCATGATGCAGGACGCATTCTGTTAACCTATCTTCGTAATTAGTCTACCAGTTGTATCCATTTTCTAACCGCTGTTTCTTTTTTTTTCTCACCATCCGTGAAACGCATTCAGATCCTTTGCTTCTGTTGCTATGAAGCAAGTGTAAGCTCGGACATAGTGTTCAGAAAAAAAAATATTAGAGAACCTCAGGTGGTCGAAATTTCTGTAGCCCTTTACTACAGCGTCTCTCATAATTATAATGTGGTTTTGGGACATTAAAGAGCAGATGATATTACCAATTATTGATTGGCTTTAACGTCTCGAAACCTGGATATGATTATGAGAGAGCCTAGCGGAGGACTCCGAAATTTTCGAACACCTGGCGTTCTTCAACGCGTCCTTTAATCTACACGCGGTTTTCAAGCATTTTCGCCTTTCGCCTCCATCGAAAATGCGGTCTTCGTGGCCGGAATTTGAATTCTGCGACCTTCGGATTTGAATCCCGTGACCTGCGGAGTTTAGTGTTGAAGGCACTCGCTTGTGGGACAATGATTGAAACCGCAGCACTGAAAAGTAAAAGTATTCCTTTTTTGTTATTCTTTGATCGAACAGGCTACGTGGAGCGTCTTGCTCAGATATTATGATTGCCGCGGCCGGAAAACAACGATGTGTCCGCCATTAATTTTGTTGAGCCACCGGGATAAAAGCAGCATCGCTGGTACCAGCCAAAAAGGAGATTATCTTTCCCATTTCAACATTGCATTTCTATGAACTGGTGGGACGCACGGGGAGCGCGTCCCCTTTCTCCACCTCTTTGCTATTTCTCGTTCGAAAAAAGCGTGTATGAAAAAAAAGGGGCAGCCACGAAATTGTATGCTACAAATGGGTGGTTTTCTATTTTCCCTTTCTTAACTCTTCCACCACCTTGCAGGTTTCCGCAGAACTTGTTTCCAGAAGTCTGCATGTTTGTATTGTGGGCATTTAGTATACCAAACCGCACCATCAGGCACCGTCAGCTCGACGTCGCTGCCACCAACGTACGCGTCGGTTGCTGCCGCACCTCCCAGAAGCTTTCCCACGAGCTTTCCATCACCATCGCCTGAGCCATCATCTGTCCCTCTCACTGCTCTCTCTCCCGGTGCATCGAACACAAGCTACTACCCTCCTTATCGACCGACTCGCCCTACGTGCTATTATTGCGGCTATCGTGGTCACTTTTCACGCTTTTGCCGCAAGCGCCAGCAAGATGAGTGCCGAGGCTACGACATACGCGAACGAGACTATACCGCAGGAGCCTTGTACCAGGACCGTCGTGATTCGTCACCGCCGCGTCGGTCTACATCTCCGCCAGCATCCGGTGAACTGCGCAGTAGTCATCCATCAACCAGACGCCGTTCACCATCGCCTTACCGTCGCTCCTCTTCTCCTCTTCAGCCTGCTTCCCTCGCTTCTAATCGGCGTCCGGAAAACTAAACGATGCAGTTTTTGGAGAACAAACTGCATTCCAACACAGTACTCCGGTTCCTCCAGCGCGCCCTTACAATATGAATGCAGTCTCAGTTGAGGGAGTGGACGTTGATGCTTTGGTGGACACTGGAGCTGGGTTTTCTATTATTCGTGCCGATTTGTGTACCCGTCTTCGAAAAGTCACGACGCCTTATGATGGACCAACACTGGTTACAGCCCAGGGAACAATGATTCGCCCTTCCGCTCTCTGTACTTCCCGTGTGCTGATCGACGACATTCTTCATCATATACAATTCGCTGTGCTATCCCCGTGCTCCCACGAACTCATTTTAGGCTGGGACTTTCTTTCATCTGCTTGCGCGGGTATTTTTTGTGCACAACGTGTCGTCCATCTTACTGACACAGACCACTTGCTTAGTGACGAATCCTACAGACCACTTCGACTCGTCGCTGCTGTAGACATCGAGTTACCCCCAAATGAACATCAATTAGTCACTGTTTTGTCCAACGACGTTGACTCTGGTGACATTTTGGTCACTCCATCGCCCCGTTGCCCTAATAAAGGCATAGCTCTCGCATCAGGTGTGGCTCGCTTCAACAATGGATCAGCTGTCCTCGCTGCTACGAACACCACACCAGTTAAAACTTTATTGCCGCGGGGCACTACTGTCGCCTGGGGACTACTGTCGCACAGTATAAACGAAAGAAACGCTCATGTTGTTAGTTTTCGCGAAGTCTTGCCTTTTGTTCTTGTCTGGTTAGACCTTGCTGTTTTCTGCAAGTATTTGACACTCACTATCATTGATGAGATATACTTCGTACCCAAGACCTGGTGCAACATTGTGGGAGCTATGCAAGGAACTAACTGTGCCAAATGAGGAAATCCGGCTTCTGGTACTTGGTTGTCGATGTCGTTATTGCGCGCTTGGCCTCCGAGATTGGCTCCCGCCACGCTACCAGAACTACTTATGGAGGCCGTGAGACGAAAACAAGGAGACGCTGAGTGGACCAGAGCAACCCGTTAGGTAGCATGCAAATTATGGCGTAAGTTTATTCCATGGCACACAGCATCTCTTATTTGTTAGTCATGCAAGAAACAAACAAAAAATAAAATTCGGGGGGTAAAATTATTAACCTACTTTTGGTATGTATTGATCGACAGTGAAAAGAGCCCACAAGTTGTAGTCACGTTGAAGCGCACGTGTGCGACGCAGCATCACTTTATTAGTGATAATTTAGTACTTTGAGAGAGCAGACAATGATGCTGTCACTTTGATACGCATATAAATCTAGTCATATTCATTGTGAAATTTTACATCTCGTGCTTTGATTACAAACTTCAGTTCTGTACGACAGCTGGTACGTATTTTAAAATCATCTGTTTTCTTTGTGGAGCTCCGAGGGGAGTAGTGATACATGACCAGTTTTGCTTTCAGGAATATCCAGCACGCACCAAGCATCTTATCAACGAATTTGTAGTTCACTGTTTTGGCGGGAATATTTTAGTGAGAACAGCATCGTAACAAAGAAGATGAGCACCCATCCGAGCGTGTGCTTGAAATTGGCAACGCAATAAATTGCAAGAACTTACCAAAACGCACAGTATTCGCTCGGAGTTCTGTAAAAAAAAATGAACACACAGACAATATGACTAAACATTCACTGACCAGCACCTACTTTCCTTACGCAGGCTCATTTTTTTTTTGTGTCCTAAGGAAACATTACAGCACCCACTCGTAAGTTCCGTATAAAGATTTTTTTTGGAATTACAGTTTTGAATCGCGAGACATTGCATTGCGACATGCGAGAATGCGTACCAAATAGTGAGGAGCTGCTTATATGAATTATCACATATAGAAAAGATATAACTCTAGGACAGTGCTGAAATTACATAACCATTTTATACTACGAAAGAACTGAACCAGAAGTTCCAAGAAATGTGCCACGAATTGTTGCTCAATGTGTCACAAAGACAGTATTAATAGGTTCACTGCACGGAAAAAAAGCTGAATGCGATAGCGAAATCCGGCGCCTAGTGCACCCTTTAACCGCTAAGAGCATACTTATGGATATTGTTACAGCAAGCTGTGATGAAATGGTTTTATTTACAAGAGGTCAGCGATGGTCGTTCGCGGCAGCGCAATTCAATCGTGCCAGAACTCTTCGTCTTCCTCTCCTCCTCTTTTGTGCCTTTTACTAGTCGGTTACAATACCGCGCAAGCAGACGAACCCAGTGCGACAAGTAACGATGCACAAGGAGCGTAGAAAAGTTTCAGGCGAGCAATGCGAGTGAGCTGAGTTCTGCTCGATCGTCGACCATTGGACGAAAGACGAGCTATTACGTAAGTGAGCTGGCTGAGACACTCCAAAACTACAATTGGGCCTGAATATCTTGACGGAAGCTTTTGACACAATCCACGTTTGCGTGTCGGTGTCCAAAGCAACACCAAGTCACCTTTTTCGAATAAAACTGATTCATGACGGTCGTCGTATCGTTCCTTCGAACAACGTTTAGAGGTCAGAGTCCAAAGATGAGCAATTCGACGGGCTTCTTCCGCGAGGCACAGGGTGTTTGATATAGAGTCGTCATTGTGTAGAATGAAGGGTAAGAAAGTGTCTAGAGGGCTTATTGGCAACCTGGCGTACAACAGATAAAATGCGCTGAAGTTTGTTGTTTCATGTTTTGCCGTGTTGTACGCGTACGTGATAAAAGGCAGCCCTTTATCCCAGTTCTTGTGATTACAAGAAACGTACCTGGCAAGCGTGTTGGTCAGCATTCTGTTTGTCTGTTCAACGAGGCCATTCGTCTGCGAATGATACGGTGTGGAATGACGGAACTGACGTGCGCATGCGTAGTAATTCTTCAACGGCATCAGCAGTGAACTGATGGCCACGGTCGCTGATAATAACACGCGGTGGGCCATGGCGAATGACCACGGAGTGGAGCAGGAAGAATGCCACGGATGAAGCGGTAAAAGAGGGAATGGCTGCGATTTCTGCATACCGCGTAACACGATCTACGCAGGCGATTATCCAACGGTTCTTATTGTTAGATAACGAAAATTGACCTATATTGTCAATTCATACTTTTTCTAAAGGCGTGTTGGTTGGTGTAAATGGCTGAAGGGGAGCTGGTGTAGCGGTGGCCGAGCGCTTGTGACGTTGGCACGTCTCACAGCTAGCGACGTAACGCTTCGTCGTTTCGTACATCTTGGGCCAGCAAAAGCGTTCCTGCGTGCGGTTCAGAGTTCGTATGAAGCCGAAGTGACCGGACGTCGCAAATTCATGCATAGCACGTAGAACATCGGAGCGAAGGCTCTCGGGGACAACTAGAAGAAAACGTGCTCCAGGTCTGGAGTAGTTAGGTTTATAGAGCAATTTGTCTCGAACCATAAAGCAACCGCTGTTTTGGGAGGCACGTACGGCGGCAAAAAAAGGATACAGGTTGAGATCGTTGCGTTGGAAGTTAGCCGCGTTGGGGAACGTGCTTGTAACAACAGCAAGGCAGTCGTCAAAATTATCAGCATCGCAGTTGGTAGTCGCGAGAGGAATCTGGGAGAGGCAGTCTGCGTGAGCGTGACGACGACCACTCTTGTACGACACCGTAAAGTCGTATTCCTGAAGTTGCAGCACCCAACGTGTGAAGCGGCAAGAGGGGTCACGCAAACCGACCAGCTAGCATAACGAATGGTGATCGGTAATTGTCTTAAATGGCCTCCCGTAAAGATAACAACGAAACTTCTGTACGTCGAAAGAAGCTACCAGACATTCCTGTCCCATAACTGTGTAATTGCGTTCAGATTTGCTCAAGCATGGGCTGGCATATGCCACGACATGCTCTGCGCCATCGTGACGCCGTACAAGCACGACTCCTACGCCGATACCACTAGCGTCCGTGTGGACCTCAGTCGGGCAAGATTGATTGAAGTGACGCAACAGTGTAGCTGACGTTAGTACAAACTTAAGTTGTGAGAATGCGGCGTCCCACTCTGGTGTGCAGTTGAAGGTTGCACCCTGTCGCAAGATGCTTGTCAGCGGGTACACGATCTCCGCAAATCATGAAACGAAACGACAAAAATATGTGCACAGGCCGACAATGAGCGAAGTTCTCGTGCGAACTGTACTGGTTTAAAAGAGCTCACTGCTTCTATCTTGTGAAAATCGGGTCTGACGCCATCATTGTCGACCAAGTGCCCCAGCACTAGAGTTTGACGTTCGCCATAGCGACAATTTGGAATTCAGAACCAGCCCAGCTTTTTTTTATGCAATCGAGAATAAGACTGACCCCCGTATTCAGAAACGCTCCTCTACTCGATTTCCATCCTTCACTTGACTGAGTTGAGCTCTGCGCCGCTGCTCAACTGAAATTGACGCTGCACTTCTCAAGAATCGCTGCATTATATTGCCGATATGCAGTGACCCGGTTCACCAAGAGACGGTGCTCCCATCGACTTTTTCGAGTCTACGTGAGTCCTTGAGTGAAGGAGCCTTTGTGAATACGGGGTGAGACGCTAGTTATGTTCCTCAAACGTACGACCAAAGATCACAACATCATCAAGGTAGCACGTGCATATCTCCCATTTTAGACCACGTAATACTGTGATTGATTGATTGATTGATATGTGGGGTTTAACGTCCCAAAACCACTATATGATTATGAGAGACGCCGTAGTGGAGAGCTCCGGAAATTTAGATCACCTGGGGTTCTTTAACGTGCACCCAAATCTGAGCACACGGGCACGTAATACTGTGTGCATAAATCTTTCAAAGGTGGCTGGGGCATTACAAAGCCCAAAAGGCGTGACATTATTTCAAATAGTTAAATCAAGCGTTGAAAAATAGGAAGCGGCATGCAAGCAATCTATGACGTCATCTATTCGCGGTAAGGGCTATACATTTTTTTTAGTCACAGTGTTTAGACGCTTGTGATCTACGCAGAATCTCCAGGAACCATCCTTTTTCCTGACAAGAAATACCAGAGCTGTCACTGGGCTGGACGACTTTTGCACGACACCTTCGTTAAGCATGTCCTTTAATTGTTCGGTGATAACTTTGCGCTCAGAGGATGGCACTCGGCAGGGCTTTGGCGGATGGGGTGCGCAGAGCCGGTGTCTATTCTGGGACGAGCGCGGGACGAGGGTAGCTGAAGAGGTGCATCTCTATGTTTGAAGCCGAAAGCAGCAACATGCCGGGAAAGGCCCTGTACCAGCGCTTGCCGTTCTGTTGTACTGAGAGTCTTGCTGATCATACCAAGCATTAGATCTTCATTATAGCGAATATCACAAGGATAGGAAGAGGTGGTGAGGTTCGTAACCAGCGCTGCTATCGAGCTGCATGAGGCTTCATCGAAGAGACCTATCTTCATCCCGCGAGGAAGCGCAACCGGCGTGGCAGAACAGTTCAGCACCCACAATGTATCTACTCAATTTGTCATGCACACAACAGAACAGGGCACAAGTATGTCCTTGTTAGAACAGTTCTTGCATAGAGGCCCCACTACCAGGTCAACACAAGCAGCATCAACCGCTGTGGAAGAGACTCGAATGGGTGTCAGACACCAAGATGGTGCTATCACTTCGTCAATTACACTAAGTGTGTTCCTGTCTTCACCGCGGTAGCCTTCTTCGGAAAGCGATGGTAGAAACAAATTGTTTAATGATATTTCCCCACTACCGCAGTCGACGGAAGCACCGCATTGCTCCAGAAAATATATACTGAGAATGACATTGTGTGAACAACGAGATAGAACCAGAAATTTGGATACAAATACTTTTCCTGGCAATGAAATACTGAGAACGCATACACCAAAAGGATTAAGCCACTCGCCTCGCCGCCTACACCACGAAAGGGGATTGTATTGTTCCATGAAAACATAACTTTACGACCTAAGCTAATTCTGAAGGTGAGGCTCATCACAGACACAGTCATCCCTTCAGTGTCAACTAATGCCATCGTCAGCATTCCATCAATCAACACATTCACTTTGTTTTTGAGCATAGCAATAGGCAGAGCTATATCTTGAAAAGACCGTCCAGCGACCTCACCTTCATTGGCCGCGGATGCTAGTTTTCCCGTGGCGGCGGAGAGGAAGAACGAGGCAGAGGAGACGGCGAGCGACGAGAGTGGTTGGATGCTGGTGTCAAACTCCGCTCGGCTGCTGGCGAATCACTGCGTCTGGTCTCGCGCGAAAAACGGTCCCTTGGAAACAAGTCGGTTGTCTGCAGGTCATCTGAAGCACCGGGTCTTGGTGGTGCAGATATGGCGGGTGTACTTAGTGATTGGCGGCGTTATTGGCGGCAATACTGAGCTGTATGCCCAGTGAAACCACAGTTGTAGCACGCAGGAGGGTCACGGTTTATACTATATTCATCGGAACGAATCCTGGGCCACTGCTTTCGGCGAGGAAGTTCGTTATCACGTGAATAACGGGTTTCTATCATTCTCTGGAATTCATTGTATTCGTAGTAACTTGAATCTTGGTAGTAGGATCAGTACTGTCCCTTCCGCGGAGGTATGTAGTCCGGCTGTGAGTCCTGAGTATAAGAACGCGGCTGTCCTCGTCATGATCGAGCGTCATAGGCAGGGCTTCTATCGTAAAGACGTGGCTGATACTGAGGTGTGGCATTAGAATCCTCAATCCTCTCTGCGACTCGGTGCGAGGAGAATGAAGCAACGTTTCGCTCGAACTCTGGCGGCAGATAGGGGAGTGAGTGCTTGGGTGGTGTGCCACTTGCGCGTACAGGCCGAGTACTTCACGTACTATTTGCTGGATTGTTGATGCAAGATGAAGCGCCTAGTTGCTGTCTATACTCGCGATAGTCGTCACATTGGCTAGTCTGCTGAACTTTGGCGTGATGCGCCTCATGTTTAGTTGCTGAAAAGTGCAGCAATGGCGAATGACATCGGCGACAGATGTCAAGGTGTCTTTCACGATGACTAAACTGTGACCATCCTCGGTGATTTGTTTTAGAACGTGCCCGACTTTTTCTTCTTCAGACATTCCGGAGTCAATAATCCTATATAGCTTTATGACTTCCTCAATGTAGGTCGTGCAAGTTTCACCTGACACATGAGCGCGTTGCATTAGCGTTTGTTCTGCTCTTTTCTTTTTCGTTGTTGGGTCGCCAAAACACTCTTTTATCTACGAAACAAATCGGTCCCACGTCGTTAGCGTTTCCTCCCGATTCTCGTACCACATTAATTCAGTATCCGTCAGAAAAAACGCAACGTACAAAAGCTGAGAAGCGGCCTCCCATGTGTTGGCGGCGCTCACCCGTTTGTAATGGATGAGCCAAGCCCCGACGTCTTCGTACGGCCTGCCGGTGAAGGGACGAGAATCTCTCAGTTGTATAGAAGTCGAGAGGGGTTGGTGTTCATCTGCGTTGTGGGACATGTCCAGCCCAGATTGATTCGGTGGAAGTCCAGCAAGGTGAAGGCTCCATCGAAGAACTTGTGGTTCAACCTCCGTCTTCGGGTGTCGATTACCCAGCACGTTCACCACAACTGTTACAGCGAGCTGTAGTGAAATGGTTTTATTTACAAGAGCTGAGCGATGGCCGTTCGCGGCAGCACACTGCAATAGTGCCAATACTCTTCGTCTTCCTCTTCTTCTCTTTTCTGCCGTTTACTAGTCCGTTACAAGACGTTTTGTTACACACGCATGCAAACAAACATGCATACAGTAGATTGGACCAGCGCACGCTATTATCGCCGAATGGGCTCGTTTTTGTCGTGACACCTGTAGAACAAAATGCGTTGAAGGGGCCTTGAAACACTTTTTCAAGCAACCATGAAATGAATTCACTAGAAGAGCTTATTGCCTCACGAATCTAACGCCACAAAAGTTTTAAGAATCCGTCCAGTGCGATTGGAGTTGCAAAGGATTGTCGCATGCTGCAATGGCATTATCTCTACTTCCGTTTCGACAAAAGTGCTGGCAGCTAAGCAGGGAGGGGTGGCAGGTTGAAGAAACTACTGCGCCTCGTGACCTTGAGCCTTTTTTTTCCTGCAAACGCGTGTCTTCTTCAATGTGATCGCGTGCGCACGCATAGACAAGTAGCAGCCTCCCGCGTCTATCTCGGTAACTTGATTTTTTGATCACAGACACCGACAATTTTTCGCTCACAACTAACGGGGCCGACGCCAGTGGCGGGTTTACTGCAACACGCGCTCTCTAACGCTATCGCGTTAGAAACGTTTCAAACGGTCTCGAAGAATATGCCAATTTTTAAACATTGCATTAGTGCATAATGCGTAACACTTGTACGCATCTTTCACTAAACGTAAAAAAATTCAAATTTTTGTAATTATACTTGAAACAATTATGATATTTCATAACACAACCGGTGAATGAAAAGTTATATATAACGGAAATTGTTTTATGTTTGTCTGATACACTTTCTCAATGTTATATATAGGGTGTGTTTTTAAGCAATGCACATTTATTCTTACAAAGCTGAAATAAGCATTTCTCGTTTCCGCGGCCAACTTCTAAGCAAAGGCGGAAAATATGGCCACTAAATAGACCACACAAATATTTTTCATTATCAGTATTACGGTATATGCTTTTATGATGAAGTTGTTCTACGTCACAACCTATGGTTATTGTGTACTAGATGTGTTGAGTGGCGTGACTGCGCTTCGCCGCCTGATTCATTCTGCATTGCCTGTAATGGCGGCGCTGCAGTCGAATACTACTGAAAGAGCCGCGCGCCGCGTGCAAGAGCTGCTATGCGCTTCGGCTGTTATGCTTTTGGTGGTAGAGCATCGAACGCGTCATATATATCCAATAAAGAGGCTGGGAGGCGATCCGACGGGGTAGCACAGTGGTAGAGCAGTGTACGCGTCAATCAAAGGTCACAGGTTTGGTTTTTGCCCACGGCAAGTTATCTTTTCAACCACTTTTATTTCTTCACATTTGCATTACCATTCGCTCCAATACCTTCCTCCATATTTTCCTTGGCATTGTTGTCTGTTAGATCTCATGGATAATATGTCAAAACACCAAGAAACGAGCGCTCAGGTATACACTTCTTTCCCTCATTCATGAACGAGGGTCTTCTAGTGCTGGCAAAGTTAGTGCTTTAGATTCTGAGAATCTTTAAAGATTTTCGTGGCCCTATACATGAATTGTGGACAGAACCGCTATTTTCGAAATATCGCATGCTCAAAACAAGCCAGATTTACTATTTTAAGTTATTTCAGCACATAAAACGCAATAGACTATCAATCACTGAATTCTTGTGGCTCTCTGTATCATTTTTGTACTTACGCTAGAAGGACTCCGAGGACTCGAACGATGTACGGACGACAACACTCATCTTTTCAGATACCCACGTTTTTAAACAAAATCGACAGCCTCCCAGATATAAATTGCAGAGTTTCTAAGCATTCGATCAGAATGGTACTGATTGAAAACAACATTGAACTTTTTTGACTATCATTCTATGTGTCCTCTTTTTCTAAGTAGTATCTAATGCTTTTTGTGTGTTATTTTTCCTAAGGTTACCTGTGTATATTGTTATTGTATATCTTTTGCAATGCGATGAGATATCGCAACTATTGTCTAATTGGTATGTAAAAAATTACGATTGTTATGTATATATTTGCTTACTAGAAATGACACTTTATTACTAATGTATGTGTTACAGTAATTTCACAAGTACCTTTTGTATTTTTGTATATTTTTGTACTTTTCATCTGTATCCTGCAAAATTCTTACGACAGCCTGCCTGGCTCACTGCATTTGGAGCAAAGGCCCTTAGTCAGGCTTTTAGCCTTTTGCCTTCGCTCCCCTTCGCTCCGTTTTCTGTACTAGCACTGAAAGAAACGAATAAATAAATAAAGAAAGGTTGTACACGAGGGACTATTGTTCAGCTGCTAGCTCGTAATAAGTTCACGTGCTACGTGACGCCACACAGGCTCCTAAAGAGTGTTCCACACTCGCCGCCGTGGCTGATGATGACGCTGACTGACACTCTTATGTTCAAATTCTCAAATATACGAAATAAAGTGGCTTGGAGGAGAGCCGCCGTGGTAGCTCAGTGGTAGAGCATCGAACGTGTTATTCGAAGGTCGCAGGTTGGGTTTCTGCCCACGGCAAGTGATCTTTTCACCCACTTTTCTTTCTGCACATTTACATTACAATTTCGTATACTTCCCCTATACTTTCCTTGGCATTATTGTCTGTTAGATCTCACATATATATATATATATATATATATATATATATATATATATATATATATATATATATATATATATATATATATATATATATATGCATGCGTGTGTGTGTGTTTACTGCGTACATAAAGAAGTCAAATTTCTTAAAACAAAACGCACCACTACCTGCCTACACTTTTGACAATTCTTAAAAGAACTACACTTATAATACAAAACATCATCATAACTTTGCTGGAATGCAATGACGTTACACCAATAGAATATTCGGAAACCAGCACAATTTAAGCTGTCGATACACAATGAGAACTGGTTACAATCAAGTTATGCAGAGTAACAGACGGGCTATATATACTATTGGCACTTTTTATTATGTTTGTGTGTTGTTTCTGATATGTTCATTACGTAATAAGCCTTTCAGAAAGCAATTATTATTATCTTCTGCAAGTTTGTCGTGATAAATCCGAGTCGTCATCGATATAACTGTTGTAACAACGTTACTTACACTCGCGTTTCTCGTGAAATGATCGAGCGCATGTAGGCTCATATAAGGAACACTGTGCTCTGGATATTGTAGAGAATGCCGACAAAATGAGTGTACGATTTATTCGCAGTTTTCATACTTCTCATAACTTTGTGGTTCACCTGTAGCCACTTATGCAGTAACGCAGCTCAAAGCGCTGCTTGAATGAGAATTTAGGTGGATCCATGCAAATTTCGGTTGACATTTTTTTTAGTGTGTGTGAGTTGGCAGGCTCTTGAAACAGTGAATGCATTGACGCAATTTCGGCGTGCCTGCATATTCACTCGTGTGCCTTAGTGCGTAGCAGTTGAGTCCACTTATAAAGGCTCAGAAACGCATTAAACGCGCTAAAAACTAACAATTACACGCTTTCGCAGGCTACGGCGCGCGCGCTCTCAATGTTGACGTTCCTGAGATCTTCAGTACCACGGGACAACAGCGCTGTCGCTACTGTCACCCGCCGGAGAGTCAGCCGAGATGGGGCGCGGCAGCGTTGTTCATTCCGCTGCCCCCTTGTAGTACACTGTACTATGGTCAGCAAACGCCCAAAAAATTGAAAATATGGCGCGTAATTTCAGGTATTCGTTTTTGAATTTCAGTACCTAGATGCCGGAGTAATCAAAGCTGAACACATCGAGTGTGCCGGAACAGTGGTCCATACACTGTGTCATCCCAGAACTTCCCTTTACGTAAGTAAAACAGACGCGAGACTAATCCGCTCCCATTTAGAATGCGTTCATATTCTGACTCTGGCACCCTTTAACTCTTCTGTCCGTACGGAGATCCCTACAGATGGGAATGAACAGAGAGCATCGGTGCTGTGATAGCTCAAAAACAATGGGGCCACAACTGCGTTATCGTCTAGGCCAGCCGCCTTCTATGCGCCGGTGGAAGCAATTATTCCAGGACAGGGCGCGAGTGCTCGGCTCTTGCTCGACCGGTCGCAAAATTCAGGCCATATTTTTTATGGTATTCCTGGAACAATCACAAAAGAAAGCTTCGCCCAGTCGGAGCAACTAATTATTGACATCTGTCGCAATGACTTAGGCGCTAGTGTAGATCCAAAGGAAATCGACCGTGCACACCGTCTAGATAAATTCAGTAAAAAACGACGTCGTCCAGTAATAGTTAAGTTTACCTTTTACAAGACTAAGTCCACAATTCTTTCCTGTGGCCGCGAATTCAAGGACACAGAATAAAGCATGGGAGAGGATTTTTCTGCTGCAGTCCATACTGCGCAAAAACGCCTTCTTGCGTTCATTAAATCTAAAGCAGCTCCCTTTTCTCTGCGATACAAAACGCTATACGTCGGGCCGCACCGTTACATTTTTACTCATCTTCTCAAATGGTAAAAGAATCAACTATCTAGCAAACACCTCGTAAACAGAAAACTCACTGTCACGCAAAAACCAAACCTTCAAATGATCTGTCTCTTTCTATCATTTTCACAAGCATACATAGCTTTTCACCAAAAAGAGAAGCCATATCAAATCTTTATCGTCTTCCGCTAGTAACCTGCTGTTACTCACAGAGACCTGGCTGTTGATTGATTTGATTTGTTGGGTTTACCGTCCCAAAACCTCCATATGAATATGAGAGACGCCGTAGTGGAGGGCTCCGGAAATTTTGACCACCTGGGGTTCTTTAACGTGCGCCCAAATATGAGCACACGGGCCTAGAGCATTTCCGCCTCCATCGGAAATGCAGCCGCCGCAGCCGGGAATCGAACCCGCGACCTGCGGGTCAGCAGCCGAGTACTTTAGCCACTAGACCACCACGGCGGGGCGAGACCTGGCTGTCTACTGATGTCAACGACGTCCAACTTATCACTGACTTTCCAAATTTGAATATTTTTTTGGAAATACCGCGAGGGCTCCCGAGGAGGAGGCGTGCTCATTGCTGCTAGTTGAAAGCTTTCATACTCTGTTAATAACGTCATGACTGACGTAGAAATTTTATGGCTTTCATGTCAGGCTAGACCAAAAACAGTCTTACTTGACGTATGTTACAGACGACCACGAAACAGCCCACACTTTTCAGAGAAACTGAATGATATGCTAAGCCAGCTTCTTACAACACACAGTAACGCCAGTGTCGTACTTCGTGGCGACTTTGACAACCCAAGTATTGACTGGTGTAATCAAGTCCCCACTTTTAACAACTCCGAAGCAATCAAATTCATTGGCGTTTGCCTTAATTTCAACCTTACACAATTGGTCTCTGAACCAACAAGCATCACGCAGGAATAGGCGAACACTTTGGATTTAATGCTAACAAACAGTGCCGAATGCTTATCATTCATTACTTACCTCAAAAAAATTAGTGAACATATAGTTATGCAAGCCTTATTTCAGTTTGCGTCAGTTCCACGCCATAGATTTGTAAATACCATTCGCCTTTATGATGAAGTTAACTATTAAACAATCAATGACGACTTAATTAAGTTTTATCCTCTGTTTAAAGTGGACTTTCGAAGCCGAAGCACTGAGGATAACTGGACCGTCTACAAAGCTAAAATAAATGAACGTGTATATACGTACATACATAAAGTCACTTTTCGCTCTAACTCTCAAAAACCATGGTTCACAAGATAGCTCAAAAGATTAGAAAACAAAAAGAAGTGGCTTTATTCTGCATCTAAACTCGTCAACACTGCGCACGCGTGGGAAAAATACTATGGAGCTGAAAGTTCCTATTTGAAAGAAACTCGAACCACTTAATCTCTCTTTTTTCTTGTTGACCTTACCAAACTATCAGAAAATAATCCCAAGAAGTTTTGGGAAGTAATTAACCCTCACAGTGCTTATACAGTCAGCCTTACAAATGAGCTCGATGAAGTTTTGTCCGATGTTGAGTGTTCTCATCAATTTAATAGCAGTTTTTCATCTGTTTATACTATAGAAAATGATACGCCTTTTTCCTATTTAGTTCCCTCCGGCCTCACTCAATTGAAAATGCCACCTGTTCTTTCTGTCTGTGGTATAGCTTCTCGGATCGAAAACATCAAACTCTCCTCGTCTGCGGGCATTGATGAAAACACGTCAAAGGTTTGTAAAAATACTAAATTTATCTCTGCTGCCTATCTATTTTTGTTATTTTTGCAGTCTCTTGCCACTGCCTCTTTACCCGAGGATCGGAAAGTCGGCAAGGTCCTTCCAATCTACAACGCCGGTAACAAAAACTCTCCGCTTAATTACCAACCCATTTCATTAACCAGTGCACCTTGCAAGATCATGGAACACGTCATATACTCTCACATCATGAATCATCTAGACTCCTTCCGGTTCTTTCACACTTCATAGCATGGTTTCCGCACAGGTCTATCATGTGAAACCCAACTAGCCATCTTCCTTTTCGATTTACACATTAACCTTGACCTCAACGTTCAGGATGACGCCATCATTTTAGATTATGCCAAAGCATTTGACTAAATTGCCCATAAAAGAATAATACTAAAGCTTGGTCAGTTAAACATAGAACCCAATATTCTTGAACGGATAAAGGCTTTTCAAAGAAAGTGCTCTCAAACTTTTTTTATAAATGGCACGACATCTTGCCTGCTCCACTGTAACCTCAGGCATGCCCCAAGAAGCCGTCCTTGGACCCATTCTGTTCTTAATTTATATTATTGATTTGCATTCAACAGTTTCAGCTAACATCAGAATGTTCGCAGACGACTGCGTCATTTATTCAACTATAAATGACCCTCTCGACCAACATGCTTTACAAACTGATCTTAACCGCGTCATAGACTGGTGCCAGCAATGGCTAATGACTAAATCCTAGTAAATGTAAATCTGTAGCCTTCTCTCGACGTTCTGCTCCCCTTTCTTTTCCGTATTCAATTTCCGGAGTTCACAACGAGGCCGCTAACTCGTTTAAATATTTAGGGGTGACCTTGTTATGCATTGACCTGTCTTGGCGCACTCATATTACAAATATCATAGCATCTGCAAATAAAACACTGGCATTCTTGAAACTCAATCTTCATCATGCCCCCACGCACCTAAAACTACTAGCCTTCAAATCACTCATCAGACTGAAACTGGAATACGCATGCGCTATCTGGAGCCCACACCAGTTCACCCTCACATCTGGCCTGGAAGCAGTCCAAAACCGTGCTGCTAGATCAATTCATTCCACTTATTATTACCGAGCTAGCGTATCATCACTGAAGGCGGAATCCGGTTTGTCTAATCTCTGTCTTCGTCGTCGTATTGCCACCCTATCATTATTCCACAATTTTTATTACAGTGATCTCTGTAATCCACCTTACATCGTTACCTTACGCGCATACCTCATCGCCGCGAGCATGAACTGCAAGTGTCACGCCCACGTGCTCGCACCCTCACATTTTACTCATTTTCCCCCGAGCGGTAACAGATAGGAATGGCCTTTCCCCCACCATTGCAGCTATTACTAACCCATCAAACTTCTTGGACAAAGTAACAAACTTTCTTACCGAGTGAAGTCACTTGGGTACACTGTATACTCACCACTTATGTAATACCACCTTGAGGGGTCTTTAAGGAAATAGTCTGATGTGATGATGTGACGTGATATCTATACGAATGCCCATTTTCGGTACTTACAGACTGCCACGCACTCTGCTGCCAGAACTCTTTTAAAGAACCCTCACGGTGCCTTGGTCACTGGGCATTGCCCAGTGACCAAGGTGACCCAAGCGTCCTGAGGGGTCCAATTTGGTCGTCTACAAATCTGGCTGCCTGCACCATTATGTTGATTGACTTTCTGGGTACCCTGCCGACGATCCTAATGAGACTGACACAACTACGGAGCACTCTATCTTGACGATCTCCGACTGAACAGAAGCGGGCTCTTGTGCTGCATGACATCTTCAACCATATCAAATCTAGCCTAAAGGACACCTACGTCCGTCACATTGTGCTTAAAAGGGTCTCCTATACCGTAGTGATTTTCCGCCTGATGGGCCCGGCCTTCTAATTTTCGTGCTTAAGCATTTACGGCGCTGTGTCCTCATCGAACTTCACGGCACGCTCACAGCTGGACGTCTTGGCGTATATCGCACGTGCGAGTGATTAGGGTGCCATTTCTTCTGGCCAGGCCTTGCTCGCTCGGAACGCCAATACGTCGACATATTTGAATTATGCCAACGTCACGAAAACACCATCGTTTCTACCCGCTGGCAATCTTTAACCTATTATTGTAACGACGGAACCATAATATAGGATTAGTCTAGACCCATTCCATGTTTGTAACACAGATAGGCCAATGTCGACATTATGGGTAAAAAAATAACGACGTCTGCACTAACTTCTGCCATAAGCGCTGAGGACCGCGATGTGCGCCATCAAAACGACGTTGTGAGCTGCCATAAGCGTTATAAAAGTCATAAAGCGCTGAAGGATGCGATGTGCGCCAACAAATAAAACTAACTTGTGAAACGTAACTCACATCCAACCGCGACGCAGCTCGTTGGCATACCGTTTTTTTCTCGTTGTTCGACTGACAACACCACATGCACCTTTGAAAACTTAGCAGAAACTGCGGTAGGCAGAGCATCTTTTGCCTACGATGACAGCGCCACCACATTTTCGTGACGTAAGTCCGGTGGAATTTGTCTTGCGGAAGCATTTTCTGCCTCGTTTAATTTTATATGTCCAACTATTTTTTTTTTCACTTTTCATCGCTCTTTAAATCAGTCTTGTAGTTTGTCCCATTTTTTACTTTTGGCGGTCTGTATTTGTGGCTATTTCAGTTTTTGTATCTCTCTCTACCTGTTTACTTCTTTGTAACTTTCGCAAACTCCCTCTCCCTTGTGATCAAAACTTCTGTTTTTCCCCACTTTTTTTCCTATCTTTTTAACCTCACTTTCATTTCTCACCCCGTTACTGTACTATGCTGCACAAGCCTATGTACTGGTTTGTTAAGGTGCCTGAATACATCTTGACTGAAGACGAATAATGGACATGGCAACGCTGTCTTACGTTCACTTCTCGTCTTCAGCCAAGAAGTGTTCAGCCTCTCAATAGACAAGATTGTAGGCTTGTCTTGGCTGTTATCTAATATGAATCTGCGCCAACTCACCCATTTTTAAATCTTACTTAGCCTGAACAGCCGAGTGGCTACGCTGCTCACCTTCGGGACAGCGGTATGTGAGCCGGAGTGCCGGAATTCCAAGAAACCTTTCTCGCGAACGATTTCCTTTTTCCCTCTAGCTATTTCTTTATCTCTCTCTTTACTGCTTCCTTCATTCATCAGAGTTATGAGATTTGTGCACTCGACCTGGCACTGATCGGCGCACTTGTTCAGTGAGCGAAGCAGAAAATGAAAAAAATGACGAAGTAGACGAAGACAGCGCTTGCCGGTTCAGGCTTGCCATACCTCAATGTACACAGATTGTGATACACGTCTTGCAGAAGCAGCTGTGCAGTATACCCAAACTGCGTCGTTTTCATATTTTCTTTCAGCTTGAGTTTCTGTAATAATGCAATTATACAAGAAAATGTCGAAAGCACACATATACCTACTAGGTAGGCACCTCTTGTGTAATCATAGTGTGCAGAGTTAGCAGTGTAATAAATAGATACTTGCTGCCGAGCCACTAGAGTCGCCGCCAGCGTATCACCAGTTCCACATATGCCTCAAGTCTAACCGCAGAGTGTCATGGTCGCACGTCTAGTAACTTGTCAGTTAATGATAATTTATGAGAATAGCAATATAATTGAAGTAATAGTAAAAAATAATTATAATTCTGAGGTTCAAGGTCCCAAAACAACGATATGATTCCACGAGATGCCGTAACGAAGGGTTCCGAAAATTTCCATCATCTAAGCTCCTTAACGCGCACTGACATCGCATTTCAACTCCATCAAAATGCGGCTGTCGCAGCCGGGATCGAATCCATCACCGTCGAGTCAAATGCCAAGCACCTTACCACTACACCACCACGATGGACAACTTAAAAGTCATTACTCAAACAGCCACTACAACGGCAAGGAATGTTGTAAGAGGCATTTATACCTGCAAGTCAGTAACTGCTTCTTTTTTTGAAAATTACATGGTAATGGTAAGTTCTGAGGGATGAGCTGGAAACTTGTTGATTTAAAGAGCCCGAATAAGTAATCAAGATAGTAAGACAGCACGTTAACATAGCGCAAAAGGAGGTGATAATGTAATGCTCAAGTCAGGAGCACCACCAAAGCTTTTATCGAGGGTTGGATGTGCGCAAAGGTCTTTTCACGCGATGAAAATCAGACTTCAAGAAAATTCGGTTAAAATAACATTTGACAGATCTCACGTAGAGTGGGAATCGATTACATGTGAAGCACGAATGAAGAAGGTTGATCTGTCACTTTAAAATTAGCACGACGTTACGAGTAGAAGGTAAATTATGTCGTATATGACTTTTGTGTGATGACTATCACGTTTGGACGTGTCATTTACCTTCGTAAGTTATTCACGTCACCTGATACCGAATTTGGTTTATGTGGAGCTAGCAAAACAGCCGCGAGCGTGCTCTGAGCGTGGCATGTAATCATGTTTTACATCACACGCATGTCAAGATTAATAGTTTGAACGTGTCATTTGCCTTGATCGTCCATTCACGTCACGTAATACCAAATTTGGTATATGGGTAACTAGTGAAGCGGCCGCGAGCACGCTATGAGCATAGCGTGTAGTCATGTTTTACATGACACGCATATTATGATTATCATGTTCAGACGTGTCATTTACCTTTGTAGTCTATTCACGTCATGCTATACCCAATCCGGTATGTGGAGCTAGCGAAACGGCGGCGAGCTCACGTAGCGTTGATGCGCACGCACGCTGGGCGCAGCGACGCTACGCTAGCAAACCTCGAACACCCTATAGTCTGACGCTAGGTGTGGCCAGCGTCTGTCTGCGACGCCCAGCGGCAACCGGCGTGAAATACGACATGCTTCATTTCGGATGACGACATTACCCAGACAGCACCATGTCTGCCTAGTTTCGTGACGGAGGGACGCCGGGCACGCTCAAACGCGCATGCGTCAAAGAAATGCAGCATGGCGCGCGCCTGCGAGCATATGCCAAGTAGATCGGTACCTGGCGTGGCACTGCCGGCGTGACTCGATGAAACGAACGCCACCCCGAACGCACGCTGGGGCACGTCGAAGTGCATTAGAGCCTTGATTTTGGCACGTAGTCATGTTATTACATGACACGCATGTCATGATTATCATGTTTCGACGTGTAATTTACATATGTCATCCATTCGCGTGACGTAATACTGATTTAGGTACATGTGAAGCTAGCGAAACAGCCACGAGCGAATCATGAGCGTAGCATGTAGTAATGTTGTTACATATTACGCATCTTATGACTATCATGTTTGCACCAGTCACATACCTTCAACATGCATTCACGTCCCGTAACACCAAATTTGTTATATGTGTAATTAGCGAAACGACTGCGAGCGTACTATGAGCGCGGCATGTAGTCACGTTTCATGACTTACATGACATGCATGTCATGATTTCCACGTTAGGGTCTGTCACTAGTGTTCGTCATGCAGTCATGCCATACCATGCCAATTTGCAACATTTAATGTGAACGAAACCACGGCAAGAGCATGCTCTTGCTGCAGCAAGACCATGAAATGTAAATCGTGACATTCATGATATACATGTCAAGATAGTCTTGCTATGACAAATCTATTACGCTCGCTATACGGTCATGTTATCCCATGCCAAATTTGGTATTGATATCAAGAACGAAACGGCCAGGAGCTAAATGTCGTAGGCTCCAAGATAGATAGATAGATAGATTGATAGATAGATAGATAAATAGATAGATAGACGGATAGATAGATAGATAGATAGATAGATAGATAGATAGATAGATAGATAGATAGATAGATAGATACGCTCAAGGTCGCCGGAGTTCGCTAAGAAATGCTTGGCATTTAACTGTCATGGTCTGCAAGCTGCTTCAAAATATGCCCAATAATTTAAAAATGGAAGCTATAAACGTGTCAACAACTGCAAGAGCGTTCCATAGAAGTGGAACATCTTTCACCTGCACGTGAAATAGAATACATCACGATTAATTTGTGGTGCCTGAATTGTAAGCAAAATGAAAGTCGCTGGCATCTAATTTATATGGCTAATTTATGCGAACCTTCCATAATAAAATAAATACGTGATGACGCGAGTTTTTCTTGCGCTGACTATTCATATCAAACACACAAAGAAATCAAGTATCCTGCAGTTTCTTTCGGGAAAGCTGCAATGCAATACTTTTTTTCTTAGTCGTAAGCCTCACCTCGCCGAATGTTCAAATGAGGGCTACTGGAAAGATTTGTAATATTGAAGTACGTAATATTGAAGTTCAGTTCACATTTTTGTATTGGATTGATGCATGTCTGTTGCATCCCTTTTCAGGTTACTTCAAAGACAGGGTACTTAAATTCTTCCCATTGGATGCATTTATTTAATGCAGTATTGGGGCTCCGGTGATGTAATGTAGCCAAAATAGACAGATTCAGGCAGTTTACCTTCACACTTGGGACGTTTCTTTAAGCTTAATTTTGTTCGGTATGCAATAAACTTTCTCAAGTTCACCGCTAGTGTTGTTTACTTGTTGATATGATCTCTTCTTTGGTTGACGTAAATTTCAATATTTTCGCGATACTTCTTAACAATTCTTAGCGACCTCAAGGAGATCGCCATCAGAAGAGCTAGGTTTCGGAGAAGCCACAATTAACAGGTCAGCAGAGTGTATTAAAGCACACTGCAGAAACGCAATACCAATACAGTTCATTGTTAAATACTTTCGAGTGATACGAGTGGCAAAAGAACCTCTTTGCTTTTTATGAAGAAAATTGACGGGCTGCTCAGACCACTGACACTTATTCAAGCCAAACGAGCTCATTCGATGAAACTAACCTTCGTTCATGGTCAGGTAACATAATATTCGTAATGCTCGACTACAAATATATTCTGACAAGCACTAAAGTCTATATAGATGTTATAGCGGTAAATACCTTTGTTTTCATTTGAAAGGCAGCTTAATGATAAGTATATTGTGTGAGCATGCCTAAACGGCATTTACCAGCATGGCGGCTTAAAAGTGAAGCAAAATGGTATGGATTCAAGCGGAAATGATGCTGATGTAGTTTCGGAAGCAAATACCACCTAGACGTTGAACAGGCTTATTAAACAAAAGTACGTTCTTGAAGGATGTGAAGAATTGTGTACGTCTCTCGGGACAGCAGTGAGGTGACGGCGCAGTGGGTACCACAAAAAAGCTGTTGCTTACACAACAATATGTTGTAGGGCCCCGTCCAATGTATGGCTGACGCAGAAGCCTAGGTAATGTTTCAGCCACACACAGTCATACCGTGCACGAATAATGTCCCCTATTCGTAGCTAGTCTCATCGCAGCTCCACGGGTTAGGGCGAATAATGCAACAGGCTAGGTCAACAACAACACTTTAGTGCTAGGCATTAGCAATAGCGCGTAAATGTTGCGAGGAGATAGCACAGAAGACAAGGGTAGACGCTTACTCCTTGGTCGTTGTCATCCTCGGCTCGCAGGGGGGTTGTGGGTTCGACCTTCTTTGGTCTTGGCCGGTGTCAGAGAGAAAGCGTGCGGCCGTTCGCACACTGGTTTTGTCCAATGACCCGGTTTCCCTCTCCCTGACGAGAATAATACCTTTTGTAGCTGAAGGAGGGGAAACCCGTTTCACGTGCCGACCGTGAGTGTGTTCCCGCAACTAGGCTTTCGCGCTGCCGTAAAAAGAGAAAGGGAGGCTGGGCGCGCGTGCTCCCCCAGATTCCCCCGCCCACCCCCCCCCCCAAGAAGGCCCCCGAAGGACAGACACTGCAACATGAGAACATTTTGTTGTTAATCATTGAAGAAGGCTAGGACGGAGTGTCCAGATCCGCGCCCTCCTGTGGTTGGCCCTCTGCATGGGTGCCACCGGTGCCCCCACTTGTCACTGCATCCAAATAGCCACGACCACTGCTGCCGTGCCCACTTGCGTCATGGCCAGTCATCGCCACCGCTGTCACCTCCTCTGCCGTTACTGCCACTGCTGTCACTTTCGCCGCCGTTACTGCCGTCCTGGATCCGGTGCCGGTGTGCCACTGGTCTGGACCGCGCCCCGTCGATCTTTGCCACTCAGGTTGTTGGTGGCGACTAAGGAAAGCCAGTGGGTGACAGGTCTCTTTCAGCACTGGGTCAGGCCGCCCTCTCCAACATGGCCTGGGCTGCCGCATCGGGTCACAACTCCGCTGTGCTGGCAGGCTCGGGAGTCTCATCTTCGGCGTGCCATGCAATGGCATCAAGGTAGCAGAGGCCAAGGGGTGCCCGGAGAACCATGGGTCGGCTAGGTAGGCTTGTGCTTGGGACAACGGCTTCGAGGTGGCTGCTGGCTCTGCTGGCTGGGCGGGCAGTTGGTCACCCTGGTGACTCTTGCGTAAAGGCCTGATAATGAGGGCGATGGATTAGGTTGGAAGTGACGTTGCTTGGTGGGGTGGGGCCGCGATGACGACATGAATGATGTTGGGGGTGATCCCGTGAGAGGAGTGGTTTCCTCTCCGAACTGTTCTGGTGGCACCTCTTTCCCTTTCGACTCTCCATGTGATCGGTGAAAGTCAACACAGAAAAAAAGAACAGGTTAACAATCGCACATGTGTTGCGTACGAACCCTTGCAACCCGCGTCGAAAATATCAAACGCGGCCTACGGTGAAAAGTTGTCTCCGCCTGCTACGCAGGAAGTAACGCGGTTCTGGACTCCTCGCGTGGTGTCGAGCCATCTCACCTGTCGTGCGCGGCTTGGAAAGGGACTGGCTGTAGTCCTCGTGCTCCTCCTGTGACACGTAGCGTTTCAAGTCACATACTTGCACCGAATCGCCGCTCGGTTTGCCTTTCATGTTCGCGAGCCGATAAACGAGCGAGGAATCTTTCCCTCGCATTTGGTACGGCCCGGACCATTTCGGTGCCAGCGGGGCGGCAAACTGTTTGCTAGCATCGCTGAGAACATGATGGCACCGCAGCATCAGATCGCCCACTTCGTAGCGTACGTTCCAATGCGTGCGGTCGTACTGCGCCTTCTGCTGTGCCCTAGCAGTGCTGAGATTATTCCGAGCTTTATGTAAAGCTTCCGCTAGCTTCTCGCACAGCTGCGTTGCGTATTCAGCGCGTGCTGATGTCACCACTAGCACTCTACTGCGATCCGCGAGTATGGTCTACATCGGATTCGGCAGTTCTTTTCCCAGTTTCGGGAAGGAGACGCATACCCAGTCGATCGGTTCACTGTAGATCCCAATGCAAAACCGATCTCTGGAAGGTAGGTATGCTTGTCCCTGTGTCTCTCAGGGAACGCAAGAAGCATGCGCTTGATGTTGCCATCGACTCGATCCGTGGGGTTCGACTGAGCATGGTAAGTGGTTGTTTTCTTGTGCTTAATTCCCAACGCAGCGCACGTGCGGACAAACACCTTCGCAGTGAAATAGGGCGCGTTGGCTGTAATGAACTGCTCAGGGAACCCAAACCTGGTGAAAACCTCCATCAACTTCTCAAAGATCACTCGAGCCATCAACTTTATAAGAGAGAATAGTTCTAACCATTTAGTGAAGTGATCCATGATCCCCAGCAAGAACTAGTTTCTTCTAGGAATTGTGGGGTTGGGGCCCAATACGTCACATGCTGTGACTTGTCAGGGAGTCTCTCTGTTAATAGGCTGCATGAGGTCGGGCGGACATCCACCTCATGGCTTTACGCTTTGGCACACACGACGTCAACGAGCGTAGCGAATCACATCCCGCGTCATACCTGTGCCGCTCGCATGCTCAGCAATGCACGAGTCATGAAAGTAGCGAAGAAGTGCTCCTCTCAACCTACGTGGTATCATGACTTTGAATGATTCACTTGTGTCATCGTTGGATGGTATGTACCTCAGCCGGACGCCGGCAGAATTCAGCAGATATGAATTCAGCGCGCTCACAGCACTACCTGCTGTTGCCGAGCGCTCATCCGCCCCGACAGCAATACCAGCTGCCTCCTTGTGCGTGGTGGCCTCAATACCACAAGGCTCCCGGAGCCCGTCAAACACCTTTCGATAAAATGGATCTTTCTGCTGAGCTTCTAACAGTTACATTCTACTGAAAACAATCCCTGCGCTTACGAAAGCCTCTACCTGGTTCATGCTCTTACGTAAAACTAACGTTTGCTCCGCTGTTTGCGTTAGCGGGAGTGTCTCGCTCTCAGTTCATTCCGAATTAGTCGCGTGACTTGCCTCGTGTCGGAGTGGAGCACGTGATTGTGCGTCGTCCGCGGCATTGCTCTTATTAGGAGCGAAGCTCCTTAAAGCGTGGGCTGTGCGTCCCCTGTATGTAGCCACCTCTCGTTCAGTTCTAAGTATTACGCTAGCCACCGCCCGATCTAAAGGGTACAGCCATATCCATCCGTCCATCCGTCCATCCGTCCGTCCATCCATCCATCCATCCATCCATCCATCCATCCATCCATCCATCCATCCATCCATCCATCCATCCATCCATCCATCCATCCATCCATCCCTCCGTCCGCCCGCCCGCCCGTCCGTCCGTCCGTCCGTCCGTCCATCCGTCCGTCCGCCCGTCCGTCCGTCCATCCATCCATCCATCCATCCATCCATCCATCCGTCCGTCCATCCGTCCGTCCGTCCATCCATCCATCTGTCCGTCCGTCCGTCCGTCCATCCATCCGTCCATCCGTCCATCCGTCCGTCCTTCCGTCCATCCATCCATCCGTCCGTCCGTCCGTCCATCCATCCATCCGTCCATCCGTCCAAAAGATGCAAGAAGTTATAAACAAGACGGCGGTATGTGTAGTTGATTATGAAAGATGCGAGGTGTTATAAAATAGGAATGACGCCACATATGGCGCGTGTCATCGTTCGATATAGTGCAGCGACGTACGCTAGGGGGAGCGTTGCAATAAAATCGAGTGGGCAAAATGTACGGAGGATTCATGGTTTACCAGGTTTACCTCCGGAGCTTCGCCCACTCATCATCATTCACTTCGTGGATGTGGCGGCATTTTTCTTGCGGTCATGAGTGATGAAGTCGTAATGCGGCAGCAATAATGCCCAACGCGCCAGGCGGCCACCTGGTTCATTCAAGCGTCTCAACCATGAACGCAACCCCGTCTATGTAAAAGGCAAACTTACGGAAAGCAAAACCTACCGATAGACACTTTTTCTCGGTCACCGAGTAGTTCCTCTCCGCCGGCGTCTACGTACGGCTCGCGAATGCAATCGGTCGGAGGGAATCTCCAGCTCCATGAAGCAGAATTGCTCTTAGGCCCAGATATCTGTGTGAATCGCAAACTCCCTGTTCGAATCGGGTAGCTGAAGCTGAGCCGTGTTGGCCAGAAACTTCGTGAGGGGATGCATTGCGGCCTCAAGCTCTTAGCTTCAAGCCCAACGATCGCCATTCCTCAAGAGCTTCGTTAAAGGAACCTGCACTGCCACACAGTCTGGAATAAATTGGCGATAAAAGTTCACCATCCTAAGAAAGCGCCTCAGCTCACCGATATTGTTCGGCGATGAATTGCATACTATCGCTTCAAGTTGACAGCGTCACCAGTGTAGATATATAATTTTACTTCACAAATTCCTATCCGGAGAAACGCGACCCTCGTCAAGCGTAAATCCCAATATGTTCTTCGGGTCGCCGCTGTCTGAGTTTGTTTCGCTTAAGCGTGATGCCAGCAGACCTCAGTCTTTCTCGAACGTCTCGAAGTGGCGCAAGTGCTCTTCGAGCGTTTTCGATTGATGGATTGATATGTGGGGTTTTAACGTCCCAAAGCCACCATATGATTATGAGAGACGCCGTAGTGGAGGGCTCCGGAGGTTTCGACCACCTGGGGTTCTTTAACGTGCACCCAAATCTGAGCACACGGGCCTACAACAATTCCGCCTCCATCGGAAATGCAGCCGCTGCAGCTGGCATTCGATCCCGCGACCTGTAGGTCAGCAGCCGGGTACCTTAGCCACTAGACCACCGCGGCGGGGCTTCGAACGTTTTCGAATAAACTGCTATGGGCTAGGCGCGCATGCTACTCGACAATGTTTGTGTTCAGCAATGTTGACGATCTCTTGAATGCTATAGTAATTACACAGAATATACACTGGGTATGAACCAAAGCGATGGACTTCCTTGAAAGCAGTCACATCAACGCGTCTCTATACAGCACCGTGAAGTAGTCATTTATTTTATACGCGCAAAACAACAAATCCATCACAACAATTTTTAACGATATTAGTTTTGTGGTGTAGTTATTGTGACCATGCAACCACGCTGGCTGTGACATCATACTACCAAAGCGTACATTTGTGTGTTTAGAAAAAAAATTTTGCAAGCTGCGACAATTTATTAAACGCCTATAGACCCAAATAGTTTTGATTATTTACTTCCTATGATACGATAACACGTCGCGTTAGTGTTCGTAATGTTGAAAAGCGATTGCAGTCACCTTTAAAGAAGTTCGCGTGCGTACGCGCTCCGAAGAAATGAGATCAGATCGGCGCGAACGCCATGTCGTATTAGGGTGCTCCTTGAAGCTACGTGCCTCGAACTTACTTTAATCACTCGCATGTCTGAAAAATGGCAGCATATCTACGGAGTGAATGATGGAGAAAGGGGCGAAGCATCCGTCCGTTCATTCGTTATTGCTTCCGTCGGTCCATGCGTCCATCTGTGTGACCGTCCGTGCGTCCATCCACCCGTCCGTGCGTGCGTCTGTTCGTGCGTCCACACGTCCGTATATTCGTCCGTCGCTGCGTTCCTCCCTGCGTTCGTCCATGCGTCCACCCCTGCGTCCACCCCTGCGTCCGTCCGTCCGTCCAGCCATCCGTGCGTCTATTCTTGCGTTTTTCTGTGTGTCCGTTCGTCCATATAGACAAGACCTCAAGTACCACCATCTCGCATCTTTTGATCGCATATTCCAATTACACAAGCACCGCCATCCAGCGGACATTCAAGGACTAAACGAGAGGTGGCACACGCACACTTTCTTACGGCTTGCGCTTCGTGTCTACTTTCCACCTTTAATCACCTCGAGTTCATGGTATATACTAGTTCACTGTATTTATGGCACTGCGGCTCAACGTTCGCTAAACCTTTCTAAAACCAAGGAGGTTTCGCGCAGCGAGTATAACGTAGCACCCCTTTCTTGTCAGATAGTGCTAAAAGTACATGCCAATGGTTGCTAATGGCGAGTGAGAGACAGGGGAACTCGGCTTTTAGTGAACGCGCACGCTGCGAGTTTATCATTGTTCAACAACGCACATAAGAAATCTCCCACCGGCACCACCTTGCAGGTGAAAGCGTAAGACATGTTACGTACTACGACGAGGGATGCATGGGTGCCGCTTTAAAAAGCTTCGCCCCTAAAAGTGTTTAACAATTTAGAGTACATGGCACTAAATTATGGGAGAGCATAATAGCCATCTAAGCAAAGCCTCTGCGTTAAGAAGTGTTGAACGATTAAGAGTACTCGATACTATACTAAGGGGGAGCACAATGTCATCACTATAGTGTCCTTAGAAAAAAAAGCTCAACAATTTTGAGTACTTGGTACTCAATTATGAGAGAGCAGTAAGCCGTCCCTAAATGAAAAAAGAAAAAACCAAGGAGGAGCGTCAAGAAAATCTTCAGATAGTTACGAAGTCAGAGCTGATGATGTGTCAAGCAGTGTGCTTCGGATTATGAATCATGGACTTCTATTTTGTTCGGGTTAACGTCCTTTGATGACGTTCTTGTTAAGCTGTTGTTCTGTCATATGCTTTGTTTGAAGCATGGTTAAATGTCAGTGGTATTACGGTGTTGTGGCCTTTTATTGTTTATTTGTTGTTCTTGCTGTTCTTAGATGCTTCACTTAGTTCACATTAACCTACGTTACACTTGCTGTACACGACAGACTGCAGTTTACGGACATCGTACGGTCTCAAGAATCCTCACCCTTGCAACACGCACAATTAAAAGGCACGATTCAAAAGAAATTCTGAAATGGCTTGCTCGTGCGAGACTTGAAGAAATCAGCAGATCCCACGTACAGTGGAAATCGATAATATGCGAAGCACGAATGGAAAATGTTGATATATCACTTTCAAATCAGCACAACGTTACGAGGTTGAGGTAAAAGGCCGTACATGACTTCCATGTCATGATTATCATGTTTCGATGTGTCGTTTACCTTAGACATCTATTGACGTCACGAACAACAAATTTGTTATATTTGGAGCTAGCAAAATAACGGCGAGCCCATCATGAAGGGCTCAATACACTACAATGTAGCGTAGACGCGCGCGCACGCTGGGCACAGGACGCTATGTTAGCAAAGCGCGAACAGTCTAATATAGTCTGATGTCAGGTGCAACCAGCGTTCGTCGGCGCGGCCCGTTGGCAACCAGTGCGAAATACTACGTGCTGCATTTCGCGCCGATGCGTTACCCAGACAACACTGCGTCTACCTTTCTTTCGTGATGGAGGGACGCCGGACGCGCTGAAACGCGCATGCGTCAAAGCAACACAGCGCGGCCCGCGCCTGCTAGTATAAGGCAGGACCGGCACCTGGCGTGGCAACACCAGCGTAGCACGACGAAATGAACGCCCGGTGAGCACGCGCCCCGCGTCACGTTCAAATTTATTTGTGCCTTGACTGCGCCATGTAGTCATGTTCTCACATGACCCGCATTTCAAGATTATTGTGTTTGCACCTGTCATACATTCGCCATACATTGGCGTCACGTAATACCGAATTCGGCGTACGTGAAGCTAGCTAAACAGCTGCGAGTGCATGATAAGTGCGGCAAGTAGTCATGTTGTTACATGATACGCATGTCATGATTATAGTGTTTGGATATGTCATTTGCCTATGACGTGCGTTCACGTCACGTAATCATGAGTTTAGTACATGTGTAGCTGGCGAAACGGCCGCGAGCGCGTCATGAGTGTAGCATGTAGTCATGTTGTTATATGGGACGCATCTCATGTTTATCATGTTTGCACCAGTCAGATACCTTCGTCATCCATTCACGTTCTGTAATACCCAACTTTGTATGTGACACTAGCGAAAGGGCCGCGAGCTCATCATGAGCGTGCCATGTAGTCATGTTGTTACATGGCACGCATGTCATGATTTTTATGTTAGGGTCTGTCACTCATGTTCGCCATCTGATCATTCCATATCATACCGGTTTTGCAACATGTCATGTGAGCAAAACTACCACAAGAGCAGCAGGGCCATGAAATGTAAATCATGACATAAATGAATTGAATTAAATTGAATTGAATGGCGTTTTATTGACATAAAATAGCGTACAGTATACAACAGCGTAAAAAATGCATCTGAATCCCTAGCCAAAAGATAGTTGTGATTCATTCAAAAAAAGTAATTTAGACAAGGGATGTCATTTATACACAGAAGAAAGCTTACAATTGCAAGTATTTTACACATGCAGAACTGAACATAACGTAATGAATTTACAGTGCTTGGTGAATGATCATGATCATGAATGCAAGAAGAAAAAAAAGAAAAAAAGAAAGGTATACAAGGTATTGTTTGAGAACATATCACACTTCACAACAAATTATTGAGTGCATTGTGATATATGAAAACTAACCATGAAATATGTATCTGTATAGCATAACAATACTGATTAAGGACTGAAAGAAAATAGATTCTAATGCATACATACATATTATATAATTGCAGATAGGCGCGTACGTGCCCCGCCACGGTGGTCTAGTGGCTAAGGTACTCGGCTGCTGACCCGCAGGTCGCGGGATCAAATCCCGGCTGTGGCGGCTGAATTTCCGATGGAGGCGGAAATGTTGTAGGCCCGTGTACTCAGATTTGGGTGCACGTTAAAGAACCCCAGGTGGTCAAAATTTCCGGAGCCCTCCACTACGGCGTCTCTCATAATCAAATAGTGGTTTTGGGGCGTTAAACCCCACAAATCAATCAATCAATAGGCGCGTACGTAAGTATTGTAATAGTGTGTTACATAACATTTTTTGAAAATGTATTTATTATAACTATTTCTAGCATTGTATTATTGAGCGTCTATATTTTATTTAATAAATATTTTTCTAGTGCAAGAGAGCAATTATTTTTCTGTTTAATTTCTTGTGGAAGATTATTCCACACGGCGACTCCATTAACAGTGTTTTCTTTTACCGTATACGTTCTTTGTTTGCCGAGTCAGGTATTTTTCTTTTACTTTGTTACGGCTTTCATAATTGGAACATGAAAAAATTGCCGAGGAAACTGGATAGTTAGTGTTTATACTTGAATGGACCATGAGAGCTGTTTTATAATCTATTAGTGTGTTGAACGGCATGATGTTTAGATTTTGGATGAGTGGTAGTGTGTGTGCCATATAGTCTGAATTCGTTGTAAATCGTATTGCTCTATTCTGAAGTTTTATTATCGGTTCTAGGTACATGCGGTATGTGTGACCCCAGGTGACAACCCAGTAGTTTAAATGACTATGGAATGTGCTAAAGTAAATTACACGTAAAGCCCGTAAATCAAAAGGTCTCGGCATTTATATAGAAGAAAAGAAGCTTTACTCAATGTTTTGCAGACCTCGGCAATGTGACGTTTCCAGTTAAAATTTTCATCAAGGGTAACGCCTAGGTATGTTATCGTATGTACTCTTTGCAGCGCTGAATTATTTAGTGTGAGTGTGTATGTGTGTTCCTCAAGGGTTTTGTGAGGTGAAGTAAACACAATATGCATGGTTTTCTGTATATTTATTGTTAGTCCATTTGAAGAGAACCACTGGTGGATATCAACAAGCTCTGAGTTCGCAGATGCTATGGTTTGGTTAAAAGAATCTTGAGCGCATATAAGAGCTGTATCATCTGCATACAGAAATATGGAGAAGTATTGTACCGCGCTAGGCAAGTCGTTAATAAACTACGAGAAAAATATTGGTCAAAGAACAGAACCTTGGAGCACTCCTATAGTTGTATCAAGAAACTCTAATCGGGTGTTGGCTAATTGTACTGCTTGTTTACGGTTTTCCAGATAGCTTTTAAAGAACTCAAGACACATTCCGCGAAAGCCATAGAATTCTAGTTTGTTTAACAATATGTTGTGATTGACAGTATCAAAGGCTTTTTTTATATGTAGAAATATACCTACCACTGTTTTGCTGTTCTCTAGGTGAAAATTGATAAGTTCGGAAAGTGACAAAACGGCTGTGTCGGTTGACCGGCCCTTTCCAAACCCATGTTGACAGGTTGTAAGAATACTCTCGTGTTCTAGGAAAGACAAAATTTGTTTAACTATTATTTTTCAAACACAATATTTATGATACTTAAAATGGTGATAGGACGGTAGTTTTTTGATATGATTTTGTCACCTGTTTTGTAAATCGGGATAATCTTTGACAGTTTAAGAAGTTCGGTGTCGGTTGACGTATAAAATGATAAATTAAAGATTTTTTCTAGAGGCATACAAAGGATGCAAATGCATTCCTTTAGCGCTAAAGAATATATATTGTCGCATCCGACTGAGAAGGAAACTGATATACCACAAACTACAGCTACAATTTCACTAGCCGTTAAATCAGTAAACTTAAATGTGTTAGGGTTACGTGGAGGGTATTTATATATTCATTGTTGATCACCGCGGCCGCTAGTTGAGAACTGAAGGTCCAAAAGTAGGTGTTAAACGTTAAAACTAGGGTACCTAATGATATTCCCAGAACCTCAATGTCTGGCATGGTGATGTAGCTTGCAGATTGTTTAAGAACCGAATTTATATTACACCATGTTGTTCGTGAATCACCTGATTTTTTCGTTATCAAGGTCATGTAATATTCTTTTTTTCTTTTTCGAATCATCGCGGTTACTTTATTACGGGCAACTCTAAATTGCTGTAAGTAATAATATTTCCTGTGAGTTTTTACCATTGAATGCCAAAAATCTTTTTTTATTTGTTCTAAAATAGGCCGATTCATCCATGGGCAAATTGGTGTTCTATAATACTTTTTGTCCTTAGCAGTTGTTGATCACATTAAGGCCTCTCTTAAGCATTTACTTAGCTCTGAAAAGGAAGCATTCACGTCTGGAGTAGATACTTCGTCCGACAGCAAAGAATCTGATGAATAAATGTATTCAGTGCTTTGTAGGCATGCACGATGGGCTGGAAAAGAAATACGACTATGGGTGTCACGTGATTTAGGGCGGGGAACCTGTGTGACTGGGAATAATATAGTCGTAGGGGTGTGATCACTTATAGTTGCGTCATAAGTAGCACACCAAGCTTCTCCAGTGTCAAAGTTGCACAAATTGTGGTCAATACAAGGCGATGATTTTGGTTTGACACGTGTTGGTGAAATTATAACGTTATGAAACCCGTATGACGATAACATGTTATGATAGTCTGAATGGCAGTCATTTAGGCTATCTATGTTGAAGTCAACCCATATAACTGTTTTTCGCTGGAGTGAATTTACGTGTTGTAGTAGCCTTCCAAAATGTTGCATGAAGTCTGATAATTTTCCCCTAGGGCCGCAATAAACTACTATAATTATTTCATCTTGACATGTAACAACAATAATTTCAAGCTCGGATAAGTATGATTTTGAGTAATTAGCAAGAACACTGCAAGGTATACCAGATTTTACAATTAAGGCTACACCACCACCTCTGTGGAGAGCGTGTCGTGCAGTGGAAAATAAATTGTAACCAGGTATGTTGTAAGTTTCACTCTGTTTTAGCCAAGTTTCAGAAACAGCTACTTATTCAAAATCAAAAGTGTGTAAAGAAAGTAAAGTACAGAAATGATCCGTGTTTTTCTGCATGCTACGTATATTACAATGGATGAGGCTATGGCAAGAATTCACCTCTGCAAAGAGGCTTACAGATTCTATCTCAACGTCCATTTCAGACAAGCTTTTTTTATTCAAAATCTTAGAGAAATATCGTCGAGAAATAGCGCATATGAATGACATTGGAGTTTTCAGCTTTTCTTGCCAGAACTTTTCTATTGGAAAACCAAACAAATTTTCATTTTTTTTGTCACGCTTCCTCGATATTGCCTTTCCCAAAAGAACCTTCTCCTCTGCACACAGTTGTTCATTTACATATACAGGTCCACCGCCTTCATAACCAATATCTGCTGGGGTAATTCCCTTCCTTTTCAACGCTTGAAGGATTCGGTAGCGAGTTGAGCGTGACCGACATATCACGACCACATTTGGTTTTGTTTTGTCTTTTGAGGGCACTCGATGAACCACGTCAATTTCCTCCGAAGTTATTGGTACTGCAAATCTTTCAGCAAATGTTATTATGCTACTAGCTAGGTCTTCACATTTTTTTATTGGGAGCCCTTTAATTTCAAGATTCTGCTGTCTGCTGTACTGCTTCAGATCTCTTATTTCCCAGCGTGCTGTATCAAGGCCCTCAGGCAGTGCAGCGTTATCTTTTTTAAGGCTGCATCATCTCTTTTCAACGTCTCAAGCGTTTCATTTAGATCCTCAAAGTGGGTATCCATGAACTGAATCTTTTGTTTGAGCTCTTGCATTTCAGATTTCAAATCATTGTTGTGCGTGTCTACCTTAGCCGGACGTTCGGCGATAAGTTTAGCTATCTCTTTTATGGTCGTGGGCACCTTGTCACCCATGTTTTATCTGTTCACAAGTACACTAAGGGTTAGTATAACTGCAGTCCAGAGCGGTCCAAGAGCTACATAAAAGCTATAAAACCTAATGATTAAGAAATGTGTTCTGCACACATATCTGAGTAGTAAAAATAGGTGTTAATGCCAGCCCGTCACTATTGACTTACTAGTGATGATTTTTATCTTATGATTAGTCAAATCTGTTTTGCACACAATCATGTTATGCCGTACCAAGTTTGGTATTGATACAATTATCGAAACAGCCAGGAGAGCTGAAAGTCTTGGCATGGATCCATAGATACGCTCAAAGTCGCTGAAGTTCACTAAGAAATGCTTCGCATTTAAAATGTAGCGCTTGGTTCAAAGAAAGCCTGCTAATGAGTGACTGATCGCAATTGTAGTTTAGTCAAAGAAAGAAAACACTATATACTGAACACTCGCTATAATTAACTAGTGCAGAAGAAATACTCATTTTACCAGGTTGAAAATGCCGAACGTGATTATCTCTGGCACTGTCTCCAAGAGGCTCGTTATTCGAAAGACTCGATTCAGTGCCCTGCCTGCAATTTTAAATATATATATATATATATATATATATATATATATATATATATATATATATATATATATATATATATATATATATATATATTATATATATATATATATATATATATATGATAAAATCGAGAGGCTGTATAAAAGACCAATAACCAATAAACTCTTTAGCGTAAGGCGTGAGATAAAACTACAGGTCATCTCTCGATCAGGGTTCATGTATGGGACTACTATTTGATTGTAGTGATCTTAGCAGATTCCCAAAGATAGTAAAGTACTGCTTTATTGAAAACATTGCAGAGTTTCGTCAGTGCACGAGCTTTCGTGAGGCTCAGCCCGTAACGACGTTGTTTTTTTTTCCGTGGAACTTACCCTTCAGGTAGTACTTTCGGTTTATCTATAATAATTAGCAGAAAACAGATCCTTTAAAAACAGTCGCTCTAGTGAAGGTTTTGGTATATATGGTGCCAATTATGGCTTGAAATATTTTAAACTTAGTGTTGAAATGTCAAGGCAATTAGAACCAACACACCAGGAGCTACCGTTTGATTAGCAAAGCACTTGCCAACAAACATTCAAATACATTCCAGTGCAGCGGCCTAAGACTCAGATTCAGCTATAGTCAACTCCATATATTTGCACCTTTTACTTCAGGACCAATAGCAGCTCCCTATATCGGCCCTCTCTCATGAGCAGCCGGCTATGCCGCCATTTTTTTCCAAACTTCCAAGGTATACAAAGCCACGTATGCCTCAATACATTATTCACGGCTCTTTCAGTGCACTATGTGCTAAAGCGAAGTGCTTTTCTTCTACCGGCAATCCCCTGTCAATGAGAAATTATCTCGAGACCTGTACGGTACTTCTTTTTTGCAAATAATTGTTTGTACTTCCACCCTGTAACGGCCCACTTCTGGGCTAATAGTATAAATAAATGAAATGAAAATGAAATGAATATTGAAAGAAGAACGACTTTCACCAGGTGCTGGAAAAGCGTTAAGAAGAATGGCTATCTATCTATCTATCTATCTATCTATCTATCTATCTATCTATCTATCTATCTATCTATCTATCTATCTATCTATCTATCTATCTATCTATCTATCTATCTATCTATCTATCTATCTATCTATCTATCTATCTATCTATCTATCTATCTATCTATCCATCTATCTATCTATCTATCTATCTATCTATCTATCTATCTATCTATCTATCTATCTATCTATCTATCTATCTATCTATCTATCTATCTATCTATCTATCTATCTATCTATCTATCTATCTATCTATCTATCCGAATTATTTTCTTTTCCTGGCCAACGTAAAGCGACCATATACCAACTGGGACTCATCTCTGTTGCATCGCTCCTTGCGCGTGCCTCAAAATGTGCCACATGAGTGCTGTGAGGTAGCGGTAGTATTGTCGGAGACCACCAAGAAAGCACTGTGAATCCGACAGACGCACGATACAGGACGGAAGAAGCACATCTACCACATCACGATACTTGCACTGGTGCATGTGTGACGCAAGCCGTCGAAAACTTAGGTGGCCGTTGCGCTTCAACAATTGCTTGAACTGACCTCTAGTTCCCACTGAAGCATACGCTTTCTACAGCTACCGAAATTTTCCTACCGTCGAAACGCAGAAACCTCAGAAAACGCATAGCACTCCTCAACACAGAGATGGAGATGTATGCAACACAGCTAAGCCAGCAACACTGGGACGAAACCTGCGATGTGATTGACAGGCAGCTAAGTCTTAATAAAACATGGCATTTTTTACGCTTCCTGTTTGATCCAGGAGACAACAAAAGCACCTAACGACAAACATCAACAAACTAATACATGCATACAAAGGCACCCACGAAAAGTTTCTTAGGGTGGTAGAGCTCAAATACATCTCTCAGGCTCTAAATCAGCCGCATCCAGATTATCCTGGCCAGGTCAGCACCACTATAGACGAAGAATTCACAGAAGTAAATATCTGTGCCACCCTACAACAACTCAACAGCAAAATCTGCACCAGGTTCTGATAACGTCACGAACAAGTTAATACTAACAAATTACCTCGAAGACAATGATTTTTTTCTCACACACCATGATTGGCTTCCATTCTGCGTTCGTCCATGCATCTACCCCTGCGTCCGTCCATGCGTCCATCCGTCCGTGCAGCCATCCGTGTGTCCGTCCATGCATCTGTTTGTGTGTGCGTTCGTCAAACACTCCAAGTACCACCATCTCGCATATTTTCACCATATATTCTCCATATAGAAGCACCGCCATCCAGCGGACATTCCAAGGACTAAACGAGAGGTGGCACACGCACACTTTCTTACGGCTTGCGCTTGGTATCTACTTCCCACCTTTAACCACCTTTTGTTCATGGAATATACTTCTTCACTGTATTCATGGCACTGCGGCTCAACGTTCGCTAAACCTTTCTAAAACCAAGGAGGTTACGCGCAGCGAGTATAATGTAGCAACCCTTTCTTGCCAGATAGTGCTCAATGTACATGCCAATGGCTTATAATGGGAAATGAGAAACAGGAGAATTGGGCTTTTACTTTCTTACGGCTTGCGCTTCGCATCTACATCCCAGCTTTACCCACCTCGAGTTCATGGTATATACTAGCTCACTGCATTCATGGCACTGTGGCTAAACGCTCGTTAAACCTTTCTAAAACCAAGGCGGTTACGCTCAGCTAGTATAACGTAGCAACCCCTTCTTGTCAGATAGTGCTCAATGTACATGCCAATGGCTGCTAATGGTAAGCGAGAGAGAGGAGAATCCGGCTTTTAGTTAACGCGCATTCTGCGAATTTTTTATTGTTCAACAACGCACAGGAGAAATCTCCCACGAGCACCACCTTGGAGGTCAAAAAGTAAGACTGGTTACACACTACTACGACAACATCTACTACGAGGGATGAACGGGTGCTGCTTTAAGGAGCTTCGCCTCTAAAAGGAAAGAATCAGGCTTGGCTAACAATACCACTGTGACATTCGGCGTGCCAAAGCAGTGACGGTGAAATAGTTCAAAAATATTTTTAAAGCTACACGGTTCATTGCGAAACCCTCAAAGCATCTGCGTGCCACTTTTTAAGGTTCAAATGTAGTCTACTGTACGTGGCGTTATGTTTACGTCATTTTCAAGTAATTTGTGAAAATAACCTATTTTCAGAATTATTAATCCTCGGTGCATAACAAAATTACATCGAATCTAGCAAGAAATACTTTGTTGCGAAAGACCACTAGACATGGAAGTTATTCGTAATGAACAAATTTTTGAATCGAGCCTCAGTGTCTAAAGGTAACGTCGACAGCAGTGGTTTAAAAATTATTGTGTGCTAATACTGCGATGCTGCATCAGTACCTTCATGAAGAAATAAATGTGATAACGCAGTTACACTATTACAGGCCTAAACATCCGAGCCTCGACGGAAGGGGACAGCTTATTAGTTGGTTGGTTGGTTCCTCAAAATGCTGGTGCAACTCATTCGGGGGGATTGACCGTGATTCGGACTGTGCCTTGCTTAGTAAAGTAGTTCACTTGCTGAGGGAAAGGGTGGGAAATGAATTTAATATAGCTATATGAGTATTACTTAATGACTGTTGTTCCTCAGAGTGCTGGCGCACACTACCACGGGGGATCAGCCATGAAACGGATGGTGCCTCATTTGTGAGGTGGAGTTGTTTTACCACCCTGATTATTTAGATAACGGAGTTTAGACAAAGAACCAATTGGAAAACGATAGATTAGAAATAAAATAGAGGTAATGAAAAGAACGAGCAGGTTAATTTGATTTGAAATAAAGTTGAATTTATGCCTCAGCTTAACCTTCTAATCATTTTGTTGCCTTTAGAAAATCGCATACGGCCGCGCAAACGTTCCTGTGGCTAAATACCTTTTCAGTTGCTCCAAAGAAGAGGACCACCGGAAGAGATAAATTTAGAGCCAACCTACGGAGAGGTTCTTCTAAGAGTCTCCTCCGTTGGTTTGTGTATAACCTGCATGATAAAAGGAAATGGGGAAGGGATTCACTCTCGTTGCAGTGGAGGCATAGGGGAGACTGTGCCAGACCAGACCTGTGTAGATGTTCAAGGGGGGGGGGGGGGGAGGACTGGGCATCTCAGTCTCGTAACTGATATCTCCACCGTTCTAGAGGAGCACCATCGATTTTTCTAAGGGTACTTAAGATAGGAAAAATCCGATGTTGCCAAGCGAGAATTTTCAAACTGATCTGACATGACAAATTTTTCAAAGCGTGCCACGGCGATAAATGCTAGCGTCGGTAATATAGAAATTATGGGATAATTATGTGAGGCCACTGCGAGGGCATCTGCATATTCATTGAGGGTTAAACCTTTATGCCTTGCTTTTCCGATGGAGGCAGAAACGGTGTAGGCTTGTGTGCTCAGATTTGGGCGCATGTTAAAGAACCCCAGGTGGTCGAAATTTCCGGAGCCCTCCATTATGGCGTCTCTCATAATCATATGGTGGTTTTGGGACGTTAAACCCCACATATCAATCAAACCTTTATGCCCTGGTATCCACACTAAGCGAATAACTCGTAAATGTGTTGGGGCAAAGTCGTAAAATATATTAAAGCATTGGACATATTAGGCGCAGCTAATGAACTACACAGAGACAAGCAGTCTGAAAGAATAATAGCATCTGTTATTGCTTGAGGTAATTTTCGTAACGCTAAGAGAATCGCCAGTATTTCCGCATGATAAATAGGTGTAAATCGGGTAAACGAATCAAAAAAGACCAATCTAACACTGAAGATGCCATTCCGACTCGTGGCTTCTCTTCGCGAACTGAAGCATCTGTTGCTATCACAATCTTTGTGTCTAATCTTGCCAGGTGGTCTTTCAAAATTACATCTAGATATCTACAGGAAAAAGTTTTGCAATTATTAGGAAAAATATTTTCAGATTCTATTTTCATTGTTTGAATAGGTGTTCTTAGTACCCGTACTTCACAAAGGTTAACTTATAATGTTTCCAAGAGGTTCTGTACGACGACGACTTGTGGACATTTTAATCGAAACCACTGTTGGTTGAAAAAGGGCGTCGGCTCAATAATGAAAACATATTGTGACCTCCTATGTAGGGATGCGTATATTTTTAGGAAGGTACGGAGTGCTAGTATTTAGAACCCAGCACGAATAGAAGGCAGGCACGCTTCCTTATATAAAATATTAATTGCGACAAATTTTGGGAGCCCAAGACATAAACGTAGCGCTTTGCGTTCTATTAGTACCAGTGGTCTAAGTTTGTACGCGGGTGCTCCAGAAAACAAGACACAGTTAAACTCCAATATTGGGTGAATATACGTACAATATATCATTACTAGCACATCACAACGTAAACCACAACGTTTATTGCTGAGTCTACGAAGCATTCCAAGTGCCTGTGCTCCTTTAGCTGCCATAATTTCTATGTGTGAACTCCAATTTAGGTTTTCAGTGTAAGTCACTCCTAAGTACTTATTCGATGTCACCTGCGGGATAAAGTCCTGTCTGTAAAGTACGGAAATCTGCTCTGGAACACTTATAGGAAAAACTACGAGTGCACTTTTCCTGATGTTTAATGATAGATTAATGTCGTCTAACCATGTGTCCGGAGCGTTCATATAAAACTGTAGCAGCTGACATAATGTATGTATATCTGTAGCTGTAGCAAAAAATGATATGTCGTCAGGTGTATACATACACCTGTACATCCTGCTGTACTGGAATTGTGCGCAATAAAATAATAAATAATAATGATGTAAGAACTGATCCTTGGGGGAGACATCTAGTTTGTTTATAATTTGAAGACGACCAGCCAGATTTAGAGCAATAGAATTCTCTATCATTTAGAAAAGAGTAAACCCATGCCACGAAATAATTTGGTAACCCGATGTGCGTTAGCGAATTTATTAGTTTGATGTGTTCCACACTGTCATAAGCCTTTGCAATATCTAAAGTTACTAACGCGGAAACCTGTTTCTTAGAACGAGCTAGTTGTATCCTGCTTTCCAGGTCAACATGGGCACACCAAATGGAGCAGCCATGCCTGAATCTAGCTTGGCATGGGCTTAAAATTGCATTTTCGTCCAACCAGTTGTCTATTTTATTGTGTAGAAGTCTTTCAATTAGTTTTTTCAGATTAGATGTGAGTGAAATAGGCCTAGTGTTATCCAGAATAAACCCAGCTCCATGATTCTTTAATAAATGAATTATTTTCGCGATTCTCCACTCAGGCGGAATCCACGAATATCTAATGGAGTGGTTAACTATTGCAAGTAAATCTTGAGGTGATACTTTATGGATAATTTTTATTACCGATGCAGTTATTCCATCGGGACCTGGAAAAGAATTGGGCAATATTTTCACTACTTATGCTGTTTCCGACGCTGTAACCTCTTCAAAGTCATCGCTGTTAACAGGGCACGGCGAGTGGTAAAAGTGAGCAGCCGTGAAGCGGCTTTCTAGCCCTTGAGCAATATTTTCCAGAAAAGTAGGCAACTCATGTGGCGTTGAAACTATCGATTCGAGGTTTGGTCATGGTGGGATTACTTTTTTAGCTTTAAAAAAGTTGAAAAGTGATTTCCTGTGGCCAGGCTTTGAAAGGAACTCGGAACTCGGAACTCGGAACATAGTTATCCTTCGCAGCGGCAACTATTCGCTTGAAAATTGCAGCCGCGTATTTGAAATCGCTCCAATTTCTAGGGCACTGATTATAGAGCAGTTTTCGCCACGCTGCTTTTCTTAGCCTGTAATGACGTGAACAATCAGAGTTCCTCCAATGATTCAAAGGGCGTTGTTTGGAGACCTGGACTGTGAATTTGGCTTTATTTAAAAATTGTTTTGTAGCATCCTTAAAGTTGATAACACTTCGCTCTTTATTTACCTCGGTTCGTTTTGACAAAGCCACACGTAGTGTCTGTTCAAATGTTTTAAAATTGATGTGAGAAGTCACGGCACATACAAGTTCAAACAATATAGGAAATTGATCGCTATTTTACCCGAGTTTAAAGTAGACCAATTAGAAATACAGAGGCTAGGACTGCGGAAAGTTATATCAATCGCAGAATGAGGCTGATTGCGTACAAACGTGGGGGTTTGCTGGTTAATGCATGCTAAAGTATTTTTAGCAACAATATCCCACAAGCGCTTTCCACTTACATCTGTTCTGAATCCCCACGAAGTGTGATGAGAATTGAAGTCTCCTACCATTATATGTCTTTTCTACAAGATGAAATTACGGTATTTAAACACAAGAATTTTGAACACCTGACGGAAAATAAGCGATTACTAAAGAAATGGGAATGTGTCCTGGAAGAGCGATATCTAATGTTAAAACTTCACTTTCTAAATTCATTACTTGACCTGTCTCTTTTGCCCGATGTGCAATTTTTGAAGAGATAAACACGGCTAAAACACCTCTTCGAGAGGGGCGGTCTAAGCGAAATGTTCGGTAGTTTTTAAGATGAAAAGTTTTTTCTTTAGAAAGCCAAGTTTCTTGCAACACTATAACATCTGGGGAATGCTGATTACAAAGGTAAATTACATCAGTAGTTGCGGAAAAAATTGACCGGCAATTCCACTGCAAGATTCCTAATCCACCTATTTTGAGGATATGCCGGCAGCGTTCGCTGCCTTCTGCAATAACTTATCTTTCAAAAAATCCTCCTTTTATGCTATTTCTTTGCGATATTTTTTACTTTTTCCTTTAGGACTCACTGGAGATTCATTTTTTTGTGACGACGCCTACCATTTCATTTTCTTTTTGTCGAATTCCATTTGTGAGTCCTGCGAACCTGAATAAGAGCTCCAATCCAGATGTTCAATGGGAATTGTTTTACGGCCGCAGTTCGACAGACCAGCTCTTCATAAATATAACTCTTCAACAGGTGTTGTTATCGGTTGGCTGAGTTTTGAAGGCCCTGTTTTTACAGATCCTGCATTCACCTCTTTAGCTGAAGAAAGCATAGAGGCTGCGTGTGGATGATTAACATTCATGAGGATTTGAGCGATTTGTGCATTCACTATTTGAGCAAATGGCTCCGCCAGTGTCACAAAAAGGTTGTCCAATAGCTTCGTCATTGTTTTTTCAACGGTCGAGGCTATCGCGTCTGAGAGTGACGAGTCCATGAAATGGTTATTACGGGTCGCAGCTACTGCGTACCCAGGAGAGCGCTCGGCGATGGCGATTCGAGCTTCACGTCTTTAACAACCTTTTGGCTCAATTATTTCCATAATTTGAATCTCCTGAGCTCTCGAAGGGCATGTGCCATCATCAGATGGGTGAGGGCCACCGCAGAGACAGCAAGACCTTTCCTGAGTTGTGCATTCTTTAGAAATGCGTTGTCCTGCACACATTTGACACCGCTCTACTGATCGGCAACCCTTTATGCTACGCCCAAAATGCCAGCATCTATGGCACTACTGTGGACGAGGAGTTGGCACTTCGACCCGATATATCAGTGGCCACGCTTTGATCTCTGTCGGTCTAGTAGTTCCAGCAAAAGTAACTATCACCGACTCTGTCGGGATCTTATTTTTGTGAGCGCTACGTGAACAGCGAAAAAATGCCACCGCGCCTGCAGCAGAAAACGTCTCTATAATTTCGGACGGGGACAGGCTCAAGTCTACCCCACGAACCAAACCTTTCACACAGGCCAAGTGAGAAGGAACAAAAGGGCTAACAAGGAGAGAGGCAAACGATGTGCATTTTAGCAGATCTGATACGAAGGCCTGATCCGGGGAACAGCACAGAATGCCTCCACAACCAAACTGTCGCACCTTGGTGATGAGTTGGAAGTATTAGGTCACCTTCAGTTGCTCTTCCTGGATGTTTTTGGGTTTTTTATGTGAATAGAAGCCCCATTTGTTGGGACCAGAGCCACCGGAATGCTGCTGAGACCACTGCGCGGGAAGAGATCAATGGTTAAATTGTTATTAGTGAGGGATGCCGACCAGGCAGAGTTTGCCTGGCCGGGAGACGCGACAGACATCAGTCAGCTGAGCTGAAGTCAGCACCGCCCGCAATGGCCACACATTCCGAAAGGGTGCACCCAGACGCCGAAGACAGCTGAACAGAAACTCGAAAAGGTCTCAAGGAACAGAGCGAGTACGCCTTCGTTCGGAGCAGCACTCTCACGGGCTCCCGCCGTACCCAGAAACGTGAAAAAGTGAGAAGTGAAAAAGTGATGTAGAATATGGCACAAACAGCACCAGGAACCAACTTCTTCTCCATGTTTGGTGTTCCTCTTGAGGCCGTTTTTCTTCTTTCTTCTTTTTGCTGCAAATCACCAGCGTTCACGTCTTGCGTTTGCATAGTCGCTGTTCTATTTGAGATCTTGTTTTTCGATAGCGCTAATATTATCTTGAGAGCTTCCCTTAGCGCTTTTTCGAGACCCATTTTCAAGTCCTCAGATAGCAGATTGTAGCAGTGGAAGCCGCTTTGAGGATATTGACACAATGTGACTTTAAATTACGCGCGCTAGCAAATACTTGTGCCTTCTAGATGATTTGCGACGCACTAGCCTGCGGAATCCATCTGCGCGCGAACCATGTTGGAAAAAAGAAGAACGTAGAAGAAGAGGCAGAAGTGAATCCTGGAGACAAATCTAGCTGTGTTATTATTCTCGGGCACAAGTTCGCCCTACCTACGTTAGCATATTAAAAGAGTACATTGAAGAGTGCGTTATAAATCTGGTGGAAGTGCTGGGTGTGATGCCAAGCCCCTCTCGAGTGACAGAGCACAGTCCAGAACCACAGCGATTTCGACCCAACGAGCTGACAGCGCTGCAGCGATCAGCGCTGCAGTCGATGCCTACCGGGTGAGAGTCCTGAATTTTCACCTTTATCGACTTCGCTTGGAACATAAACGGCTGTGAATGGGTACGCAACCGACATGACAGCTCAGGTCACTCCAGCCAACATTGTAATAAACCAGCCAATGCTACCAAAGCCTTTCCACGGCGAAAGCTACGAGGACGCAGAGGACTGGCTTGAGCACTTTGAACGCGTCGCAAAGGCTAACGGATATGGGGAAGAGCGCAAACTTGGAAGTGTTTACTTCGCACTGGAAAATAGCGCACGAACGTGGTATGAAAAACACGAAGCCACCTTCCGGTCATGGAATGACTTTCGACGGGAGCTGCTCGCTGCTTTCCCGAACACAGACCGCAAAGAGAGAGCTGAAGCTGCGCTCCAGACAAGAAATCAGCGAAATAACGAAACTGTCGCCATGTATCTGGAAGACATGTCTCGCTTATTCCGACGAGCGGATTCAAATATGAGCGAAGACAGAGCGCTGCGCCATCTAATGCGAGGCGTGAAGCAAGAACTCTTTGCCGGACTAATTCGAAGCCCGCCGCGCACCGTCGACGAGTTTCGTTCCGAGGCGACTACAATGGAAAGAAACTTACAACAGCGAGCAAGGTTATACAACCGGGAGGCGATCGTCACTTCCTTGGACATGTTGCAACCAGTCTTCGGTAGTGGCATGGAAGCACTACGCGAGCTGGTGCGGTCTGTTGTGTGAGAAGAGCTGCAGAAGCAGCGTCTTGACCAGAACGCTCCAATGCTTTCGTCTCTGGCCGATGTGATCCGCGAGGAGGTCAGGCATGTTGTACGCGAACCTTCGAGCAACGCACAGCCAGGGCCGCCACTACAACAGAAGTCGAGAATGACGTATGCTGGTGCGCTACTACGAGGACCTTTAGGACTTGCGGACGTCGCGGCGGCTACACCTACGCAGTACCCGATGCCACCAAGCACCCTGCAGCCAACGCCAGAGAGGAGACTAAGGAAGAGCGATGTCTGGCGCACTCCCGACAGGATACCACTGTGTTACCACTGCGGGGAGCCTGGTCATCTCTGCCGAACGTGCCACTACCGCCAGGCAGGACTACGTGGTTTTTCTGTTAATGCACCTGGACCACGAAATGGTGAACGTCCCTTCGAAATTGAAGAATACCTGTCAGGTCGTCAAACCTCAAGTGGCTTCCAACGACACCAACCTCGTGCAACGACAACGGGGAGGTATAGATCGCCTAGCCCCCGACCTTCAGCAAGCTCCCCAAGGTCTCGTTCCCCAATCCCGCGTCGGGAAACTAGAGCCAGCGACCTGTGGAGGCAAGGCCGCTGTCGACGCTAATGCAAAAAAAATTCCATTGATGACTCTGAACGATGACCGATTCGGAAACCGGTGCTTCGATAGTGACGTTGCTTCCCATTTACGTGTGTTCGTTGACGGCTACGAAGTCACTGGACTGGTAGATACCGGCGTAGATTATTCAGTGATGAGTAGCGGACTTCCTGAAATACTAAAAAAAGTGCTGACTCCTTGGAAGGAACCACAAGTTCACACAGCAGGAGGGCACCTCATCGACCCTACTGGAATATGCACAGAAAGAATCGGAATACGGGGTTTCACGTACGTCGCCAGTTTTATTGTGCTGCCAGAATGCTCAGGAAACTTGATTATCAGCATGGATTTCTTACGAGCTAATGGCGCTGTAATTAACTTGCGAGAATCTTCCGTCTCATTCTCGACTAGGCACGCGATTGCTACCTTTGAAACGGAAGAAAACGTATATGACCTTTGCATTGCAGATGATGGCGTCATGGTGCCGCCAAGATCGACCATATCCGTCGCAGTAAACAACAAAGCATTCAGTGAATTCGAAGGATTTGCTGACAACAACACTGCCTTACTACTCCAAAAAAGGGATCTGCATGGCACGAGGCCTTGTTAAGTTACGTGACGGATGTGCAAATGTTCTACTCACAAACTTTGGAAATGAGGTGCAGCACGTTGCAAAAGGTACTGTCATCGCCAGTCTGAATGATTTCGTCCAGGTTACGGAGCTGCGCACTTTCGAAACCAATGAGTCTGATTTCGAAGACGTGGAGTCTGTCCTTGCAGCCATCGACATCAAGCCAGGCCTACTACCAAGCGAGAAAGAGCAAATAGAGGGTGTTTTAAGGGAATTCGCTGAATGTTTCTCGTTGTCATCTAAGGTTCGACGCACTCCTATCGCCAAACATCGCATCATTGTCGACGAGTCAGTGAGGCCAATACACCAGCATCCCTACCGAGTGTCACCAAGAGAAAGAGAAGCTATTGGTAATCAGGTTAAAGAAATGATTGAAGACGATGTAGTCCAGCCTTCATCAAGTCCATGGGCATCACCTGTTGTTCTTGTGAAGAAAAAAGACCAAACCATACGTTTCTGCGTTGATTATCGGAAGCTGAATGCCGTCGCCAAAAGGGATGTTTTTCCTCTGCCAAGAATTGATGACACTCTGGATAGGCTGCGAAATGCCAGGTATTTTTCCTCATTGGATCTTAAAAGTGGGTATTGGCAGATAGAAGTTGACGAAAGAGATCGCGAAGAGACAGCGTTTGTGACACTGGACGGTTTATATGAGTTCAAGGTACTCCCTTTTGGCCTTTGTTCAGCACCCGCCACATTCCAACGGATGATGGACACAGTGCTTTGTGGTCTTAAATGGCAGGCATGCCTGGTTTATCTCGACGATGTTGTAGTTTTCTCTGCTACCTTTGAGCAACATTTGGAAAGGCTCCGGGCCGTGCTCACTGCGATCAAGTCAGCGGACTTTACGATAAAACCACAGAAATGTCCTTTCGGCTTCCGTGAGCTCCTTTTTTCCCGCCATGTCATCAGCGCAGAAGGCGTCCGCCCAGATCCTGCAAAAACTGAGGCCGTAGCAAGATTGCCGAAGCCCACAGACGAAAAGGCTGTTAGGTGACTTTTAGGTCTCTGCGCCTATTATCGACGGTTCGTTAAAACTTTTTCACTAATTGCTGAACCACTGACGCGGCTGACAAGAGAGGAAATGCCTTTTGTATGGCTTGCCGAACAAGAGGATGCCTTCAATGAACTACGAAAGTGCCTTCAAAGCCATCCTGTTTTGGCGCATTTTGACGAGGAAGCGGAAACCGATATCCACACGGATTCAAGCAATTTAGTTCTTGGGGCCGTGCTCATCCAATGGCAAAACGGACAAGAACGAGTCATTGCGTATGCCAGTCACACTCTTTCGAAAGCTGAGGTGAACTACTCAGCGACCGAGAAAGAATGCCTTGCCGTGGTATGGGCTATCCGCAAGTTTCGACCATTATTATATGGTAGGCCTTTTCGAGCTATAAGCGACCATCATTCGCTATACTGGCTGGCTAATCTCAAGGACCCATGTGGACGGCTTGCACAATGAAGCTTGCGATTACAGGAGTATGATATCACGCTTGTGTACAAGTCAGGTCGCAAGCACAGTGATGCGGACTGCTTGTCACGTGCTCCGATTCAACCTGCTGCTTCTGCTTCCACCGAGGATGGTGAAGATTTTATTTTCTTGGGAGCTGTGACACCATCAGAGATGGCACATCAGCAGCGATCCGACCCTGAGATACTCCTCTTGATCAAGTACCTACAAGGACAGTCTGTCGATGTTCCACGACCTTTTGTCCGCGGCTTGTCAGCGTTCGTCCTACGAAACAACATCCTGTATAAGAGGAACTTTGACAACAATACAGCGACATTCCTGCTTGTCGTCCCTTCACCTCTGTGACCTCTGTCGTCCCTTCACCTCTGTTTTGGAGGCTTGCAACGACAATCCATCAGCTGGACACTTAGGAGTAAGCAGAACGTAAGCACGCATCCACACTAAATACTACTGGCCGAAGTTGCTTAGATCTGTACGACACTATGTCAGAACCTGCCGTGACTGCCAAAGACGTAAAACGCCACCGCTAAAACCAGCAGGTCTCCTTCAAGCGAAAGAACCACCAGAAGCCCCATTCACACGAGTTGGAATGGACTTACTGGGCCCATTTCCTACGTCGTCATCGGGAAAATGGTGGCTAATAGTTGCGACCGACTATTTAACCAGATATGCCGAGACAGCAACTCTTGGTAAAGGATCAGCCGTTGAAGTAGCTGAATTCTTCGTCTCCAACATCGTACTGCGGCACGGAGCTCCAAAAGCGTTGATCACGGATCGAGGGACTGCATTCATGGGCAACCTGATGAAATGTATAATGAAATTGACGCACACCAGTCACAGAAAAATGACGGCATATCATCCTCAAGCAAATGGTCTTACGGAACGACTGAACAGAACGCTGGCTGATATGTTGTCAATGTACGTTGATATAGAACACCGTACTTTGGATAAAATATTACCCTATGCAACATTCGCCTATAACACTGCGATGCAAGAGACAACACGGATGACGCCATTCCAACTTGTTTTTGGCCGGACGGTAATGACACCTTTAGATGCAATGTTACCTATTGACGAGACGCCCGAGAATTACTATGACGCTTACGACTACATACAAAGAGCAGAAGCAGCCAGACAGCTGGCACGATATCGCATTCTCCAGCAGCAGAAAACCGACATGCATCGATACAATCTGCGAAGAAGAGACGTCCAGTATGCACCAGGAGACAGAGTATGGGTGTGGATTCCAGTACGAATACGTGGCCTGTCAGAAAAACTGCTTCGCCGCTATTTCGGTCCGTATAGAGTGCTCCGCCGCGTCGGCTCGCTGAACTACGAAGTTATGCCAGAGGGACAGGATATTTCATCCCGACAGCGGCATCGCACGGAAACTGTGCATGTCTTCAGGATGAAACCATATCACGACAGGCAATGAAACACTGAAGATACAGCGTTCTTTGACGTTAACGACATCCCCGACGAGGGTTTGTGAATGTCTGCCATGCAACCAGTTCGACACAAGCATCGGGACGATGCACTCTGGAAAGGGGGGCAATGACACAATGTGACTTTAAATTACGCGCGCTAGCAAATACTTGTGCCTTCTAGATGATTTATGACGCACGAGCCAGCGGGACCCAGCTGCGCGCGAACCGTGTTGGAAAAAAGAAGAACGTAGAAGAAGAGGCAGAAGTGAATCCTCGAGACAAATCTAGCTGTGTTATTATTCTCGGGAACAAGTTCGCCCTACGTACGTTAGCCTATTAAAAGAGTTCATTGAAGAGTGCGTTACAATATGCAAGTAAATTGACATCAATGTGTTGAGTATTTCCAATATGAAAACGAACGGCCCTACTTATCTCCTGATTGTCACAGCGCCGGCACGTCGACAGGTAAAAAAAGTTTTCAGTGTAAATAGCACGCTAGATATTACTCTGCATTTAAAGCACCTCAAACTACGCTCTTTGCCAACTTTTCCTCTCCTAAAAAATATTCTGGTACTTCCAGCACCTCCACAAGGAGACTAGTGCTCAAAGAACGTGGCCTCGGTTATTAACTCTGGCAGCACGTCATTGCTCAGGATCATAGCTATTTTCGGAGGGCAAGGTTAGAGCTATATTCAGTGTTTTGACAATCGATCATGTTTCCTTCTTCCTAAAAATCGCCATGGCGCGTGTAGGAAAGAGAACATTCAGTAGCCTTCTCATTTAGACTTTATTATTTGCAACATCAAAATACAGTGGCATAAATATGTACTCAAATAAAATTTGTATACCTTACTAGGATTTTTAACGTCATGAAATTATTTATTTACTTTATTTGCTGGGCAAACAGGTGGTGCCTTCATTCTTATCCCACTGGTGGTCATTCCTCCTTCTACCCCTGCCATCTTTGCTGTCTTTACGTGCCGAAGTTTTTTAGTATCTTTCAAGGTGACTTTTTTTTCTGTGCCCACGGACGTGCCGACAATGTCCAAAAAACTGAGGAATGTGCTCAGTGCCTGTTTATTGGTTCTGTGGTGTGAATTACGCCGTGAAAGGGGCGAAACAGGGTGGCGAATGCTCCGCGTTTTTGAGGGGTCGACATGTAAAAAGAGATTTTCTTCAGTCGTAATGACCAAGCTGACATGTGCTTTTCATGACAGCTATCGCAATGGGCGAGAACTCACAAAATTTTGATGTCGAATACACCCTCTTTACTTTTCTTTGCACACGTCTGGTCAAGTACCAGGTCCTCTGTGCTTTTACTGTCAAGAGCCTGAAAACATATATTGATTTTCGTTTTGTTTTTGCCGTGTCAATAGCCGAAGAAAAAGAAACAGTTCGAAATTCACCGAAAATTTAAAATGTTTCTTCATTTTTGAATATATTCCTTCTCTTGGAGTTTCTTCTTTGGGCCACAGCAACCGGAACCTCTGCAAAGCAATACGCGAATTTCTCAGTGACATAAGAAAAATTATTCTTAGCTATTCCCAGTCATAATTATTTACTTCGGCCTTTCTCTCAAACGTTTCTTGTATTGAATATTATTAGTCTATTCTTGTTTTTATTGGCAGGTAAACTTCCCGTTCTTAAGATTTTCTATAATTTATTCCTTTCGCTTCTTTTCAAAGTATTTTTCCTCCCTCTTTCACGGTCAATCACCTCTTTCACGGTCAATCACCCTCAGTGGGTGAGAGCGAAAAGTAAAGGGTCAAGCAAACAAGCCAGCCAGCTCAACCGAAGTTAGCATCTAGTATATAAAACTTTTGGTTTCATGTGGCACCTTTTCAGTGTTGTAAAAATGTGAAGCTATTTATCGCCAGCTTCTACTTAGTCGATTGATGCCACAACTCGCCAAGACTAAAGCTTGCCTCCGGTACTGGTTAGCTGTCCCACTCAATTTCTTTTTCAAAACAAATTGCTGTCCTGTATGTTTGCCGAGTAGAACTAAATGATTTCTCCAATCTGGTTTAGTCGGACTGCATTTTGCTGAGCAATTTTTGTTCACAATATGCATTTTTGAATGCTCATAGACTCTTAAAAAGAATAAGTTATGACGAGATCAACGTTGCCTGATAAATTTAAACAACTTTGAACTACCAGCGTGACAACAATTGTGCACTTCACTTTTCATACTCTGCCTTTAGAAGGGCACGAACTCCATTTTGTGGCCTCTAGTTTTGTCTTCGCTTTTTATTTCGTCATTTTTCGGCAATGTTTGAACCATTTTTTGGGTATGACGTATGATGGAGCTCTTACATATAGGTTTTTAAGAGGTCCTGGCGCTGTGCACGTGGCAGCAAATGTGAAATGGCTGCAACCTTTGTTAAGGCGGCGTGTTTTGTTGACGCGTAGACGTATAGAAAATCAAGGATGTCAAGAGTTGGCGTCGAAGAGCGGCGGGTGTCTGGCAGCCTAATTGTGGGCATGCCCTAGCTCGTGACTAATGCTACTACTGATTGGGTGATAGATAGATTGATTGATGGGTTGATTGATTGACCCTTTTGACTGGGCGCAACCCACCATGAAGTATCGGCCATGAAACGAGTGGTGCTTTGCGGTTTAAAACAATTTGTTCACATTGCCAAAATGTCCAGCTATTCACACTGATGATGATGATGACAACGGTGATGACGACGACGACGACGACGATGATAATGATGATGATGATGACGACGACGAATGATCCTCTTGCACTGGTGGCACTCGTCCACTGAGGGGGATCAGCCAAGAACCGGGCGGCAGGATCTTTGGGTTATTTGGTTTTGTATTTCAAATCATCCGAGGAAGTTTTAGCAAAACAACTAACGAATACTAAATGTTGTGTGAAGATGCTACACAAGCTAACGGTCAGACAATCAGATAATCTCGGAACAAGAGATATTAGTACCATTAGACTAACGAGGTAATCTTTTCGTTACCATTATAGACGCACACACAGCAAAGCAAAGCTCTCTGTTACTATAGCTTAACGTAATCCCTTCAAAGAATAAAAAACTGCCACGTTTAGTTCCAAACCTTGCTTTTAAATTGGATTGACAAGGTACCTTTTCTTTCATGAGAATATGTGTGACGAAATAAAAAGAAATGATCGATTGTTTACGTTTTCTTGCAAAAGATACGTTTACGTTTACTTGCAAAATGGAGATGCTCTGAGTCTAGCTTTGTGTAAATAATTATTCAGCGGGGAAATTATATAGCGTAATCTGGTGATTGTAATTTCTAACTGAATAGAAACGCAACACTGTTTATTGCAGCAAAATCTGAGATGTATGAAAGTTCTGACTTTAGCCAGTGATGATTTGTCTATTTTATTATGCAAACAAGCATTTATATATGTCATTTCTGTTACATATTCGAAATCAGGTAAAATAGGTAAGAGTGGTCCACTTATATATGCTTTTGCTAACGGGCCTGCTACCTCATTTAGATAAGTTCTAAAGTAGCCAGGTACCCATACGAAGTGGAATTTTTTTTATGGTTGGTGGTAATAAACTACTAATCATTGTCATTAATGTTAAGTTTTTGCTGCAGAGAAAGCAGTACACACCGAGAGAAAATCAGTAACTATGACTGCTTCTTATTCGCTTGCAGGAAGTCTGCAAAGTGCTAGATTTACAGAAAATGATTTAGCCATGAGTATAGGAGTATAGTCTATTAATTGAACCGAAAAAAGACCAGTCGAGAAAAGGGCACACGATATCTACTCCAACCTTTTCGTTTGATACAGACGCATCAGTCGCAATGATGTTGTTATAGACTGTTGATTCTATTAATCATTTAACTGATTATTTGAATATCGAAGGGGATTTGTTTTGCATTAGTAGAGAAAATTTAATCAAATTCTATGTGTAGTTTTGAATTAAGCATACTTGTTGAGGTAATCTGATAAATGTTTACTTTCAGAGGTTCTACCAGCGCTTGAACGAGCCTAACCTGAGGGGAATGTAGTATCGACCATTGTGTTCGAAAGAATGCACTTGGTTCTTGAATAAAAACGTAAAACCCATGTCTCAGAGGCGCATTGTATGTTTTTAAGAAAGTTTGAGCTGTAAGCATTTTAAACCGGGGCTTACTGACTAGCCCGCGTTTCTTGTCATCGTTCTCTCATCACTACATTTTGATCACTTTAAAGAAAAAGATTTCACAGACGCCACCAAAAGATACTTTTGCTGCCAGTTGTTCTGACAGTTGAAATGAACGAGCAGACCCTGTTCAATGAAAATAAAAAGAAAACTTCTGCTGCATTGTGGGGTGCTCTGCGCCGCCGTTGTTCTTTATTTGTGCACGCCTTATTATGTAGTTCACGTGCGATATTTAGGCGTTCGTTGCTCCGGAGTAGTTTCACACCTACTTGTATTAAATTCCCTCTGGATGAACTGTAAAATTGCACCATGAGCATTTTATTTTTATATTAGGTGTGCTTAGGCGACGTCTTTATTACCTGTACATAAAAATCCTGAAGAGCTGTGCACTCATATTAGAAAGATTTCTATGCCCCCATAATGATTGCAGTAGGGAATACTTTATTCATGGTTAGCGCAAGGTATCGCTCACGAGGCGACCTAGTAGATACTTTGTTCGAAAACTAAATGGCGATTTGCTCCTATAAACGCCATGGATTTGATAATTTACCAAGTGGAAGAACATGCAGGTGAATTACGTTTGAAGAAAACGAAAAAAGTATATTAGTGATGCTGTATATATGGGAAACGCATGTGAGCGTTCTATTCCCAATGTATTTCGAAAAATAATTTGTTTATTGGTACACTGCAGCTGTTTTATGCATTTATGCGAGAAAAATATTTTCTGTGTGTTCCCAAATTCTGCAGGGAGGGGCAGGGGCCTTTGTGAAGCGGTTGTAATAGCGGTTGTTTGCTTTGAAAAAAAAAACATTTACTTTGACAATGACTGCCTATATAGAAGAAACTGAACCTTAATAATAGTCCTCCTTATCTGCGATGTCGAAGAAGTACAACAAAGTATCGCACGTGGTCATTATTCTACGAAGCCATCCAATATTACATAATGATGATCTGGGAAGGCGGCTGAGACTCGCAAAGAGTTAACATTGACGTAGTGTAATAGGTAGTGCGAATTTGACACGTTGCCAAGTTGTGAACAGAATAAGCATTCATGAATAGAGTTTAATGAATAAGTAAACGTAATATTCAACAGTGCACCTGCAATATAGTACGAACAATTCAAGCGTAATATAGGGCGAAGAGAAATTCAGGCAGTATTTATTAAGTAACGTCACACAAACTACAAACATACATGTGTCTTGAAAAGCAATATCTAAAGATGTTGCGAATGAGCGAAGGCAGAAAATTTTTTGCAAGACCACGTTAGTTCGTAAGTGCAGCCACGTACACTTCAATCCGTCATATTACGAAACGCTGGAAAAAGAAAACAAAACTGCTTTGAGTGACAATCAAGAAACATGAAAGAATATGGATGTAAACTATCTGCTGCCCAACACATAGTGAGAAAGGTGAGGTGGTGCAGTCAACCACACTGTTTTAAAGGCGAAGCTCCTTCAGCCGCGGGTCGTGCGTCCCCGCTGTACGATGTATGTACGTATGTACGTATGTACGTATGTATGTATGTATGTACGTATGTATGTATGTATGTATGTATGTATGTATGTATGTATGTATGTATGTATGTATGTATGTATGTATGTATGTATGTATGTATGTATGTATGTATGTATGTATGTATGCATGTATGCATGTATGCATGTATGTATGTACGTATGTACGTATGTACGTATGTATGTATGTATGTATGTATGTATGTATGTATGTATGTATGTATGTATGTATGTATGTATGTATGTACGTATGTACGTACGTATGTATGTATGTATGTATGTATGTATGTATGTATGTATGTATGTATGTATGTATGTACGTATGTACGTACGTATGTACGTACGTACGTATGTATGTATGTATGTATGTATGTATGTATGTATGTATGTATGTATGTATGTATGTATGTATGTATGTATGTATGTATGTATGTATGTATGTATGTATGTATGTATGTACGTACGTACGTACGTACGTATGTATGTATGTATGTATGTATGTATGTATGTATGTATGTATGTATGTATGTATGTATGTATGTATGTATGTACTAGTAGTAGTAGTAGTAGTAGCCAGCTCTAGTATAGTTCTTGGAATGTCCGCTAGTATATGATGACTATATGATGTAAAGATGTGACGTAGTGGTACTTAGAGTGTTCACTAGATGGACGGACAGACGGACAGACGGATGGATGGATGGACAGACAGACAGACAGATGACGGACGGACGGACAGATGGATGGATGGACAGACAGACAGACAGACAGACAGACAGACAGACAGACAGACAGACAGACAGACAGATGGACAGACGCAGGGATAGACAGGCAGACATATGAACGGAGGAAAGGAACCTACGACCTACGAGCAGGAAATGAACCTACGACCTTAAAATACCGCGTTTGATGCTCTAACCACTGAGCTATCACAGCGGCCTTCCCTCCATACACTTTTTTGTGTTTTTATATGTGAATTTAGAAGTAAGAATGTCAGTCAGCGCCATCTATAAGCCAAGCGACGAGTGTGAAACACTCTTTTATGCGCATGTGTGGCGTCACATAGCACGTGAACTTATTACGAGCGGGCAGCTGATCAATGGTCCCTTGTATACAACTTAATGACACCAAGTCTGCTAGTACGAGACCTTCGTTAATGAATAAGGGAAAGAAGTGTATAACACAATAATAATGAGATATAACAGACAGTAATGCCAAGGAATATATAGGGAAAGTTATTAGAACCAACGGAATGTAAATAAGAAGAAAGAAAAGTGGGTGAAAAAATAACCAGCAGTGAGCAGCCATTCCTGCTCACGGCTGGTTATTTTTTCACCCACTTTTCTTTCTTTTTATTTACATTCCGTTGGTTCTAATAAGTTCCCCTATGCATTCCTTGGCATTATAGTGTCTCTTAGATCTCATATATATATATATATATATATATATATATATATATATATATATATATATATATATATATCGGTGTGTGTGTGTGTGTGTGTGTGTGTGTGTGCGTTCTGTTTGGTCTCTAGCGTTTGATTGATTTTCTCTTATCATGCCGCGCTTCATAACATCTCTGGCGCCGTTACAGTGCTTACCTCATCGATTGGTCGGTCAGCTACTTTCACACCTCCGGAAATAAGGCTTCTTCTGGCACTCTCACCATCAGCGCTGTCGTTCTTATTCGTTCGCCTTCATGTAAAATTGCAACACATGCACCTAGGTGGCTCTTATTTACTCTACGTAGTATAACTAATCTTAAATAGGCGGAGAAGCATCATTCTTTGTTTTAGTTGCAGTATACAGTGAACCAGTTATGAGTTTATTTGACCTACATTCACGTTTGTCTAATCTGCGCGTATTTTGTCTCCACCATTTTCTTGTTCTGCGGAAGTGTGCACAACATCGTCTAGTTTAGTTATAACAGTGTTGTATTCGTGGCAGGCATTTTCGCAGTTTTCACTGTGTCGTAGCTGCACCATCTTCGAAGAGGGGAGGTTGACACACATCCGGAAAATAAACGCGTATATTGAAACACCTTGTACGCATGCGTCAGATATCATGCATTTATAAAACAAATATCACTTTTAGTGTTAACTACCAAGACATATGTACTTGCTACGTGAATAAGTACTTACTCTTAGGTAATAGATGGGTAGCAGCGCGATGTAAATTACAACTCCGGCGGCCTGAAACAATAAAATATTGCATAAGCGAACTCGCATAGATATGTACATTGCTCTCAGTTATGGATGATAACATCGCCGAAAATGTACTCTTGATCCTGTGTTCCAGGTACTTTGACTCCTTTGACTGCTGGAGTGGACTCTGTTCAACTTCCTTCCACCTCAGTTGAATCAATCGTTGAGAAACAACGTTAATGAATTGGACTAACGAGTATTCCATGACCAGTCATAATCTTCAACACTTCTTTTGATTTTTCGTTACTTATTCAACTAACAATGAACACGCTGCCTTCGCTGCAACTCATTCGGCCTCTTAAATGTTAAACATTTATCAGTAATATGCTTCGAGTATTCCGTGCGTTGCATAACGCTAACCCTACTGCGTATTGTAAACACAACCACTAACACAAACACTGCGCTTGTGTGCGTATTTGTTCATGTTTTCATCTTCTGTTCTTCGTAGTCCCGCCGTGGTTTTTTTTAGTGGCAGAGGTAAGGGCCTTCAGTTCGCGGGATTCAATCCAGGCAGCGTGGAGGTGAAAATGCTGTATGCCCGTGGGCTCACATTTAGGCGCTCGTTAAAGAGCCCCAGGTGGTCGAAATTCCCGGAGTCCTCCACTACGGCATCTCTCATAACCATATGGTAGTTTTGGGACGTTAAACCCCACATATCAATCAATAATATCTCTTTTCCGCATAACTTGAAACTTTTTTGAAACCAATAACTAAGTAGGCTAGTGACATGCCTTGGTTTTTAGTGATTATATTTTGCTCGGTGCCCAAAGAAGGAAAATATTTATTGTTAATTTATCGGCCCTTTTCAGACATATCTTTTGATAACTTGACATTTATTGCTGTCACCCGAATTTTTCATTGCATTTTCCGCAAAATACACTCGAATATATTCATTTGCCACAGAGAAAGCGCAGCTGAAGAAGTAACAATTAAAAGAAAATTTTTCCGAGCTGGTGGTTTCATCCCTTGTCCTACAGGCGTAAAAGCGACTGCCTTGAACATTATAGGCCACGAGCCTATGTTTGTCGCACTAAACGTAACATGAGCCTACAAAGACGCTCTACCGAAGATGCAAAAAACTGTTGGGGAGAGAGTGCCACAAGTCAGGTCGTTACCAAGAGAGGTCTTTCCATCACAAATTAAGGTTTCCTTTTCTACTGTGTATACTGAGCATCGTAGCGTTACCATTTCTCAAAAGAGAAAGCTGGGCGTGAAGTGCACCGACCACACAATAACACCGCCAAGAGCCTGCCATTATCATTGCTGCCGGTGCAATTGTTTACAGGAGGGATAATGTAAGCACTATGTAAGGCTATTTATATTGCCAATATAAATTAAACCCGGCTTCCTTACGCATGTCATGAGTGATTTCCGAAAATACTTTTTTGTTTATTCTGAAGATATTGAATGAAAATAAATGACATTAACGTGATTTATTATATAGAGAACTTGTTGCACGAGGTGGCGTGTTTTGAAAGCGCTCTGCTAAATGACGCCGCCATATACAATTGAGTTCGATATACCGTCTATTGTAAATGGCAGTGCATCCTCGTCATAGGTTTCTGTTGAGAAGTGCTCAAAATGCTACTATATCTGCATAGTGCGTCACTTTTACTAATTCCCATGAAAAGTGAATAGTACCGTCAAACCGAGCAGTGTCTCGGGGGCTGGTAACGTTCGCAGGGCGGTGTAATAGCGGCTACTGTGGTGCCCCTGTGGCTCGAGATTCTATCACACGGGCTCTATCGGGAGCTTTCCCACTGCCTTGTACTAACGCTTGACTATTCAAGTATTTCATGGCACAAACTATTCTCATCCTTGAAATCTCGTTGGTTGCGATATCACTGCACGTAATATGAAATGGAGCATTTATATTGTGTGTCAGTTTTTTTCACTAATTATCTGGTCTATTGTTCAAATACACATCCTTGCTGGTGCTGTGAAACGCATGCAATACGATGTATGCATATTGAAATTTATACATCTTTCTTGCTCGCACAACGAACTTTAGTTCTGAGCTACCCTAGGTCATTTCTTCTGCTTCATCTTTCTCATTTCTTGATTTGTTAAAGATGTACAATGCATATGAATAGTTTAGCTCGCGACGAAAACTGGCACACACGGAGCATGAAATTATAGACCTGTCCAATTTTATGCTCATAAGCTTGGCGCTACAATGAAACGCGAAATCTTACCAGGAGGCATAATGCTTCTTCCCAAATGTTCTAAGAAAGAAAAAAGACACCCAGACATTATGGTAAAAAACTCACTGACAAGAACCAACTTCGCATGTACAGGCAATTTAATTATGTTCTAGGTAAAATGATAGTGCTTTAGCGCAGCTTAGTTGGAGAGTGAAGAAAAAAGGCTATACGTTCAAAAAGGGGAAAACGGACGACAGAATGAGCGCATAGCATGCTTCTTGACCGTATTGAATTTTTTCTTGGCATTCAAACTGAGATGCACTAAAGCAATATCAATTTATCATGCACCAACTGGCCCAGTCAACATTACTTGTCTCTAGAAAACGTGACCAGCGCATATTTTAGGTGGAACACACACATTTATTTTTTACGCTTTTGAGTCATATGAGATCCTGTGAGAAAAACTTGAGAAAGTTTAACTGTATGGGTACTTCAGCTAGAGGAAATTACTGTTTCGGGGCCCAAAACGACACAGTAAACCGATACCAATATACGAGAAAATTTACTATAGGTCAGAATAGCTGTGCCGTTTCTATCTTACTCTTTCTTGAAATATTTGGTTTCTAAGCTGTTATAAAGAGGAGCCACTTTTCTGAACCAGAAAGAAAAGAAAAAAAAGCGTTGCAGAAAATTTAAAGAGATGTGTGAAACTTGGAATCTGCAGTGTTATATAATACGCAACACTTGAATACATACCGACATTCCCTTAATATAAAAATATGTCATAGACAAAATGTCTGACATTGTTTGACAAAATGGGTGTTAGACATTGCTTAAATTTGATATATGCATATAACATAATACAGTGGAGATCATTTTGTGTTTTATAAGCATTGGTCAGGCAAATCGATGTCTAGATTCAACTGCGTCCGGATATGTATCCCATTAAAATGACTATCTGCCCGGTAGGTCGACCACAGTAAGATATTTGTGCCCATCCAAAAATTATGCCACAGTGTTATTCTAAATTGTGCTTGATGTAGTACACAAAAGCAAAGGCTTGCATACTTGTGAGTATTCATGCAAACAAACTAGATTATCACTATCATGTCTTACAAGGAACCTGCACGATACAACCACAGTAAACTTATGTGAACATGAATTCTCAAACGAAACTGCTGCTTAAACAAAACAATTGCCCCTAATGAGTTTGGTGTTCTAGTATAATTCTGCCCCTGGGTTCCTTTCTGAGTAAATGGAACTCCTGCTAAACAAAACACGTTTTCTTGGACAAATCCCTTCTGTAAGAGCGAAAGACACACACGTAAGACGAACGAAGTACACAGAACTTAGCGCTGTTATGAATCGGTGCCAACCTGCCCAATCTCAGTGCTTTCCTTGACCTTTCAGATTGAATTTGAGGAGAGTCTCCGATACTGTTGTTTCTTCAACAAGTAACATGTCATAAACAGCAACAACGTTGCTGAAGCGCACGAGTTTTGTCAGTTCAGTCAAGGGGCTGTCGGGATGCCCACTTGAAAGGCGTATGCTGGGAGTCCTAATCATCAGTTGCCCCTTGTTAAGGCCACGTATGATTAGTTTTTGCGAGAGGTATGATGGTATATATATTAAATAGTCATGTCAGTAAAAATAACGTATCCTCAATTTTGCGTGATATTGGCGACATTGCAAAATACTTGATGTCATGCTGTCCTGCCTCTTTAGTCGAGCAGGATGCAAATAGTCCCGCTAAATATATTATGTAGAATGTTGGGCACCATAACAAAATAGAATACGAAATATCGAATGACGGACAATATAATGAAGCTGGAAATGATGGTAGCGTCGTATGTATGCCTCAAATGACGACACAGGATCAATAACTCTATGCTGTGTTATTCCCTTTTGCACACTTGAAAAAATCCAAGCATGATCTGTACTTACCGAAATAGTGATTCCGTCTCTCCTTGTCACAGATAATTTAGTCCATGTCTACGTCAATAACCAAAGAAACAAATCAGAACAGAGATCTAATTCACTAGGAGAGCATTGGGAACAATGAGAATAGAAATTTTTTTGCTCTCTTGCAATAAAGGTCACATATAAAGAGCTTTTTACTTACCCAGTTTAAGCGGTTTATACAAGACACGCGTGCGCCTTTTTCGATGCGTACGTCGTAGTGAGCGGCAGCCTAGAGTGAGAAAGTTTTTTAGTATTTTCGTCACGAAAGAACGGTTGAATAATCTATTTACATTTCAAGTGAAGGAATACTTGGCAGTGGGGAAACACTTGGCATCTCAACAGCTTAGATGGGTCTCGGCGCTCTACTTTCGCTTTTTATGTCATGAGGAAAAGACATACAATGCGTGCAACAGGACACTAGGATACACTGATGTGGTCTCTATGAAATAAAAAAAAAACAACTTGAAAGTTACGTTGTAGTTTGTTGTAACGTTGTAAAATTCCTTTGCAATAAGAGTTACTCTTCTGGGCTGCCAGCGCTGACGCGCGAGAGTGCCTTGATATTACCTGTACGTCATACAAATACCTTTCTAGATTGTATACTGACACGATAAAAAAAAAACGCTATGCCTTTATAATCTGTGAGATAATCTTTACTATTTTGTGTTTGTTGCAAGCATCAAAAAATGATAATAACAACGACAAAGTTTTCACCTCCTACATTGATAGTGTTAAATAAAGTGTGTGTCGATTGTGTTGCTCATCAATGTCGGGTTATTTTTGCGATTAGTATTAGTGTTATTAAATTATTCATTGGCTTATGACAAGTATTTCTTTGTACGCATTTCATATTTTTCTCACAGAAAAATGATACCATTGCGACACGTATATGCCTAGTTAAGTTCATAAGTTTGCAGACCAGTACACCTGAGAAAATGTTCAATTTTTTAGGAGTATGACAATATGTTCGGTCGAGCACCACAAATCACCGCGTTCATGAACAGGTCAGAAGTCTAAATTCAGAACTGCCTGCTGAATGTGCGTTGAAACTCTTTCTCGCTTTTCCTGGTTCCTCAATTTTCCAAGCAGGCTGTACGTTCGCCGGATCCATCACAATCGAACCCGAGCACAGCTACGAAATTCATGGCGCAAACAGCATGCGACTAGTGCTCGTTTCTCACATAGGCGTTAGAGTATCAGTGCTGCTATCTTACTGAGAACGAACACTCATGATGGCCTTTTTCGTACTCGCTGATTTGGTTTTCCCTTGTCCAGCTCAGAACAGTAAACTCTGTGTCATTGAAGTAAACGTGGCGAGTGTTAATTGATGTATATCTTGCCTTATTTGCCATGGTAACAAATGCACAGGAAAATACGTTCAGACAACAGGAAGACCAATGTTGAAAACGTTGCTTCACTAAATTCATGTCGTAAATTATCGAATATTGGACTTCTACGTAAAACGCACATTTGTATCTTGTCCACTACATACTCTAATGTATATGTGCGAGAAGGAAACTGCAATTATCTCATGCAAAAACACAACTTACCATGAAAAACGATATCAGCTGCCAATACAAGCACACGCGCGCTTTCAATTTAGCTCCCTCATTGTTCTGCAGAAGCCACGGCCTGTTACCCTAGGAAGAATAAAGTATTCGCGCAAACATTTCATTTGAGATAGAAACTGAAATCACTTTTTTTGGCTCATTAAAAAGCAAGGACATTTGGGTGCAAACCGATTGCGTTTTGATGATGATGGGGATGATAATGCTCCTTGGGTGGGTGATTGTTATCAGCTCACTCAGGGGAAGGGACAAGAGTGGGGCGCATCATACAGACTGGACTGCTACGAGCTCAGTTAGTTTGCATTTGTTGAGAGTGGATAAGTTCGACTGTACAATGACCAAGAATGAAAGCAGTGAAGTTAACGAGCGCTGTGTCTTTGTGTAGTTTATTTCTACATGCTTGTCTAATCGCGCATACTCGCTCTTCATTTTAACGCTTCGTAATGTTCGGCTATGCACTGATCCGAAGTGAAAACACCGCAACGTGGCAGAGCTTACAAGATAGCCTAAATGTGATCTTGAGAATAGTCATTGTGCGAAGACATAAAACAAAGCCACTTGAAGCCGGTTAAACGCTTACATTACTATTTACGCAGACTCGGCTTTCAGGCATGTTGAGCCTGACGGTGAAGAATAATCATCATGGCATGAAGTCATAGTGTTATCTTCTGAATAAGCCATTTAAAGCTATTCAGCCATGGTGTCAACAACTGGTGGACTCGGAGTGACCGACGAACTCTACGCTGGAGTTCTCCACTCTCGTGGAGAGCAGTCGAAGCAAATCTACCAAAGGCACAGACGTGCTCCTGCAGAGGAAACGACACCGTCAGAACGAAACGCACTGCGTGCGTCTCCTTTCTTGCATAAATAAGCATGGTGGCCCAGCGACGCTCCATTAGCAAGACGGTAGCACAGTATAGTCACTTAACACCTCTTCTTCCAACGCCTATTAGGAGGCGTTGCTTTAGTCCGTCACGAGGTGTGACTTACGCGACCTGCGTTGGTTGGACTGCCAACTATTGGCCGCGTTCCACGGCACAAGACGCTTGCGGCTACCAGTCGAATCCGCTGCTTTTTGCGTAGTAGCAAAGGTTGCTCCAAGGAGTGGACCTCACAATGCAGCTGCTCCGGGTCTTCCAATGAAGCCTACAGGTAGCACTCATAATCTGCCATACTAACAAACTTGTTCCATGAGGAGCAGGAAATGTGCTACTGAAGTGCTCCGGATCTGCCAATGGATGTCACCACTTGTCACAGGGTACTACTTCCTGGATAGCTCATGAACTATCCGGAGGAGGAATCCATGGAACAGTCATCAAGAAACAATGTTCTGCATAAGTCATGCAGTGTGTTTGCAAACAAAAATGTCGTAATATCTTACGGAGGAAAACCGTAGCACAAATATGCAATGTGCACATAGCACTTTGCATATTTTCATATAGTCTGTCAGATTATCAATAATTACAAGGATCAAACGGGTTTATTAAGCCTACCGAGATCAGCTTGCCAAATCTACAGACGTTATTATGAAACGCTACCAGAGATTAGGGTGAAGAGAGCATGAAAGGATGCGATGCTCCCTGATATTTGCGTTCACTGCACTTCATCTTGTACATTTACCGTCTTTCAGTGCTCTGGTGTACACACCTCGTGAGTGTATTCCACAACGTCTTTTCATTCCGTAAAATTTCGGCAGAGTGTATGGGTTCTGCGAGCTTCGCGACGTACATACGATGGGGACTCTACTTGACTACATCTGCAATGCCACTCAAGACAAGGACGAGAACAGCACAAGAACAGCGCTAACTGTGCCACAGCTAACAAAATCTTAGCTTATCGTCCTTACCTTACCTAACCTTACATTACCTAACGAAATCCCAGCTTATCTGTTAAGAAAGCCAACCGGACCCACTACAATTTCGGATGTAGTCGTGCTTTGCCACAAGAAAGATTAGAATGTTCCGGAACCGAAAAAGGCCACCCACGCCCGCAGGAACAAGACGATTGATGCTTGTACCCTCCTAGTATTCGGTGATTTATCGACCATGCAAGGTTACATTAGTCAATGCCTTAGATTTCGAAAAAGAAAAGCCGCCACCATACATTGTATCTCTCCTAAAATGTTTCCAGGCGAAAAGGCATTCTAGATTGTATGGTGTGTACGCCTGTGCGTTGGAGTGGGGGAGAGGCGGAGGCATACAAGATAAAAAACTAGTTCGCATCATTATCAGGAATCACCACACTATATCGAGGTGTCTTGTTGTTTACTCAGTCTTTTCTTCACGTTTTTCTCGATTTAACAACACTTTGCTGGAATGCGCGTGTCATATTTGTAGTGTTATGCAGCGTCAGGACAACAGTTTGCTGGAATGCGCATGTCATATTTGTAATATTGAGCAGCATCACTGAATGAGGTTTATTAATAAAGCCGTAAATCATTGGTATGAATTATTGCTTTACTCATTTTATGGATTCAAATTTTGTGCCACAATTTTTCGAACACACTGCACGGTAATGTAGTAAATTCAGGTTGCTAATGCACATAGTGTACAATGAATAGGACAAGTCAACTGACCACCAGGACTGCTACAATCAGCCAGAGGGCCAGGCCTGTTGACACAGCGTAGTAAGCTCTGTTCAAAACAGACTCTAGGCTTGTTTGGCCTGAAAAACGAACCAGTGAGCAGGTAGTCGAGTTAGTTTCGAACAGCAAGTATGTGGTATCAGCAATACTTCTCCGGGATCTAATGCGAAAGGACGTCGTATTTCCGGGAGCAGCCAGTATTAATTGCGGCGAGAAAACTACGCAAGGAATCGAAACCTTCATTTCAATAAATACAAATACGGTTTGTGTGAATCCATGGAAACTGAGCACCTTCAATGCGGTTGTGCCTTGGGAGATCACAGTTACCTGGCCCGTGATATAATTACGTGTGCAGCAGCTAGAGGATCGCACCGGACAGTGGCCGCCATTTGTGTCTTGCGATGATTTTACGGCCAGAACGGTTTGTGTCCTTTTGTTTACACTGTTTTAAATGCACTGTACTTATAATATTTTCAGACTGACAGGAGGCTTATTCTTACTCTCAGCTCGAGCATCAGCGTTTCTTTCTCGGAAGGGGAGGTGATGGTGAAGGAGAGCTTTTGGTCCGCTTCTTGAGACGTGCGAGTGTCGGCATCTCAAGGAAGCCATCAGCACAGACGGCGCTTTTACCCCTTGCAGTGCCTCAGCTTTCGAGTACGGCAGGTCCCCAGGAGGGCAAGAGCCAATTGATAAGAGATAAGTCATTATCCCTCTTTAGGCTTGTGCTTTCAGCACGCCATTTCACTTCCGTGATCTAAAGGAGGAACATGTTTGCTTACGTGTGTTAGCGTGTTCACTCTAACATAATTTATAAGGTTCAGCAAAAAATACTCCCTAATATTGCGAGAGGTTCACAGGCCTGTTCATTATTTTGAATGGTGGATACAGTAAGAGTCAAGCTTTTAAAAGAAGAGAACTGAACAATATATTATGCTCTTATATGCAAAGTACTGCTACACATTCAGGGTGTTCCGGAAAATGTGTCCAATGTTCTGAAAATTCTGAAAAAGAAGAGGTATTTTCTTGCTGTCTTGAAAATAATTTTTTTCTGTAGCGGCAGTTAATTAAGATGATTAAAGACATAACAGAGACACTACGTAAGACAATCAACTAACCTTTAAATTTGTATTGGTAAACGATAATGACAAATGTAGCAATAAATTTCCTTATGCGAAGAATGCATCGCAGTTCTGAGATTTGAAAAGTGGCCTCTACGATAGTAGGTTCTAAAGAGATTGATCCATTACTCAATAGTGACGCCAAATCCGCACTACCAGTGAGTGCAAAAAGCAGACGATTACAATGACGTCAGTGTTGAACACAACAATTATAGAGTTGTAGTTCTTCGGCGTTCATTAACGTATGTGCACCCTGCACGCTAGGGACGATTTTCCTCAGCGGCACACAGGCGGTGCCATGCTTGATCACGTGACCATCACTAGCCTTCTTCCAGTCAGTTGCTCCAGCCAACGCAATGGGCCAGCCACTGAGTTTTCCACAATTAACTAGAGGGAGCTCTGGCGTGGCGATCGTTCAGTGACCAATGGGAAACATGAGTAATACATTGAGTTGCCGTGTCTTTGTGGTTGCCGGCTTCGGACGCAGTTGTGCCTTGGTTTATTGCAGCGTTTCAGTTTTGTTTCAAACAAAAAAACTTCGTTTTGAACTTAGGGACCCAATTTAAATTGGCGATCCTAAGAGGTGGTGAAGTGCAACTGCGGATAGTTTGCTGATTGTTGTTACGTGACGAAGCATATTCAAGCCACGCGAAGCCATACGAAGCCATAATCACGAAAATTACGCTAATACATGTAATACCCATCATTTCCATTCTCGCGGAAGCACCTTGCGTTGCAGCGCCTTAGGCACTAGCGCCAGGGTTCCCTCTAAGTATTTATAGGAAACCCTATGGCGCAGTGAAGCAGCCGTGGCCGTAAGCGCCGGTAGCTGGAGTTAGAAGCCAACATGCCAGCCCCCACGCAGACGTGACTGCTCGCTTCGATTCAAACTGACGCTCGCTATTTGCCTTTACTCTTAAGGAGCATAGGGAGTTTTACGTTTTACATGTCTTGGAGATACATTGTATTACCACTCTTTATTGAACATGCTCTGTTAAGCTTTCAGGCGTTAGACAAGCCCAATTGCGTGATAGCCATACATACTACTCTTATATTCAACATTACTAAGAAGTCTTCTATTCATATGCATTTATATATTCTATCACTGATTTTAATTATACACTATTTGTGTAGCTTTGAGGTGGTGGAATAGTTTCGTGTAATTTTCATCATACTACTTCACCATACTTCTTTGTGAACCGACGTTTTTAAGAGAAGTCTTCACCTGATATGTTTGATATGGTCTATAATGGCTTTTTATATACTCTTTGTTAATATTTGAGGCAGCAGTATAGTTTTATTGCATATTCAGCATACCATGCTCATATGCAGGTTTACAAAGAAACCTTTCTTTACCGGCCATGGTGGTCTAGTGGCTAAGGCACTCGGCTGCCGACCCGTGCTCACGGTATTGAATCCAGGCCGCGGCGTTTTTATTTTAAAGCGAGAATGCTTGAGGCTCAGATTTAAATTGCACGTTAAAAAACCTTCACTACGCCGTCTCTCATAATTATATGGTGGTTTTGGCAGGTTAACCCTAAACAACAACAACAACAACAACAACAACAACAACAACAACAACAACAACAACAACAACAACAACAACAACAACAACAACAACAATAACAACAACAACAACAACAACAACAACAACAACAAAAAGAAGACCTCCTTTAGGATGCTTCGATTCATTGTATCGCTGCTCTTTATTAAAAAATCCTTGTTAAGCTTTGAGTCAGTGGAGTAACCACTATGTTTTATAGCCAGTAAGTACGAGCAGACAGCGGCGGCCCGTGCTAAAGCACACGCCATTTGGTTAAGATAACTGTTGCCGCTTTTCTTTTAGTGAAAGTGGTGTGCAGTGGGATTCCCCCAATTCATCGACGCCGTCGTGTTTCTGTCATCGCATTCCTCCCATTGTGTGTGCTCTAATGCCCGTTTATAACGCCTGCGCGCGTTACTATTTGCATGAATACGGAAATGAAAGGCTCGACTAAGAACTTATCTTCTGTTAAAAAAAATTAACGCTTCAGAGCAGGAGTGCTAAGTCTCTAACAACATGACAAGATTGTGAAAGCCTGGTTGCAGCTAAATGTCTTTTCAAGCGACGTAACTGATGCTTACAGACAACTTTGCTGAAATATTAGATAAGATGAAAGGGTAGGTGGTTCACTATATGCCCATGGTTGTAAGTGCGCATGGAAGTCTCAACGAATTCTTACCTTCAAAAGAGCTCCGTAGAAGCCGGACGCCTTTGACCTGCACGTGAAATAGGATGTATTACGATTGCTTCATTGTGCTCAAGAGTGCAACAAGGGAATGCGTGCAGCAACTCTATCATTTCAGACAATTCGTGTGAACATTCTGCCCTTCAATGATTATGTGCGGACGTGCTACCATTCTTCGCGTGCAAATCATTCATATTGTATCCATGAAGTATAGAATTCAGCCGTTTGACGTAGGGAAAGCTGTAATGCATTTAATTTATTCTTTGCTTAATTATTCGCTTCAGAACCTTCTTCAAGTGATTGCATGTTACTAGGAACAGCTTCCTAATGTAGAAGTGCTGCTTAATTTTTTGCGTGGAGAGTACTGAATGTTGCGGGCGATTCTGCGTTACTGCAAAAACCCGCTAAGTTATTCTCTTATAAGTATACATTGCGCGCGGAATTGGCTGTGTGTGCTTCCGTAAGCTGCAATAGTGTGAACATTACAGGCATATTTGCTTCAAATTCAGAATATCCTTTTGGTTTTATACAATACGCATTACTTTACCCAAATAACTGCAACTTTTCATACTTGTTCGGAGCACTTTTTCTCTCTTTGATGACTGATTACTTGGGTAACCTTTTTCCGTGTCGAACGCAGACTTTGCAATCAGCTGTGGTAACCTTTCTTGCACGGCACGTGTAACTGGTAACGACATGTCTTCGAAATTCATTCCTTATACGCCATATGAAATAGAGGTAACCTTTAGATTACATTCTAATAGGACGAGCAACGAAAAAAAAATGGTCTGACTACTTCAGTCAAAAAATGAAGAGCTGAGACCAAAAGAAGCATACAATTAGGAGCCAAAAGAGTTCATTTATTAAAAGTAATTGCGTACATTTACTCATTGCCAAGAAATGTTATTTGCGTAATGCTCACCGCAATAGTCGACAAGCGTTATCACTTGCGTACACGTATCAGGAGAGCAATTTTATTATGAATAAGAAGGAAGAACTAAATATTTTCTCTCAATAAATATCTAGGCTTTGCTGCCTAATGGCGAAAGAATAAAAGATGGCGTATTCTCAGTAAAATAGATATTTATTTTTTGCAAAGCCTATTAGACATAGCTAACTAGCCGTTTTAAAGGGTGTTGAACTACTATTTTAAGCAATCATCACATTACGTCAGCATCAGTGTTTTTATGCTCAAAAATTTATTGTCGCAATGTTTTCTGTAATATGTGAAGAACGAGTGTAGTTAGATGATCTGTTTGATGTTTTAAGCACTCGCTGCCTTCACTTGACACGACGAGAACACTAGAAGGTACATAGGGAGTGTTTGAGTAGAGCAGGGGTCGGCTACCAGTGAACCGCGGGCCATATGAGGCCTGCACTGTAGTATCATGCGGCCCCTGGAATGATATCAAAGCCCATACTCTCCTTTTGTAATCGCCTGTCTGATAGCCAACTTGATATTCTTGACCAAAGACGGGGTTCACACTTGTAACTTTGTTACAATTCGCAACCACGTGATATGCGTGCAGAAAATAGGCATAATTTCTATCCCGATTTTTCGCAGTATTGCCAGTATACGCCTACTTTCTTTTTCTTTGCGACTAACCCCCCTACACCCCACCGGTTGCAGTGGGCTTCATGCGAAGTGGCCCTTCGCCCCAAAAGCTTGCCGACCCCAGGAACTGAGGGAAGAACCAAAGTAAACGCATCAAGAGCATGAGAGCGCTTTTCTAAACGCGGCCATTCTCAGACTTAGTGACTCCTGTGCGGTTACTGGCAGTATAGTATTAGTTGACTGTGGAGCACAGCGACGCTAGTCGGTGAAAACCCGTGCCAAGAAGCGAATCTGTTCGTTCCATGAAAGGGAAGGTAGGATCGCCCATATAAAAAATACGGTTTACAACTCAGCGTTGATGTGCTCGAACATGCGGGAAACAGAAAATTTAGCACTTCGATGCTCGCAGATGAGTGATTGAAGTCTATTGCATGTGGGTCAAAGTACCAGTGCACTCACTACTGAGCACTCGGATTGGAGATGTGTTGAGACAGGACTCTTTTTACCAGGCTGAAAACGCCAAAGGTGACAATCTCGCACCCTGTATCGAGGAGGCACATCGTTCCGAGTACTCGACACGCCAACTTGCCTGCGATTGAAACCAAATATAGCACTTCTCAGAAAGGGTGCAGAATAAATATAACAAAGCAACTCTTTGGCACAATGCGTGCGTTAATTTCAAACTAGTTCATGCAAACAGTGCCCCTGATGTAGACAATCACAGGATTCCAGTGACAGTTACCTGTTTGCACTGACGTTAAAGTATCCTTTTTTTAGGAAATATTAAGGTTTGCAAGCGCACGATACTTTTTGTGGCGCGACCACGGAGCCAGAGTATTTTATTCTTGCGCAGCACTTACGCTGCATCCACTGACTTACGGTTCCCGTTAAAAAGCGCAATAAAATAAAATTGCAGAAAAAAGTCACAGTTTTGTCTGAATCACGGATTGATAGCTGTAGCAAGAAATTAGAATGTAACAGGAAGAACTGCAAGCAGCTAGAGATTTTCTGCGCTGCTCAAATAAAAAGAAAGATGCGTGAAAACAACGCAATTAAAAGAACACGGGACGAGCACGAACAGTCATAGCAGTTACTTCAACTAGCCCCCACTTTGGCTGTTCTAGCTAGATATTCTAGTGAGCTGATAAACATTATTGTTCGCAGCCTCATGAACAAAACCACAGAAATTGAGCACCTTTTTTGTATAACGCGGACGTTGTCATTGTTATTAAAACATAGTTACGCCAGGACATAGCCGACAGGGAGATGATACCCCCCTCCTATCAAATTATAGGATCGTGGAACCTGTGGTACTGAAGTAGTAATTGTCGACAAAAAAGATGTTGAGTTTGTGACATACGAAATTTTTCAATAATAATTAAAGTATTTGGCGTAGATCAACGCTGCATGACTCTCTTTGCGTATTTCGTTCTGCTTATAGATCTTCTAATGCACCTGTTGCATTTTTGAAATATATAGACGATTTTTTGGATAAGAATGTGCCAGGAAACACACGCCTTATTACAGCAGGTGATTTGAATTTACCAGTTATCCGTTGGGAAGTACAACAGACTAATTCTACTAACCTCAATCACTCTAATGTTTCACTTGACATCTGCATCAACAAGGATCTAACTCAGGTTGTTAACGAATCAACAAGAAAAGGTGGGCTACCGCTCATCCAATCCTTGAGCTTGTATTTATAGATAACAGAATTACTGATTATGCCGTTTCTATTACTTATGGACAATCAATTTTATTTCATTTGACCCTCAGAATCAAGGGGAAAATAAAATGAAATCCCGCCGCAAACTTGTCCAAGTCTGTATAAAAATGTTTCGGCAGTCAGGTCTCCTAGAGAATCAGTCAATGTAAGAAAATATGCGCAGCGGATCACGTCGTCAATTTTCGAATGATGTTCTGTATGCCTCACAAGCTAAAGCGGAGCATCTCATGCATTATTGACCACACTTGTCTCAGTGTGGCTTACGCGAGATGTTGCACAACCTGATCGACTGTAATGACAGGTCCCAATTTTGGCCACTGTCAGTTGCCACAAAACTCGCACACATATTTTGCACCAGTCAAGCGTATACGCAAGAAAGTGTCAGCATCTGATCACTTCAATTGGACAATAAATTGTCAATCATTAAGCGATGAAGTAGCGTTAAGTTCTCGGCCTGACGCCAGCAGCACAAATGTAGTGATACGAGCCGTCGTAGCATTCTTAGAAGCCACTAGATTGGATTCGAGTCTTTAAAGTTACCTCAGCGTAAATGGACCATCTTATCAACTCCCTACCTTACTATCGTCATTCATCACTCTTTCGCTCCCCTGTAAGTTTTCCCAAGTGTAGAGTAGCAGGCCTGAGTAAACTTTAGCCCAGGCCGACTTCTCTACCTTTCTCTAAACAAATTATCTCTCTCTCTCTCTCTTTCTGTCTTCATTTCATTGTCCACGCACCCATCTGATCATAATATTGAGTCTTCGCTCATCTGTTACTTTATCATGCTTGTCACCCGCTTTAGTTTAAGGCTATTGTGTGCGCATGTTCGGTAAGGTTTCCTGGGTCATGGCTTGGGATATGAAAAAATAAAGCAGCTTTTAGTCGGTGCTTGCGTCTTGCGTTTTGCTTCGAGGGTGCCTAGCACCCTCTTGCGGTAAACCTTAGCCCCAGGATTCCAGCACGGCGTAACATACGTACTGTTATTTTGGCTCACCCGTCTCGTTTCTTCCCTGGTATGGGAAGAAACACGGCGCTACAACCAAAAATAGACAACTAGTGTGGGTCGCCAGAGATACGACGCAAAGGCATCGCGGGAAGAGATCTATCATTGTAGTCGTCTCCCATTATTTTACTTTCACCACGTGTGTCATCCCGTGCGTCTTACCCAAAGCCGCAAGTGCTTGTATTCTTTCGTCAGTATAGTGGAGAGCGAATTACCGATGGCGTAATTGCGTAAGGCAGCACACTGCGGAGCAAGGGGTCACCGGTCTTCAATTGTCCTGTAGCGTGTGACCAATAAACATGCCTGAATAAAGACCATTTCAAGAATTCAGAGCAATTCCTCAATTTTTGAATAAAATTTCAAATACTTTTTCTCGTGGCATGAGACGCTACAGTAAGTAATAGAAAACGCGTAAAGTTTTCAAGCTCTTGAAAAATCAGCAATGACAAGAGGGCACCAGACCAGTCTTGTGCAGATAGAAATGAAGTTGTGGTACACACTTGTGACTGGCGTGTCATAATCTTCTTCTCATGTTCGGACTTGTGAGCGCATACTAACGCCCTAAATGGAAGTTGTAGCAGTCAGGTTCGCCTGGAATTATCTCAAAGGAGTGCTTTACCACAACAACCAACAAAATTTTGAAAAAAAAATTCTTGCTGCAAGAAATCAGAGGATATTATTAACCAGCTTTCGCAAGGTTGTTTTAAATAAGGAGCCTTTGTAGTCGCACCTACTCGCAAATGCGGCGTGGGCAGTGTTTTCTACACCTCCATTGTGCATGATCACGTCCCGGGCAAACTGTCCCCCCCCCCCCCCTTCTCTCTCTCTTGCCTCGCAAAGCCGACGCAGGCAGCGTGTGCTAGGCAGCGTGTGCAGCGTGGCTGCTCGCGCTACACAACCATTCACTAGCCACCTCGTATATATTGGCACTGGATCGCACGTTTGGGATTCAGTTAAGGGTGTCTTTACTTGGCTTTCGCTTGACTTGACGCTTTGCTTGTCTCGAGTAGATGCGATGGAAGCAACAGTGTCTTCAACTGGTAGGGGGGCACAACGCAACATCAGCGTTCCACCACTCTCTGAAGGCAATGCTTCTGTTTCTTTCAAAAAAAATTAGAACTAAGCATTTCCAAGTTATACTCAATTACACAACATTCACGCACTACTCCCGCCTCCCACTGTGCGCTGCATTTACTCTAGGTCCACCCGTTGGGAATATGCGGACGGCTGTTTTTATTGTGGTCTAGGCATACACTACCTTCGCAGCGTAAAACTTCAGGGTTATTATGAGGTGAAAGTGCGATAGTACTGTATTTGTTCAAGTATAAGCTTTCGTGGTTAGCTAGTTATCTGAACGGACTGAAACATAAATATCTGACACGAAGCGAAATTTCACAGCTTACCTTACTTGGTGTTGCTCTTGTAGTTGTTCTTCATCTTCTTGTTCTCCTTCTACTGTTGGTCTCACCCACTGAGGGGAATTGACCAAAAAAGGAGGGTCCCTATACAAACTTCTGGAATATTAGAATATTGGAGGTTAGAGATAAAAAAAAACAGTATAACTTTGTTCCTACGAAATTTTAATGTTTTCTCTAAGGTGCAAAGAGAACATAAACTTTATTTGCTGAATCAGGACCATTATAGTCTGGTGTTTTTTTTTCCTTTCGTGGGCCTGCACCACCACCATAGATTCGGTTTCAAGACCTTGCCTCGAAGCGACTTCCTAAGCACGCTGGATGGCCCAGAGTTGTGCTGCTGCAGCTTTAAGCTGAGCAGTGTGGCCTTCCAGGGTGAGCGGAGGCTGGTGGGGGAAGAGAGAGATGAATCAGCACTGTTCGAATACTCTGTTAGGCCTTGAAACTCCAAAAGCATGTGGCTAAAGGTGGCAACCTCGCCACCAGATATTTGTAGTGTAAATTTCTGGATACATGGTGTGAATGAGTCTGGAGTTTCTGTGTTACTCTGTTTGTGATTGTCTGATGTGTACCGCTTGCGTACTGTTTGGCCTTTCGTAAGGGGATGGGTATATCATAATTATCATCATCATCATCATATTCATCATCATTATTATTATTATCATCATCATCATCATCATCATCAGCAGCAGCAGCAGCAGCCTGACTACGTCCACTGCAGGACAAAGGCCTCTCCCATGTTCCGCCAAATAACCCGGTCCTGTGCTTGCTGCTGCCAATTTATACCCGCAAACTTCTTAATCTCATCTGCCCACCTCACCTTCTGTCTCCCCCTAACCTCCTTCCCTTCTCTAGGAATCCAGTTTGTTACCCTTAATGACCAGCGGTTATCCTGTCTACGCACTTCATGCCCGGCCCATGTCCATTTCCTCTTCTTTATTTCAACTATGATATCCTTAACCCCCGCTTGTCCCCTAATCCAATCTGCTCTCTTCTTGTCTCTTGAGGTTACACCTACCATTTTTCTTTCCATTGCTCGCTGCGTCGTCCTCAATTTAAGCTAAACCCTCTTTGTAAGTCGCCAGGTTTCTGCTACATAGCTAAGTACCGGCAAAATACAGCTGTTATACCTTCCTCTTGAGGGATAGCGGCAATCTACCTGTCAAAATTTGAGAGTGCTTGCTGAATGTGCTCTACCTCATTCTTATTCTTCTAGTTACTTCAATCTCGTGGTTTAGCTCTGCGGTTATTACCTGCCCTAAGTAGACATAGTCTTTTACAACTTGAAGTGCACTATTACCTATCTCGAAGCACTGCTCCTTTCCGAGGTTGTTGTACATTACTTTCGTTTTCTGCAGATTAATTTTAAGACCCACCTTTCTGCTCTCCTTGTCTAACTCCGTAATCATGAGTTGCAATTCGTCCCCTGAGTTACTCAGCAATAGAATGTCATCGGCGAAGCGCAGGTTACTAAGGTAGTCTCCATTAACTCATATCCCTAACTGTTCTGATTGTAGGGTTCTGAAAACCTCCTGTAAGCACGCGGTAAATAGCATTGGGGAGATTGTATCCCCCTGCCTTACACCCTTCTTGATTGGTATTCTGTCGCTTTCTTTATGAAGCACTATGGTAGCAGTTGATCCCCTGTAGATTTCCTCCAGAATGTTTATATATACTTCATCTACGCCCTGATTCCGCAGTGTCTGCATGACGGCTGATATTTCTTCTGAATCAAACGCTTTCTCGTAATCTATGAAGGCTATGTATAGTGGTTGGTTATGCTCAGACCATTTCTCTATTACCTGATTGATAGTATGAATGTGGTCAATTGTTCAGTAGCCTGTTCGAAATCCTGCTTGTTCCTTTGGTTGATTGAATTCTAATGTTTTCTTTCCTCTGTTAGCAATTACCTTTGTAGATAGCTTGTATACTACAGAGAGCAAGCTGATCCGCCTGTAATTCTTCAAGTCCTTGTCATCTCCTTTCTTATGTATTAAGATGATGTTAGCGTTCTTCCAAGACTCCGGTACCCTTCCCGTCAGGAGACACCTCGTAAACAGGGTGGCTAGTTTGTCTAACACAATCTGTCCTCCATCTTTCAGCAGATCTGATGTTACCTGATCCTCACCAGCAGCTTTGCCTATTTGCATGCTCTCCAAAGCTTTTCTGACTTCTTCTATCATTACTGATGGGGTGTCATCTGGGTTACTGCTAGTTCTTATAGTATTAAGATCGTAGTTGTCTCGGCTACTGTACAGATCTCTGTAAAACTCCTCTGCTATTTTAACTATCCTATCCTTATTGGTAGTTATTTTGCCTTCTTTGTCCCTTAGTGCATACATCCGATTTTTGCCTATCCCAAGTTTCCTCTTCACTGCTTTGACGCTTCCTCCGTTTTTCAGAGCGTGTTCAATTCTCTCCATGTTATACCTTCTTACATCGCATACTTTACGCCTATTAATCAACTTTGAAAGCTCTGCCAGTTCTATTTTGTCTGGTGTACTTGACACTTTCATGCTTTGACGCTTCTTAATTAAGTTCTTCGTTTCCTGGGAAAGCTTGCCAGTGTCCTGTCTAACTACCCTGCCTCCAACTTCCACTGCACACTCCGTAATGATAATCGTTAGATTATCATTCATTGTATCTACGCTAAGGTTGGTTTCCTCACTAAGAGCCGAGTACCTGTTCTGCAGCGACACTCTGAATTCCTGTACTTTCCCTCTCAGTGATAGCTCATTCATTGGCTTCTTGCGTATCAGTTTCTGTCGTTCCTTCTTCAAGTCTTGGCGAATTCGAGACCGTACCATTCTATGGTCACTGCATCGTACCTTGCCAACCACTTCCACATCCTGCACGATTCCTGGATGTGCAGTCATTATAAAGTCTATTTCATTCTTATTTTCGCCATTAGGGCTCCTCCATGTCCACTTGCGGTTTTCTCTTTTTCGGTAGGAACTATTCAAGATCCGCAAATTATTGCGTTCTGCGAATTCTACTAGTAGCTCTCCTCCGGCGCTTCTAGTGCCGATGCCATAATCTCCTACTGCCTGGTCTCCAGCCTGCTTCTTCCCTACCTTTGCATTAAAGTCGCCCATCACTATAGTATACTGTGTTTTTACCTTACTCATTGCCGATTCCACGTCTTCATAGAAGCTTTCAACTGAAGCGTCATCATGGCTGGATGTAGGCGCGTAAGCCTGTACTACCTTCATCTTGTATCTTTTATTCAGTTTAATTACAATACCTACCACCCTTTCATTAATGCTATAATATTCCTCTATGTTGCCAGCTATGTTTCTGTGAATTAGGAACCCCACTCCCGGTTCTCTTCTGTCTACCAAGCCCCGATAGCAAGGGACGTGCCCATTCTTAAGCACAGTATAGGTCTCATCTGACCTCCTAACCTTACTGAGCCCTATTATATTCCATTTAACACCCTCTAGCTCCTCAAATAGTACATCTAGGCTTCCCTCACTAGATAAGGTTTTAGTGTTAAACGTTGCCAAGTTCAGGTTCCAAAGGCGGCCTGTAGTCCAGAGATTCTTGCACCCTCTGCTGCATTGCAGATCTGACCGCCGCCATAGTCAGTTGCTTCGCAGCTGCTGGGAACTGAGGGCCGTGAGTTATTTGACATATGCATGTGGGAGGTAGTGGCCAGGCGCTAGGATAACAATCTCTTGGCAAATTTGATAGAGCAGGCTAATGTCCACGAGCACGAGGGGAAGCCGGGCAGTACTAGGTACACCGGAATGTCTATGTAGAATAGTTGCTGTAGCCTAGAGTGACAAACCAGCAGGCCCATACTTGCGATGATCAGTGCAAGCGGTATGTCAGCTTTCCGAAACTCATCAGTGTTACATAGAACTAGCACTCCGAGGTCCCAGGTCAGAGTTAAGACACAACAAAATAAATCTACCACCAAAGGTGTGTCCGGGACGTCTGTAACAAGGCTTCATAGGTTGGTGACGAAGAAATACGTCAAGATTACGATGCGCACCATCTTCCAGTAGAGTGGCTCTGGTGGCACATTATGATGAGCAAAGTCTTCGTGCCTGCACGCCGTTGGGTTTCATGAGAGACATCAGCACAACATCTTGCGTATTGATGTTACAGTGTACTTGGTTACGTTCAAAACCGCCGTTTCGATAAGAGCAAATGCAATAACAGCCATTTCTTTACATTTATATAGATGCACGTGAAAGTGGCCCTGGACCCAAATTTTACCCATGTAGTTATTTATACGTTCCAATACGTTTCTTGTATCGTCCAAAAATAAAAGGGGAAAAATAATAACATTTTCTAATGTTATTTTTTTAAATTTTATTTCTTGGACGGCACCACGTTTTCCGCACGCCGGCTGCGTCTGCTGCTTGCTCTTGCAGCGGCGAGCACAGCATCGGACGTGGAAAAGCTGCTCATAGAAATTTCTTTCTATATAGGAAGAGCAACATCGTGACATACGTGCTGAAAATAAGTTATATCTATTTCATTCATTTGCATCTTTGTCTATTAGCCGAGTTTTCTAATGATTGTCTGCAAAGTCCCCCAGATATCCTGATTTGCCATGTGGTACTCGCCGTGTTGGCCCCATGAACCTCGATCCTACACCTAAAAAAACTTCCTGACCCTTGCTTTGACAAACTGCGACTCAAGAAACGTATTTGCATTAAACACTTCGGAAGCGAAACGCTAGTCATGCGAGCACAACATTTTCTTCGATAATATAGGAGAACGCATCAGGGAAACAAAAATGAACAGCAAACCACGTCAGAATCGTACGCAATGGGTATAAAACATATTCGAAATAAACAGTCATCGCGGCTTATTTATATCATATCAAAAGATTTAGTTGTTATTCGTTTTATTGAGCTGCCTACACGCAATATTTTATCCCCCAATTGGAAATACACAAGCGCTCACATATAATCGCATAACGAATCAGTATTACGATATTTGGGTAGGTGGTGTTTAACAGTTTTATGCGATTGATAATAGTCACAGGTGCAAATAAATTTACGAACATATGTTTTACAGAATTTCTCTCATTACCCACAACTGAATATTCAAAAAATTTCTGGTCTTGACTAGAAATCCAGAAATACCAACTATAAGAACACGTTTTTCGATCAGGAGAATATTTTTATATGTATAAGTGAACATTTAGAAAAAAGTTAAGACAATACTTTTTCGGTAAATAATATATTTCGTTCAAGAGCTACATCTTCCTATTATTAATTTTCTTTTCATTCATTGTTTTGTTGGTGTGTACCTATAGCTATAGATCTATATTTATAAAAGGTGTTCAAAATTAACCTTTATAAATTTTTAAATTTTTTGCCCTGAAAAGAACATAAAAACAAGCTTTGATGATAACTTGTATATTTAGGGAGTGCAAAATGAGACAATAAATATAACTACCGCCGCCAAACTAACTAGTATAGTAATTAACGTTTTTGGTACTGCAGCAAGCGGGCATGTTTGTTTTCAAAACTTGGAGGCAGTCGTACTTACACACTGTTCTGCTCGGAAGAACTTCTATAGCTTCTTGGTGCTCCAAAATATACTGCTGGAAAGATTGATTGATGTTTAAATGATCAAGCAGGCAAGAAAGCACTGCCGCAAAGTTCCATTTCGATGTGTCGCGCCAGTTGCGTGCGTCGTTTATTTTGACAATGAGTTGAAGGCATAGGCGTAGATGATAACTGTTGGCCTTGTACTACTGGTTGGCGAAAGGAAGATATGAAGGCGTAGATGATAACTGTTGGCCTTGTACTACTGGTTGGAGAAAGGAAGATATGACTGGTCGTCACGTCGGGGAGTAGCATGGCGCCGGACCTTACCGCCTTTCATGCGTAATCCTCAGAATGACAATCGAACTTTGCAGCAGGATGTCTCGGACCACAATTATGATGGAATTATTTCAACTGTAACGGTATGTAAGCGTGACTGTGTCCAACTTATCAAAACAAAGATGCTTGCTGGCTGAAATCAATAGCAACTTAACTATCAAATATAACTTACTTGAATGGATGACAGCGGTGAGTATAGTCTCACTTTGCGTTCCCCTGTATATGTAAGCTATCTGCAAAAGCGCCTTTTAAATTCTTATAAGAGTTGAATTTTAGGAAAACTATGAATCCTAACTTTCAACTCCAGCATATAAAAAAGGCATACTTTATCAATACATGTTTATTTGTTGTCTGCACTTATTCAGCTTGTTTATATTTATTATGCTGTGCTGAACTAGTACATAGGTAATTGTGCCATTTAGGTACAGGCCCACATACGTACGTATACCAGTGTTTGTTTGTAAGCTTTTTCGTTTTGCAGTTGTCCGCCGTTTTCTGGTGCACTTGTGGTGTCAGAAGCCTAGTCAGGCATGTATAAACACACCTGTTGCTCGAACACGGAGGCAATTGATTTCTAAGTTATTGTGAAAGCTGTATATAACCCTAAAACTTCCAATATACATGCATCTATCGAGATAGACACCAAGGCCGTGAATCGCCTTGCATCTGTTTCATAAAAATGGGACTCACGCATCTTGTATTATTAAATACATTGTAATGCAAACCTATTTTGCAAGTGTAACAGCGACATCCCTGCGAAAGAACGATTTTTTGAACACAGAGTTCTGATTGCTACTGAACATCAACAATGTGGCCTGAGATTAACTTGTGAAGTGGAACATAATTTGAAGTTACTGCTTGGAAGATTTTTGTAACTATGCGAAACACGTATGTTGCCGTCTCACGCCCAGTTTTGTTGCAACTACACTGGCAAGTTCCTTTCTTTGAGCTGCCAGGCGCGAGCCAAAGCTATTCATCCGCGATGCAGTTAGAAAGCGCGGTTTGTCCAGGTATATAACAGAAATGGGCGTGCAACTTCTCGAACACCATTTGGCTTCTCACGATGCATATGTCCCACCATGGCAGTGGAAGCTCATTGATTGCGATATGCAAAATGCAGACGTCACTAAGCGTGCACCCATTGCACACACTCAAGCAGATTTCCTCTAACTTCAGCATAAATATTCATACCTTGAATACTTTACTAATGCTTCAAAGACTCACACTTCTGTTTTCCACGTAGCGGTTGGCCTGTTTTTTCAGATGCTGATACTCTTCATCCTAACACGAGTATCTTCACAGCAGAAGCTCGTGCGATACTTGCGGCCGTGAAACACATTGAACAAGCAAGTATACAAAGTGCAGCAATAAACACCGATATCCTAAGCTTAGAAAAACCTCAAAACTTTGAAAATACACAGAAAACCCGTCCTTGGTTTGCCCAAGTCGCACTTATGCACAATAAACTCACTCAAACAGCATGTCATTGTCTGCTGGCTTCGAGGACACCGCGAAATACAAGGACATGTTTTGGCGAACCTGCTAGCTGCATCCGCCAACGGGAGCACCAGTAAATACATCAATCGATATCTCTGCGCTTGACCTAAAACGTTTTCTTGAAAAAAATCTCAGACCATATTGGCAGAGCACAAGCACACACAAACACACACACACACACACACACACACACACACACGCACGCACGCACGCACACACACACACACACACGCACACGCACACGCACACACACACGCACACACGCAAACGCACACACATACACGCAAACACACACGCACACACTCAATAAACTACACGTTATCAATCAGAGCCTTTGTAACTGGCCGCCAGTAACAAAATAACGTCGCACGGAAGTCTCACTCACAGAGGTGAGAATCGCATACACTTACACTACACACTCATCCGGTGGGGAGCCACCCATGTGTGATAAATGTGGTGGACGAGTCACTGTTCTCCACAATCTCATCATCTAATGTTGTGTATTCAACCCCATAAAAAAGCATTTCCAATTATCAAAAATGAATAGCGCTTCATCCATCGAAGCTCATAAGCAGGATACCGCTTTTTAACGTTAAATCATTGTTTAAAAACAAATTACATAGCTTTCATGTCATATTTTGAGGCTATTCGTAGCATTATCTTCCGAATGAGGTTGTTTCTGCGGTTAATACTGTGCAGAAATCGCCTGCCTCCTTGCTTTTAGGTCTCAAAGTCCTTGACGAAGCATCCTTGTATTACCAACACTCATTTGCTCGTATCATGGTCCGTTGCAATTCATTACTCACCGAGCATCGCATATAACTGTAATGATTTCACAGTCTATAAACAGATTATACGCTTCTCTATAGCACGTTATTTTAAGCATCTATACAGCCACAGTACCATATTATTGTAAGCATCAGTCGTCGACATCACAACATAAGAGAAATGATGCTCTTTAGCCGCTCATAGCTCTTGAGCCTAAAAAACCATGCTCACCATCATCGTCATCATCATCATCAACATCAACAAGATGATACGTAAAAAAGGTAGGTAATGAATGAAAACAGACAACTTATTGGTCTTGAAAATTTTGTTTACACCTATTTAATATACTTCAGAATATGACAGATCGAGCTGTGTTACAAACACAAGTAGTTACATCACATAAAAATGGTTCGAGTACATAGAGAGTAGCAAATAACGTGTCTGTTCAGCAGAAAGAACAGCATTGAATAATTAAAGTGCCATTGCAGGGCATTCACAAGTAGGGCATCCGCATCACAAAAGCAAATGGGTAAAGCATTGTGCTCTTTGATTGAAAGTGGCTGCAAAATAAACCTCTGCCATTTTGTCTTGTCTGGCTTTCTTCCAGCACTTGGTGCTACACTACAATAGTTCCACCGCGAAACATTGAGGATACCATCGCCACCAGCTCTTCCCCCATCCCATCCCCGAAACAGAAGATCAAAGGTAAACAGCTTCACTCTAACATGAGCCGAAACATCATTAAAATCAAACTAATACACGCACTGCATTGGCCGTGTCACTCTATGAAGAATAGTCTCTGACTTATGTGAGACGAGCATGTGCTTTCTGTTCATACCATTTAACTAATTTGCCCGATATTTTATATTTTTGTCCAAGCAATAGAAAGGGAACTGTTCTATGGCAGCTAAGCTCAGCGCATGAAAAAAATGGTAGAGCAAAGGGATAGTTCTCAGACTTTAGCTCATGTGCGTCGGACTATGATTATGCTCCAAGAATTGCCAATTAAAAATGCATATTTACTCCAAAGCAGCATTGCGAAAGAATGCTACGCCCATGTTTTCACTGGAGCTAGCCCACGATTGCAAATCTAGTGAATCTATGCAGTCCTACTGCTTCAGCAGTCATTTAATCAAGCACTCGCACGTTTGCCTAAACTGGCCATTTATCTGAAGAGGAAATCATATGCCTGAGACAACTGCTTGGCTTCATTCGCTAATGGTTTCAGTGAGTATACAACGATTCAACGGTGCTACTTCCTCCTTTAGGGGCTTTAAGGGGCAACTGACACAAACACTTTCATAGTCGGTTTTACTTTTCTTTTGCTTCAAATTGAAGACCAAGCTTCAAGAACCGAGAAAACATACTTCCAAGTATGAGTTCACATTGACAACTAATTACCTTACTTTTTTTTTCAAAACTAAATTTGGTTTCTACTGTTCTCTGATGTCTCAACGTGGTATGAATTTCTCTAACTTCCGCAAGGCATCGTTATGTTCCCACGGTCCCTTCACTACACGGCTTTGTTAGCGACTTACAGTTGATCATTTTAAAATGTCTGGTAAGGCAGCAGTGGTCGTTTTGAAAGTTTCAGTACATGACGTCATCACAAGTAGCCAAAAACCAAAGTGCTGTGTGAAATCACATGACTCGGTTTGGTAGCCTGGCGTCAAGTTCTAGGAGATATCTGATGGTGCGCAGAGAAAATGCTGATCTTATTATCAAACAACACTATCTTTATCAACTTTCCTTCAGCTTGAAGCCTACTCAGTGTATGTGAAATATTTGTATGTTATTGTAAACGAACCTTAGAAATTTTGTGGCAAAACATCTTTTACATGGTATTTAGCACACATTTATTCTTCACTACCCAGCAATTATCTACGCAAAAAAGAGATATGCTGTTTTAAAATCTGAAGTTACCTGGTTCTTAACAAAACTTTTATATTTAGAGGGTGAAAACATTGCAGCAAAAGTTTTATACTTAAAGGGAGAAAACGATGGTCCATGAAGGGTGGCTGAAGTTAGAAATATGGCAAAAGCGCGACCGATAAGTGTGAACTCTGGATTTCATTGCTTCGAGTAGTTTCAGAACAATTTCAGAAAACGAAGAGCATAACCTGTGTTCGAATTTCGTTGTATGTATGAAAAAACTAAAACAATGGCAATTGCAGTACCTTAACCAGGTAGGTATAAGCAGACACATGCTTGGCGATCGGCTCACCATTTTGCTTTTTACTTTGCACATCATGTGCTAATGCTTACTTATGTTGCTCACTCTTCGACTATCGGTGAAAACACTCAGGGTTATAAACGTGCCAGTTTTATAAGACACGGAGAAGTTTGCTGTTTTGCGATTTAGTTAAAAAGTCGTGTTCGCAAATGTGGGAGGCTGATAATAGAAGTTAAAGTAATTATCGCTGGCACATTTTGCGTTCACATAGGCAGTGTAATTGTCAAATTTCTGGAACGTTAACAATACAATTGACACACAAAATGTGGTCTACAAGTCACAGTTCAACCCGTTTTAGGCTGGCAAGCTCTCAACATATTTTTTCGGGTTAAAGTACAACTTCTTCGTCCAACCTTGTGTGTCTAGACTCGGTGTCTGCTTCTCGCCGTCGCCAGCGCTGTTTGTCATAACTTCAGCATGCACAAGTTTCATGAGTGTTTCCAAGTGCTCGGTGCAGGCATATTTACTGAAGATTTCGTACACGGCCGAGAGAAACCACGAACCAGTCACTCTGCTTCTGAGCGAAACGTAACCGGGGACGGACGCGTAGGCGATATATATGTCCGACAAGGGTGACGAGTGAGGCTCTTCAGGGGTTACCGGCCTGGGATCTGAAGCTTTGTCACAGGTGGTGTTGGGCCCCGTGTCACGCTTGTCTGCATAAAATCAAAATCTTTAGCAGTCAATACACTTTGCTTCAATATAGAAGAAGAGAGAAATGAATACAGGAGAAGTGACAATACTCCGAAGTGTTCACAATGTGCTGCCATAAAGAAGTAATTATTTTTTTAGATGTCGTGGAGTCTCAGTGTTCATTGAAGTTGTTTAATCTGTGCTATGGAACTGAACGTGGTGTCTAAAAATCTACTAGTTGTCAACAACTATTGAAATATTATTGTGGAATAAAATTACTGGGAGCATAAAATGACAACGGTGTATTGAATAATGTAGCCTGACCCCGAAGCATTATACAAAGCATACAGATGGCTGCACAAGCGATTCTTTTGTCAAGCTCGTCTATTTTAGGAAAGTAGTAAAATCTTTGCTACAGCCGCCATTCCCTGCGATAGACGGATTGGCGACACGTGACTTATTCATCTTCACATCCCTCAAAGGGTGCAGAGGCTGCAGCGCCTTGGTGGTCCGGGGTGCGGATGTGTATGTTTTGAGGCGTGGGTTTACACCGTTTTGAAGCAAGCAGACAGTACTTAAAGCGTCTCTGTCGCGTCGCTATGATTTTGTGTGACGCAGTGATTTTGTGCTTTTATAAATGTTTGGTGTGCCACGTGGCAGTATTTCAGGGTCTTGTTTTTTCTGTTTCCTCTCTGCACAGAGAACGAAAAATGTCTTTTTTTGCTCTTTGTTGCGTCATCGCGGTGAAAAAAAATACTTGCTGAAGGAAGGTGTGGCCCCACAAAACTAGGCACAATGCTGCTTGCAGGTTTATGAACAACACTTTATGAAAACAAAACACACACACACACACACACACACACCACACAAAACGAAACAATGTAAACACAGATAAAACACGCAGTTAGCGTCCTGAACATCACACACAAGCCATGTGCTCTAATTTTTCGCAGGCTCAACCACTTCACTGTTACTCAAGTTGAAAGATGCGTAATGCTGAGTCATTACGCCATAGAAAACACACACCTATGAAAAGGGGATAGTTTCGTAATGTTTGAAAGTTAAAGAAGCATTCCCCTTGGTCGGCGGGTTTTTGTTTGAGCATATGTGTATGAACGCTATCATTGTCCCAGCATTAGTTTATGTTGTAGATTTGACGGTGGCGTGCCATATCTTTCCCAATTATTAGCTTGGCACGCCAGTACAGCTTTGCGTGTTTATTTCACCGCGGTGGCTTCAACATTCAAAGCTCGCAAGAAAAACACTGTTTGAGATTGAAGGCAATAGGTGTACGTTAAGGTGCTCATTCTCTTTTTGACAGACGTGACACTGATCAGAACAACAAACGATGTCAAATAAAGTAGAGGGAATATAATTGAATGTAATTCTAATATTGTCACACACCAAGAGCCATAGAGACAAGACAGGAATAGTGGGGCAGAAAGACACGAGCGTGTATCTTAAAAAGAAGCGCTAACACACACTTCTACTTTGTTCTCTCTGCCCTTTTCGACTGGCTAGGGCTTGTCACCTCACAACTCTAGGTGACATTATTCCCTTTCCATTGGAGCAGCTGCTCGATGCTCATACACAAAAGGACACCAAAGCTTATGAGAAAAAAACGGTAGAAACGATACTTATAATGCAGAGGGCATATGCAGGTGCAAAAAATAAAATGTTGTTTGTGGTTGGTGCTAAGAAAAAAGCATTAACACAGTTCACACTTCATTGAAGACCCAACGGACAACGTCAAAAAAAAAGAAAATATTTTCTGATCGGGAACAATAAGGCGAGTATCACCATGTAGAATAAGGTTTTATGCCGACGACATGCACAATCTCTGTTCTTGGTGAGTGGCGCTGGGTCGTTCCCAAGCCTCCGTCTGGAATGACTTCACAGTTGACCTCGTTCAAACTTTGTAATACTTTGTAGGGTTCAAAGTACTTGCTGAGGTTTTTCTCGCTGAGACCTTGCCGTCTTACAGGAATCCAAACCTCCACTTGGTCGCCAGGTTTATGGGTGACTTGTCGATGTTGGATATTGTACCTTCGAACGTCTTCGCACTGCTGCAATCTTATGTGCAAGTGAGGTAGTTGACGTGCTTCCTCTGCATGCTGAATGAAATCCTCGACATCAGGAGTTAACAGCTCGTGCTGGTCAATGTCACAAGGAATCATAGCATCTAGAATGGTTTTCACGTCCCGACCGTAAACGAGGCGGACGGGTGCGAACCTTGGTGTTTCCGTAAACGAGGCGGAAGGGTGCGATCCTGGCTGGCTCGTCATTTATTGTGATGGTTAAAGACGTTCGTAACTATGTTTGTTGATAGCGGACGAGAAAGGATTAACATGAACTTTTTATTTCATGGCATGGGTGGAACGGCTGACGGCACACGGATGCGCTACCATGTGCAGCGCCGTTGAATCGGACGTCACGACCAACCCAGCAGCCTGGGTCGCAACTCCCGAGGTCCAAGATCAGGCCACGGCTCACGAGGACCACACCCGGTAGGCCTCGCCCACGAACCTGCTCGCGGCCCCTGCACCCAGGCAGGAGCCATTCGGCAGGCTGGGTCCTTGGACCTTGTACAGGCCGACGGACTCGACCTGGCCGACACGTACGGGTCTCACGTGCGGCTCAGGAACGCTTCCAGGAACTCGTCCTCTCGAGCGGCGCACCGCTTCCTCTGCCTTCGTGGCCTCAACCCTCGAGCTCTCTTTTCCGCACGTTCCTCCTTCTTGGCCAGGGCACCGCCAGGTACCCTCGGGTGCACACTGCAGCTCATGAGCTCGCGGCCCACGTCCGAGTCTGGCGCGTCGCTCGGTACGGCTCGGCACCGCTCGGCGATCCTCGATTCAGCCAGAACTCCCTTGGCACCTGGATACTCGGCCACCCTGAACCTCGCCCGGCTCCGTTCTCCTCTGTGCGCACTCCCGCGTCTCGCCCGGCAGAACATCTCGCTCGTCCCTTGCCGAACTGCGACGCTCTGGTGACACCGGTGCTTGATGGCATGGGTGCGGCCACGGAGCAGTCAACCCACATCGGAGACGCGATGCTCCATGCGGGGAATGGCCAGCCCGTCCAGCGAACAGCTTGCGTCGAGACGCGATGCTCGGCGCAACCGTGACCATTAGCCAGGCCACGTTCATCGCTGTGCCGAACGGCTGACCGTGGAGACGCCTCGCCGAGATCCGCGATGCCCTCGGCAAGGAAGAGAACAGCAGGCCAGGCCGCGCCCCGAGATGCAGTACTCGTGCCGGCAATGCCGCCCCAGCTGGTGGTTGGACGGCAGCGACGTGGACGGCCGCGGCGTGGACGGCCGCGTTCCCTGGCCGGAACTTGGATCGCCTGCGTCCGACACTTCGGCCCACTGTCTCCCGTCTGCCGCTGCTTCGGCTCGTCCTCAGCCACAAAGCCCACTGCCACGTGATGGTCGCCCGTGGCCCAATCGTGGCACGCGACTTCTAGGGGCCACCACAGGTCATCAGCTGATTCGCTGACACTCATGCGCACATTACACGCGCCTTGCACCGCACTTTCGTCGTTGTTGTTTCCGTCCGTCGTTGTCGACGGCAGGATACTGTCCAACGTTTTATGCTGCACATTCATGTACATTGAAATCATGTCCACCAGCGTTTTGTTTTGCCTTTCTGTCAGGCCATTAGTCTAAGCGGTGGTATGCAGTTGTCTTACCGTGGTTCTTGTAACTGAGCTTGAAGATGTCGTCCAACAGTTTTGCCGTAAACACTGTCCCTCGGTCAATAATGAGTGATGATGAATGATGGGGTGCCGTGACGAAGCAGAATGTGGTGCATGAAAAACTGGGCGACGTCAGATGCTGTACCGCGTGGCAGTGGCTTCGTCTCAGCGTAATGCGTCAAGCGATTAGTTGCGACGATGGTCCACTTGTTTCTGGAGTGAGACAAAGAAAACGGTCCAAGGAGCTCCATCCCAACCTGGTCAAACGGCCTACGCGGGGGGTTCATGGGTTGTAGGAGGCCTGCAGGCTTTACAGGTGGTGACTTGCGACGCTGATATTCGCGGCACCCTTTCATGAAGCGTTTGACACAAGCTGCGAGGTTAGGCCTGAAATATAGCTGTCGTACCCGGTCGAGCATCCGTGAGTATCCCAGATGGCCGGATGTCGGCTCATCGTGCCAGGCTAATAGAATGCCATCACGAACATCTTTAAGAACGACTGGAAGATTAAATCTGCTGCCGACACCGGTGTTTTTCTTGTATAATATGCCGTGTCGTAAGCAAAATGACGGCAACATACGGGAAAGTGGACGACGAATATACGCGGTGCTGCCTTCTAAGTGATCGATGATGGGCCTTAGCCCGGGGCCCGCTCATTGCTTACTGAAAAGGTCCGCCCCACTGAGAGTCCCCAGGAAGGCACTGTCATCTTCTACAACGGTATGGTTGTATTCCTGAGGTGCTCATGGTAGCCTATTGGCATCTTCATGCTTTCTATCCGACTTGTATACGATGGTGACATCGAACTCCTGAGGTCACATACTCCATCGAGCCAGAGGGGTATCGGAGGTAAGCCAACCAACAAAAAGTGTGGTGATTAGTCACAACTTTAAATGGGCACCCATAAAGATAAGGCCTGAACTTCGTCGTCGCCCATATTACCGTTAGACATTCCTTCTCTGACGTTGAATAGTAGGTCTGGGCACGTGATAAAGTGCGGCTTGCGTAGGCAATCACACGTTCAATCCCATCCTGCGTTTGCACCAAGATAGCTCCGAGACCAATGTTGCTTGCGTCAGTGCGCAGCTCTGTGTCAGCGTCCTCATCACAATGATCAAGTACTGGAGGGGAAGTCAATCAATGTTGCAGTTCCTCAAAGGCAGTCGCTTGTTCGTCAGTCCACAGAAATAAGTGTCGTCACGCGTAAGTCTTATGAATGGCTCCGCAATCTTAGAGGTTTTCGATAAAGAGGCGATAGTATGTGCAGAACCCCAGAAATTGTTGAAGACTTTTCTTGTCGTTCGAAGTTCGAAAAGCGGCCACAGCGGCAGTCTTCTCGGGATCGGGCTGAACACCTGCAGCACTCGCAACGTGACCCAAGAACTTCAGTTCTTTGTAGCCGAAATGGCCCTTCTCACTCTTGAGTGTCAAGTCAGCGGATCGTATAGCTCCAAGAACACTCCGAAGGCGACAAAGATGCTTGTCAAACGTTTTTGAAAAGACAAAGAACCATCAAGATCGACGAGGCAACTTTTCTACTTGAGGTCGTCGAAAACAGTATTCATATTCGTTGGAATGTGGCCGTAGTGAAACAGAGGCCGAACTGGAGCGCACAGAATTCATACAGACCGTCAGGAGTTACAAAAGCCGTTTTTTTGTGGTCACGTTGATCGACTTCCATTTGCCAATAACAACTTTTGAGGTCATTTGAGGAAAAATACTTTGCTTGCCTCAGCCTGTCAAGAAAATCGTTCACTCGAGGCAACGGGTATACGTCTTCCTTTGTGACGCTATTAAGCTTTCTATAATCGATACAAAAGCGAAGTGTACCATCCTTCTTCTTTACAAGGACGACTGGCGATGAATAAGGGCTGCTATATGGCTGTATTAGACCGTCTTGAAGCGTTTCCTTCACTTGCCTTCGAATGGCACGTCGTTCGGTTGATGAAAAGCTGTAAGGCTGTTGCCATATAGGGTGCGCGTTGCCGTAGGTGATAATATGGTGTTTGGTAATCGATGGCTGACGGATGCTCAGTGAACGTGCATAACAGGCGTGGAACTTTATCAACAGGTTGTTCATCTACCATTTGTTTTCGTCAGAAAGCGTTGGATTTACGTCGACACCCCAAAGAGGTGCTTCAGCATTATCGGTTGCCTCGGAAGCAAAACACTCAGTCACATTGGTTACTACACTCTAAGCCAAAAATGGCCAAAATGGGAGCAACGGCTGTTTTTACTCCTTCAGACCGACTGTTACTCTCCGAAAAGACCAAGCGGAACAAGATGGCCGACTTGTTCGAGAATGGGGGAGCAACTGTATTCATCTTAAGTTTGTAAGGGAGCAACGGAAGGAGGAACCGCTGTAAATGCTCTCGTCACGCAACGGTTACTCCCCGGCAGGACACCGCACACAAATATGCATGCCGCCCACATTGATATTCATGGGCCAGATTATTGTTTGTTCTGTGTGCCAAACTTCACCAAACCAAAACAGTGATTTATTTTAGCATCCGTAGATAATAAGATAGCAGCGCTGGCTGAACACAGAAGGCCTGAGAATACAGTACGGCAAATACCTAACACACGCAGCAGCAGAATGGAGAGTTGGCACGTCAAAGCGGACCGAACGCCGAAACACGTGCAAAACAACGATAAAAAAAGCCTAGACACGCCGTTCGTCCGCGAAGTAAGGGCGTCAAAGTCGGTCAAGCACCGAAACACGTGCATAAAAAGCCCCCCCCCCCCCCCCGCCCAGATATATCGGAGAAGAAAAAAAAAAGCGGACCCAGACGCGCTTCTCATCAGCTATACACTTAGTAGCACGCTTCACCATGTAGTTTGAGGGCAGAATGACAAATCTGCGCCATCTGCGCCCGCACGACAAGTGTGGCGCTAGTGTAGCAAACGATGTAAGTTACAAAGTAATTTTTATTCAGTGTTTATGTTGACTAGCTCTAAATAAAAATTACACTAAACTTTTTATATTTATTTATGAGTTTTAGTGTACCTCAGTTTTTTTATAATTGTATTAGGAGAACACACTGAAATTATTGCGCTGACGCCTGAGCTGCCACTGCTCGACGTTTTTTTTTTTCGGCGCAACTAGGTTTGCGTTCGCACTACTTACTCATTTTCATATGGTCTGTGGTTGGCGAGCACATGGACGTGCCGGCTTGTGAGCTATGTTTTGATCGTGTGTGTGTGTCGCAGATTTGCGTTTCTACTTATTCGTGATGAAGGTTAGTGTATATTTATCTTTATGGAGCGCGAAGTAGTTGTGGATTTTGCTGCTGGGTGGAACAAACACATCGTAAACACGTCCTCAGCTATCTGCAAGCCTGTTCGCTCGTCGGACAAAGGACTGTGCATGCATCAGCGTGCAGGTGAGTGGCATTTCCAGCAACATTTAATGCTCTTACAATACATTGTTGAGTGGTTGCGCTATTGAAAGAGAAATGATTTGCTCTTATTCACCGTATCCATTGCTAGCCGTATCGGACTAAATTACCTCTATTACCGCCTGCATACCCTCTTGCTTCCCCTGTCACCACTGCTGTGCCAGTGTACTTTTGCAGTTAAAAGTTCATTTCCGCAACACCTCCTCGCTTGAAAAAACATTCGGGCGGGGTTGTAGCTGCATTCATACTGGCACTTTTCTACCATTGGCTTTATGCAATGTTAACGGCTGAGTGTTGGGGCCTTGGGCCGCATTTTTTAGAGATGTAAAGTGTATGTAAATCAGTGAGTGAACAAATCATTGTCGCATCACTTCACTGGCATAGCCAGGCGGTTGCGCACAGAATTTTTTTAGGCCGGGCGTAGGGAGCCCAAATTGACGACCATATTCGCTTGCCCGGCCTATTCAGATAAGTGGACCCCCCCCCCCCCCCCCTCTCCCCGCACGCCTAAAAAAAAAAATCTGCCCACATCACTGCGTCACTTGCTTCACCTCTGCGCTGAACGTACTATTTTATAAGCGCACCATCAAGCGAGCAGTTTACATATTGGCAGAACAATTGGAGGAGGAATGACCCAAATCTTTCAGATTTCTTTAGTGATGCAAAACCTTAGCAAACTGAATATTGTAAAAGACAATCATAAATGCTGCATGTTCTCGTTAGCGCTGTCATTATTCTGCATCATGAAATCTTTATGCGCTGTGAAAACTTGGCATGCCGTTGAAGTCACATATCGACGTTAATACCAATCGACGAAAATTTCGACAACCTCAATAACGCCGTTTGGGATTTGCCGCATGCACATAATTAGGCTGATTCCCACTTGGCTGTTCTTAACCTGACTTCACTGCTACCAAATGAAACAATATTTGATGCATGTCTTTTACTTTTTTTTCAGGGATATGACACAAATTTGGTTATACTGCAGATAAAGATGCTCCCAACGATGCTAAAGTACAGAAAGCAAGTGAATTTTGGTAAGTGCAGACTTTTTGTACTACGTATATGAAAGAATCGCTTTTTAGGGGCAAACTGTGCATGTGTTGGCCAGAGAATAGTTCATTATGCCACATGGTTACACTGGCACTGACAATTCGACATGGCTCCGCTGGCCCGTGTGTGTGCTCACACTGTTACCGTTAACATAAAATGCTTATGTTTTCATTGCAGGGATTGCTGTTTGTACTAAAAAGCCAACTGCCAAGATTTCTTTACGCTGGTACTCCTAAAAGTATGCTTTCCCTATTTACATGGATTTCGGCTTGCACAAAGCATAACACTTGGGCCTAGATTCACAAAGCTGTCCATGCGCAGGCCTTCATAACAGTGTTTCTTGACTTGCCTTTAACCTGTTTTCTGCAGATGTTTCGTGGGTTTAAAAGTGCCACAGCATGTTGACCTCCCCCACTCTGAAATATTCGCGTTCAAAGTTCCGCAAGAGTGGGCTTAACTTTCTTGTGCACCTCTTTGCTAGTCCAAGATACTGAAGTGTTATGCTCTTACTAGAGGTGGCAGTGTTTCTAATGTTTGTATTTCCATCACATTGACCAAGTATGCGATCTTGGCTTGACTGGTAGCACATCCTCAACAAATGTCTTTGTGGCACATGTAGAAGGCAGTACAAAATAAATAGGCAGACATTCACACCGGGAGCTAACTTCTAATAATGCTTTTTTTTTTTTGGAAACCATGGTGTGCTTATTCCAATTTGTCTAACAAGCTGTAACCTGTTTGGCTGTGAACCAACAAGACGTTGAACTAATAAAAGCTTCACATCTTGTTGCTCTCAAATATATATGTATTGGCAAGCTATCTGTGACACTGTCAAACAAAGAATCAGAAAATGTGTGCATGCCTTAAGATATATTGCTTCGTTTACATATCTCGTGGCTGTGACTCGTCAACCGAGTGAACAAATGCACCCTAGTTTTATAAATTTAAAGCATTTTTTGAAGGTAGCACGGTCTACATTTATTTGTCTATAGTTTTGTCCAGCCGTTTGCGTCAGGTACAAAGAAATATACTGAAGATTATCATGTAGCCTCTGCAAATGGTTGCTTTCAAGCAGGCTTTGCATGCTTGGCTTGTGCCTACAGGTATTGCACAATTCAAGACGCAGCAGCGTATTATAGAACAGTAGAATCGAGAGCAACTATGTGCATGAGCTAAATAAGTATTTTAACATGAGCGGACAGTACGTGTTATTTGCCACACACATGACCTCATTTAGAATGCCCATTGGTGAATGGGCTCATAGAAATGTCACTCAGCTGTGTATAGGAAACAAGTTAACTGAACCTAAGGGTATCTTTAGCTACTACAAATATGCCTTGTTGAGGTGCTGCACATTTTCTTCCAGAATATTGCTGTCTGAGACATCATGTGAAGAGCGTCTACCACATCAGCATTTATATGGCTTGCCAAGTAACGTTTGGCCGAACCTTCCTTTTTCTCACATTTCGTTTTGCAGTAGACATCCTAGAATGTAAGCGCTGCTGCAGTGTGTGTGACTCATTGTTATGAATTGATTCTGGCATGTTTAACCTCACACTTCTATTTTTTTTCTTGAAGCAATGAGATGCTTCACATATGCCTGCGGTGACGTTCTGCTGCGCTAGCCTGATGGAAACACCAGCTGCGAAACTTGAGTTCTTCAGAATTGGAGAAGTTGCCCTTCTCTCACCAATGATGACACAGACTGCCCTATGCTAGAAATTCAAGATTGTTTTTCCACGGATGACGCAGAAAACCTTGATGTATTATGGTGTTTGTTTAGTGCTGGCTGTGGTGTGGCGAAGTCTACTTTTACGTGTGGTCAAACGTCGCCTCATAAAAAGAACAATAAAGCATTTATTTTCCTTTCAATATTGTCCACTTTTTGTGTTAGAAGCACCCAAGCAGTGCTCTTCCAAGGAGCTCGCCATGTGTTAAGCGTGTGACGAGCATACTCGAGATAAATACTCATTTCCCCAAGGAGTAACTGGAAGCATGTGCAGTTGGTTTTCAGAGAGTAACTGCGAACACGTGGGAGGAACGGTAAAGAGTAACTGTTGCTCTTAGAAGAGCAACTGGTGGGAGTAACTGTTGGTCTGCAGGGAGGAACTGGAGGGAGTAACTGTTCATCCCCCGAAGGAGGAACTGAAAGGAGAGCAACGGTTCCTCCATCTGCAGTTACTCCTTTTAGGAGAGTAATGGGAGTGGCAATGCAATTGCTCCCTGAAAGGAGCAACCCCTATACCCCTGTTGCTCCGTTTTGGCTTAGAGTGTAAGAAGGGAGAGGCGATGAAAGTACCAGGGAAAAGGTGTCGGCGCTCGTAGCTGAAGTTTGTTACAAGAACCTCGCAGTGTCCAGCCTGGAGGTCTGTTAGGCTTCGTTCTATGCAGACACCCTGGGAAAAAACTAGGGGTCGATTCCTCTCCGCCACCACTTCACTATGTGCTGATTTGTTAGATGCCATTTGAACCATAACACTTGAGCGCGATGGTATCGCTACAGCATCGTCAATTACGCGCTGAAATACTCGATCGTGGCTGGGAGCAGGCTCTCGTGTGGCGCTTTTTGTTGAGAACGTCACGAGGCATTGTACCGTGCTCCCTCAGCAAGTCCATGGCAATGATCAGGTCTCAAGAACACTAAAGGACGACGCTCGAGCTGACAACAAACGTCAAACCACGAATCTGTATTCGTGCTGTGCAGATACCGAGTGGCGTGACGATGTGCCCGCCAGCAGTACGAATTGGCCTGAGGTTCCAGGGCATCGTAACTTTCTTCAGGAGAGTAGCCTGTTTTTCACTTATAATAGGGAAATCTGCACCAGTGTCAACTAAAGCACTGACTTGGCGACCGTCGAGCAGCCCTAGAATGTCTAATGAAATCTTTGCAGAACCAGCTTGCATCGGGGAATCGTCAGTTTGCGGAAGCGTCGGTAGGAGGCCTTGAGCTTGTCCAGTATGAGCGACCTCACCCCCGAAGGTCGCTGTGGTTAGTTTTACCGGCATAGACGGAGTGACCCACCATGAGCCACGCTCAAATAGGTACGGTGATTAGGAGAAAATTGCCACGATGAGGGGGAGCGTGACTGGAGGAAGGATAACAAAGTTCCGCACTGCTGAACCACATACTCTTCAATTTCAGGGGCCGATGACCGAGTCTTGGTGGTGGTGAGTTCATCAAACTCCGCGTAGTCCAAGTTCTCGGTAAGAACACTGTCGGTACAGATGCAGCTTCGCCACAGCGGAAGCAGAGACGACGTCGATGTTTGGCGCACACCAGACATCTGATTTCAGATCTGGTGAGGTGCGCTGTAATTTGGCGCCGCTTAGACCGTCTGCAGCATGACTGGGGCCCCAGTGAGATGCGGAATTGAAGGTGTAACCGGTTTCCGCAAAGCTTGAGCATGCGATATGCGGGGGAAGTCACTGGGTGGTTGATAATCCCGCATGAAAGACGGTTCTCTTAAGGAATGCTGGACTTCATCTGGAACAATGCTGGACAAAGAGGAGGTAGTGGGCTGCGAGGGCACTGAGAGCTTCTGAAGTGCTTCGCGGATGACTGAACTGAGCTCTCGGAAAAAATCCATTTGGCCACCGAAAGATCCCAAGTAGTCAATTGTTGAAGCGTTGACGTGCCGTTCGTATGACGGGGCCAAGTGCCTAAGAGTGTTTTCGATGGTGATGGCTTCTGTGAGAAAGTCTGACACAGTTTTGGGTGGACTGCGCACAATCCCACCAAAAAGCTGCTCTTTCGCCCCACGCATGAGGTACCCTACCATCTTTTCTTCTGGCATGCCGGTTTCAACTCGGTGGAAAAGACGCGCCATGTCCTCGACATACATCTCAACCCCTTCGTTCGGCATTTGTATGCGGGACTGACTATTGTGCTCAGCTCTCTCCCTACGGGCAGGGCTGGCATATGTCCCAAGAAGCTGGCGCTTGAAGTTTTCCCAAGATGTAAGGATACCTGCGCGGTTTTCATACCACCACGTGCGCTATCCAAAAGACTAAAATACACGTACCGCAGTTTGTCTGCGTCGTCCCACTGGCTGTACACGGCAACGAACTCGTAATAAACAAGCCAATTTTTGAAATCCTCAAGTGCAGAGCCATGAAAGGGATTTGGCGTTCGCGGTATGAGTAAGGTGCAATGAAGCGGCGTTCTGCCGTTCGTACCGATTGGGTTGGTGTCGGTAGGGCTGGTCAGAGCCGCCATGTTGTTAGCGAGCAGTCCAAACTTAGGGCATTGTCCTCGAATTCTTCTGCCGGCGCGGTGCACAGGAGTGACTACCGGTACGACGTTTGAGTTCTTGCTATGCGGAAGGGTATGGTGCATAGATTACCAAGCACGTCCACCAGTTTGTCAGGCACCAAGAGCCGTGGAGACAAGACAAAAACAGCCGGACAGAAAGACACGAGCGTGTATCCTAGAGCGAAGCGCTAACACTCACTGTGGTAATATCATTGTGAAGGAAGAAAAGTGGAAGAAAAGATAACTTGCCCCGGGCAGGGACTGTATATGCGGCCTTGGAATAACACGTGTGATGCTCTACTAACTGAGCTACCGAAGTGGCTATCCCGCCGTCGACTTTGTACGGTATATATGTGCATTGTACAGTATCACAGGCTGCCAGTATATTGGCAGCATGTGAGTGCACGGTGAGTGTGGAAGACTCTTCTTCTTTGCCTATTGGTGTCACTTATCACGTGATTCTATTAGGAGCTGGCAGCTGACCAATAATACCTTGTTTACTTCTTGAAGGCATACAGTCTGCCAGAACCAGACTATTGCTATGAATGAAGAAATTAAGCGTATATACACATGAGGGCCTGTTTTCTTTGTTAGACACAGTGTAATTCAAAGTTAACAGACAATAATGCCAGTAAAAGTATAGGCAATATAATATGAAGTAATGGTAATGTAAATGTTACAAAAATTGTACGAAAACAGAACATTCAGCAGAACCAAGTTTCAGATTAGTTTTTTTTTCACTGCACCTCACCGTGTTTTGCCGCCCTTCTAAGCTTTAGGTTCTTCGAGACTTCCTCGTTGAAGGATTTAATGTAACCTTTCCTCTAGAGGACTACGACGCTTTTCAAAAGTTCAATTGTTTAAATAATATTGCAACGCACCGGGTGGAAAAAGCTGAAGCCATTTGTCGGACCAAGCCGATTCGCTCATCGGCCAAGAAAGAAGCAACGGAAGCCACTCGGTAAACGAATGAGAGGAATGAAAGTTCACAGCAAGTCTCCTAAAGAAAAATATTGTTATGAACTACCGCTGGAAAGCCTATATATATAAATGTGTCCTATTTTACTTCCTTGAATCTCTACGGACAGCCACCTGACTCAGATTTTTCTGCTTATGCTCTGGCTTAGGGCCTACAAGTATGCACATAACCCAGGCTTTATTGAAATTTGAAGGAGAAGCACTGAAGCATAGCTGAATGGAGAGATGGAGGCAGCAGTGAAAGTAAAAAGTGGATGGCGTTCAATAATAACATTTCTTGTAAAACATAGAAGCATTAAAACTGTCATGACACTAGTAGGCATGCTATAATTTTTAGATCCTCAGTGGTACTGTGGTTCCCGATATTTTACACGCGCCTTGCAACATTTCTGCCAAGTCAACGCAGCGTGCTAATAACGAACTGTGTTTAAATAAAAATTCTATAATTCTAAAATACTTCCGAACGCTGATAAACCCAATAAAATGAATTATATAGCAGGTATTTTCAACTGCGGACTGCAACAGCACTAGGTACCCAATTAGAAAGAGAAAGAGATTAAAATGAGGGAAGGGCAGGGTGGTTCACCAGTAATTGAAGCCTCCGGTTTGCTACCCTGCACTGAAGGAAGGGAAAATGGGCAATAAAGATGAAAAAAAAGCGAAGAGCGAAATAGACAAACGAAAGGGAAAAAAAGTGAGCTAGGGCGCTATAGCCTATTCAATAGGCCACTACCACGCAAACAGTTCAATAACTCCTTCACTGATTTTCAGTGCGAAGACAGGTTATATCGCCGTTCAACCATTGTCTGTTCTGACAAGGGTCTTTCAAGGCGAGCTAACGCAGCAGCTAGCTGCCGTCTTTGCACGCTGTAACGAAAACAGTGACCGAAAACGTGCTCTATCGTTTCATCGCTGCCGCAATGATTGCGAGCAGCACTGTCTTCTTGTATTAGATTTGCCTATATATTTCGAACTATTGAACATGAAATATTAGCTCACCCAGAAAGCACCCTGAAGTTACGCTGAAATTCAGGACAACCAGAAAACGGAAATATAGGTTTTCATGACAGCTGCGGTGGGAAACTTTACAGATTCATACTCTGGAAATGGACGCGTTTAATTTGAACGTTTAACGTAGTAAGGGCTTGCTCAAGTTATTGGCCGTGTTTGCTGGATATCTCCTGGAATGTTTGCTGGAAATCTGAAGCCCAAAATGTTACTAAACAAATGGTTCAAGTGGTCTCCAACTTTAGAGCTTGTGTATTTTGTTTGATACACCATGATTCAAGAATGCGTTTTGCGTGGTTGTGGGGCTATGAGCGCGATCGTTGGCCTGACACAAGCTGGCCGACAATAAAATGCTTGGCGAAAATAGTGAATTGTCGTAAGGTGCTCGGGAAGCGTGGAGTCAGACTCTACGAAGGGTGATCGCGGGACCACGTTGAAGGATGGCAGGAAGGTGGAATGAGAAAGAAGGAACAGAGATAAAAGATCATGTAACAATAAACTTGCTAGCTGGAATGTACATCACAGCAAAGTAACCAGTGTACTGCCTACTCGGACGACCTTGCTTCGCTTCTTACGGTTAGCAGGAAAAATGAGTTATGTTCCGTAGGAGACAAGTTCTTGCAACACATGTGCTAGTGGTCACCACAAGATTGCTTGGAAGTGAACAAAAGCAATACTGAAGCCGTAAGTTTTCGACCAAAATAAATCTCTCTTGTTATTGGTATCATGCTTAAGTTTGAGGATGAGCGAATTGAAATGGTCCGCAACATCAAATGGCACGGTCTTTTGGCATGCAGTTGCAATGCACTTCGTGAGGAATGCAAAGATGTGCATTGTGCTTTGCCTAATTTAGGTACCTAAGCCTTTTTGATTGCTTTTTTAGACAGGTAGCACTATAAAAATGTATTAGCTACTTCGATACCCATTGTCCTTTATTCTTCTTTCCTCTAGTTGATGAAAATTATGAGTAGTTTGGGACCTCACGGCTGCTGGAATTTGAATGCGCGGCATCAAAATGTGGTTGGCCAGATGCGTTTCCACCAACCGATAATTTTGGAGCTTACAATACCTGTAGTCACCGCTAGCTCGAAAAGTGAAAAAAAAGTGGCGGTTCTTCTCTTCTAGCCAGTGTTCCCTCGCGCACTCAACCTGTTCAACACATGGATAAGGGGAGGGCAAGGGGTTTGAAGATAACACAATAACGAAGTCACTTGAGTGCTAAAAATTGGCCCCATGTTTGCATGTTTCACTGCAAATATCGTCAAAAGATGATAGTGTTGTGTGTGCAGAGAGTGAACGAAACGTTTATTTGATGTTCTGCGCAAGAAAATTGGTGAATTGTATTCTGGAGGCGCTGCGTTAGAGAGTCTCGATCCGTGCAGCAAAGGCGAACGAGCGCAGCAATGCACGTTAAGGTCAGTAGATGAAACTAGTTTTCAAGGTAGCATCACTCATTGTTTCGAGCCATCCTGCTCACTCTTTCGCTTACCCCTGCTTTTTGCTTTTTTCTGCCATCCGCATCTGTAAATAGTGCATTCATTGCACGTAATCTTGTAAATGGCTCGTGGTGTTATTTATTATTATGCGAAAGGTTCAAAACGAGTACGCATGCGCATATGGCTTCAATCGGGTTCTCGCCGCGACCAAAGACGAAATCGTAGCCAGGACATAAAGTGAAGAGAACGAGCGTCTCATTGTGCGCCAAGTCGACCAAGATTGTTTCGCGGCTCTTGTTCAATGCAACATCCACGTTTTGCAACAATGCTGAGTTGAGGTAAAATAACACAAAACGGTTCCGCTACCTTCGCCTTACCTCGTGCTTTCCGAGATGAAGCACACCATGAAGTGTAGCTATGAAACATTTCACGCGAATGCTTTCATGCAACTCCGTCAAGGTACGTCAACGCGGATCTGCAAAGCGAGTTTATTTGTCGGTTCTTATTGAAATGCCAAACACCGTTCTAATGCGCGTTTGTGCCTTCTAGTTGGTATAAATACTTGTCAACAGATGGAGGGTGTAATCAACGCACCTTTCGTTAGATTTCGAGCATGAACAGTTCACGCTCGAGCCGAAACGCGCTTCTTCAAGAAACCTCACCAGTAGATCTCTAACTTTTCAGAAAATTCCGGGAACCGCCCCAGAAATCACCAGTAGATCTCTAACTTTTCAGGAAATTCCGGGAACCGCCCCAGAATGCGTTCGTACCACTCTGGTTATTCTTTTTTCTTGCATGGGCACAAGCACTCTGTATTCACTAGTCACAAAGTTATTCCCTAGGGTAACTGACAAGGTCCAGCAAGAAGCGCGTTCACTGTGTCGGAGCGCGAAAAAAACACATTCAGAGAAGTGGACTAGTTAAAACTGGACGGACTACGATGTACGACGCGAGACGCCATGCCTAGTGGTGTAAAATATAGAACTGCACAACGTTGACAGTTGAGCAATGCACATCTCGCTTGCTTTTGTGTTGTACGATTTATGTTCATAAAGGTAACCGTTTATTATAGGACTCATTTTGTTCCAATTTGTTTCGTTTGCATCTATTCACTATAGGAACTGAACCCAAGCATTCGCTTTTTTATGAAAGTTTTGAACCTTCTTGGGGGCGCTGCAGAAACATAGGTGAGAAGGAAAGGGAAAGATGTCGCTACCTTGGAAACTTCTTTCATCTATGAACCTTAAGGCACGGTAGACATGAGCGCCATCTGTCATTTATCTTCTAAAGGAAGGAAGGCGTGCGCGCCCGCAGAGAAAGATGCGCGCCTGTCTTGGAGGCAATATGGAGTAAAATGAAAAGCGATGGGCAGGTGCCACCACCATGTTGTCTTAACAAAGCGTTGGAAACACTTGCCTTTTTGAGCATCGAGTTGCACTGTCAGCGCCGCGTAATAAACGCCAAGGTCCTTATAATTACTTGTGTGTACCTATTCTAGTATAAAGGCGCACATACAAGGCATCGACGTGTTCTGTGGTGTCTGAGATAAGCGCAATAATTGCTTTTAAAGACGACAGTCTTTCTTGGGGAACTTCAACGCAGAAATTTTGGTCTCTCTGTCTGTCTGAACGTTTGAATATTTGTCCACCTTTAACGGTAACTTAAACGGCACCAAAGGGACGAATCGATACTACAAACAGCCGATCCCATCTGCAGCGCCCACCAATATTGCTCAATGTTCAGTGTTCATACTTGTGCGATTGTCAATTAAAAAGCAATTATTGCGCATATCTGAGGCACCATAAAAACACGTCAATATTATGTGTCTGTATTTTTTTACTAGAAAAGGCATACATAAGTAACTCTAAGGACCGCTGCGTTTATCACGCTGGGCTGACCATGAAACGCTTGTTCGCATAGGCAAGTGTTTCTAACGCTTTGCTAAGACAACACGGTGGTGGCACATACCCGTCGCCTTGCATCCTACACCTTATCACCTCCGAGGTGGGCGCGCAGGGCGCGCGCGCTTCGTTTTTCAAGATAACTACCAGATAGCGCTAATGTGTCACGTGTGACGTGACTTGATGCGCTCATTCGTCTCTCCTGCACGCTCGAGGCACTCTAAAGTAGTGCCTCCAGAATACCATTCCCATATTTGCTTGCGCAGAACATCAAATAAAAGTTTTTTCACTCTCTCCAGACGCAAGACTGTCGTTTTTCGACGACATTTGCATAATAACATGCAGATACGGGGCCGATTTATTAATTTACAATCGCACAAGTATAAGCGCTGAAACATGAGAAATATTTGTGGGCGCTGCGGATGGCGTTGACTGTTTGAGGTATAGTTTGGTGCCGTTAGGGTGATCGTTAGCGTGGACAATAAAGCAAATGACAGACCAAATATTGGCGTCTTTAAAATAGTCGCCATCCAGCTGTCGTCTTTTGCCGCACGTACTGGCGTGTCAATGGTGGCCACGCGGAGGATATTTACCGCTATTTCTACGATGTTGGAATGCCAGTACGTGCGACAAAAAAAAAGACAACTGGGCAGTGGAAATCTCAACCTGGAACTTGTTTTTTTTTATTTTTTTCACTCTCCTTAGCCTTCTGTATCAGCGTGATGATGGAGTAGAGTAGGCGAAGGGAGAACAGATTAGTACAAGACGCTGTCGCCTTTCTCATGGCCTGGTGCACGCTGTACATAATGTCATTACAAATAATATCTCTGATGACCATGGTATTTCTAAGGATTAGAAAAGGGGTGTTACTCAAGAATATTCACCGCTCAGACTTGCTCGTCGTCCGAGGAAGGATTGCATGAGAGGGTACAAGTTATGACCAGTCCCTGCAAAAGTTAGGACGAACAAACTTGCACTGTACCTATTTCGATTCCCGCTATACGGTGCTGCGTCTGGCCTTTTTTTTTTAAACACTGCAAGAGCTGTAAAACGACGTAATATTTGTTATAGCATAAGACAATTTGTAAACCTGCACGACGTCATAACGAGTGTTAAAAGTTTTTCATTTAATGTCAGTGATGATTACTGTATAGGACCAATACAACACTATAGTTTGTATTTCCATAAAGAAAACTTTGCATTTTTTTATCGAAATGAAACGGGCATAGTTATTGCACCAGAAGCGTGACCTTATCGCTAGCTTCTGGCTAAACTATAAAATTTCTTGGCTCTAATTTGTTTTATATACATTGAAACTTTGTAGACATCCCTCAAAGAGATGGTCGTGATGGGCGGCATTCACACGTATACCACATCAAGCGTTCGCTACATTTCTCCCTCAATACTGTCACGATGAACGGTAACCTCGAGTGTGAAGCTTTTGTTTTGTCACACTGTTATGAATGAAGACGACACATGTAGTTATTTTTTGTTAGTTAGTAACCGTAGTGTTTCGAAATGCTGTAATGGCACTAAAGGGACGTACAACCTGGTTGCGAAGGTGAGGAGTTACTTGTATGGAAAGTTAGCATTATGTGACCGCAGGGCTACTAGGAACAGTTGAATGTATGTTACACACCTCCCCGGCATGCCTGGATAAAGAACAGCTTGGGCTTGCCTCGCAGGGCCGGACAATTGTCATTGTTGAACTGCGCGTAGACGTCATTGACCAGGTGGAGCTCGTCACCATCCACACCCTCAATCATGTTCTGGTCTCCGTGTGACATCATAATTACCACCAAGCAGTCGGCGCTCGCCAGTTCTTCGGACTGCGCTGCCTCAGCGAGGAGTTCCTTCATTTTCTGTGTAAGAACGTGCAAACACTTGTCCCCAATTTACAGACGCCCAAAGAACTTGCTAGGAAATCTTCAGTTCTAACCAGTCACCTTCTTAATTGATGGAATAGAGGGAGATATTTAAAAAGTCTGAGATTGGGTTAGCGTATTGAAGTGCTGGCCCTTTCAAAACAGCAATATGTAATATCAATTCGTCTTCCATATCTCGAAAAATATTTCAATCTTTACACTTCAAGCGCTTGCTCGAAAAAAACAAACAGCATATAGTAATGTTTCAAGAATATTTTAAGCTGTATATCTGACGTTGCTTTTAGCTTCATACGTAATGCTTAGGAAATTCAGATGTAAGAAAGTAATGCAAGGAAAAAAGAAAGTAATACCGAATTCTAGTGAAAGTCTTCAAATTGACACTTCGCCAAATTTGTTACATGCCGTAGCCGCTTCTTTATTAGAGCGAATAAATATATAGCTAACGAAAACGTAAGTGTTAAGTGGCCACCCATTTGTGCGGTTCGGTAGTATTGCTCAGATCATGCGAATATGTCCAAAGGAGCCTAAATAACATGTACTTTACTTCAATGATGTTGAGTGATCGGAGACTCTGTGGTGCTAAAGGACCATTATTATCCGTGAAAGCGGCAACATTGAACTCTATTGTAAACTTTGAGCTTTTACTTGCTATTGACTAAGTATTGGTACTGAAAGTGCGTAATTACAATAACAGTTTGTCTAGTCGTAGGTATCAAAATTTTGGCAGTGGAGTCACAAAATATTGCCATTTCTTAAATTAAATCACAATATCATCTAAAAATGCATTGCGAATGCCTTTGGGGCTTGAAAGTGGCTGAATCACCCGGTATGTCCACAAAACGGGGTGTACAAAAATGTAAAAATTTTCAATATATAAATAATAATAATAATAATAATAATAATAATAATAATAGTATTATTATTACATGCTTAGGGTTCTCGCTGGTGCATTTGTGTATTAAGTTGTTGCGAGTACTGTGCCCAGTTGTTTAGACGAGAAACTGAGTACACAAGAAGTTGCTGTTTGCCAGGATAATGCAATGTGCAGTGCTTCGTTGCATACCAAAAATGCAGCATTCGTGGGTGGCAGCAGGGGGGTCGAACGAGGTACTTGCGCCTTTTCATGAAGTGTTTCACGGGAAGTGTTTGACCAAAATATGGCATGAAAATTACTTGAAAATGTCCTGATAGGATTCACACCGCTCATAGCTTGTATTGTGTGAGACATTGGCGTTAAAGAGAGCATTGACGCCGCGTACGAAAAAGATCATTTTACGTTAACGAAATCGTGAGTCGACTCACACAGAATCTCTCTGACTAAGGTCCAAATAAGTCTATCAGTCGGAGTGAGTGTGGCTCAGTATCATTTTACTCAGTCTGAGTTCGAGTATGTTCGATTGAGAAATGCTTGGTGAGTATGAGTCTTATAGTGGACCATGCGAGCAAAATACATTCATTGCGCCTGACTGACTTCCCAATTTAGCCCGCGTACCACCACAACACTGATATAAGTGGCGAGCCTTGTTTATACAATAAAAAAATTAGTCTACCTTCGAGTATCAGGAAGGATAGAAACTTACACAGCTAAATATATTCCATGATTAGTCGTATGTGGAACTGTTGCTCTACTAAGGCAAGCATGATTCGAAGAATGAAACAAGATCATTGCCATGCACGTACGTGGGCTTCGTTGTCAGGGTATACATCGCATTTGAACAAGAATGCATTGAAAAGGGCCTCCATGCGATCTTTGTCATGATCAGATCCAAAACGTGGCTCCTTGTAATATTTAAACTTGACGTTGTTGAAGATGAGGCACCTGCCTCTCGGTGAGAGACCCATGCGGTACACCTGCACAAGTGGAAAAGGCGACAATGAGTGTACCACCGATGTTCGAGAGAATATTGACTGGGTACGTCGTTAAGGTGCCGCGAATGCTCAGAACGGGCGTGTGGAGGAGTAAAAGTGCATAAGCGTATTTAGTACGTCTATAAGTCACATATAAGGATGGTCTGTTGCTAATATCTATAGAGTGGTAGCAATGCTGTGTCCAAAGATGAATCAGGAGATTCTTTGAAAAGCATTATAGTGTTGCTTAAAGCCAGTAAGTTTATGAAAAAACATGGAAGAAGCTGCTTTTTATACAAAGGATAAAATGCTCAAAACGATTGAGAAGAAAGCTTCACTCTGGGCTGCTTTCTGACCACAGGAATCCTTTCGACTAAATTGACCAGGAGGTATTTTCAGTGTAGTTAGTGAAGTATGGCCACAGAGAGCATAAAAAGTGTTCTGAATAGTTGACTACATAAAGGGGCGAAGGAAAACTGGATCATGAAACGGGAAGATGATCATTAGGAGAAATCAAACCGTTTGAAATTAGGCCTGCCGCTTTTGCCTGTGTGTGTATGTGTGTGTGGGCGTGTGTGTGTGTGTGTGTGTGTGTGTGTGTGTGTGTGTGTGTGTGTGTGTGTGTGTGTGTGTGTGTGTGTGTGTGTGTGTGTGTGGGTGTGTGGTGCTGTGATGACTGGGTGACATGGCCTTGCTCATACGCGATGTTTATTCCATTAAGCACTTCTTCCTTTTCGGCCTCTACCAACCATCCCTTCATACGTCACATGATTCCCCCTCTCCCCGAAGGAAGGCATGAATTACGAACAAGAAAATATAAACAAGGACAAGTTGAGAAGTCACAAATGTCAAGATGAACAATTGGTTTCATGGCCCAGTGGTGTTCCGTAAACTCGCAAAACTTCAGAAAAGAGTGCAGCAGTACGGTAAATGGGGAAGCTCTGTGGTGCGATTATATACTAATTCCAAATCCGGATGGAGGTGGTCTGTTCCATTGAGTCGCACGCGATTGGCCCATTCGAGCCGTGACGAATGCTGTGACGTTCTATGGGACGTGGAACGAGGTGTCACGTGACTGTTTTTCTCCGGTGCTCGGAGGAAGGCGAGGGAACGGTCGGAGAGACCATCCGAAAAGAACCGGATGGATTGAAATGGCTGCAAAGTGGCGTGGATTGGATTGAAATGAAAGGGCTTCGCGACTTTTCGGCATCCGAGCACTTAGACAACATGGGGTTTTCCAATGTCATGGTTCTTCGTCTCGCCTGTGGGGCAGCGGTTTAGCGCGTCGCTGAGCACTTGCCACAGCCGCCGCTGGTCGGCGACCGTGACGCCGTGCTGCAGCTCGATGGCTTTTGCCGCGAGCTGTGAATGTTCGGTCATAAAGGCGAGCAACAGTGCGCACTGACCCTCGGAAACGCGGATGAGCCGCTGCTGCTGGTGGCTAGCGGTAATTTGCCCTCCGCCGTTACTGTGGTCAACTGAGCCAACGGTTTCGAAGGTTGTGCCACAGAACCCCTACCAGTTTGGTTGCGCCGTTTGGTGGTGGAGATATGAGAACAGTAACTGCTTGAAACTGGGTTGTACCTAGCGCCACCACTAACCATACCGCTAAATTTAGCATTGTTTCAAAACAATAACAGTAAAAATACGTTTGGATTGTGCCGTATTGCTTCATGAACGTTTAAAAACTAGTTTCAACACATTTTAATAGTGATCAATAATAGTTAAATACTTCTCAACATGTTACTAACACTTTTTACTTTGCTCTACTGTCCCCAAGTCGTCGTCAAAATGATGACGCAGGCCTTCTTTTCCCTCTTTGGCTGTTTGCTTCCCCTTGTCGTCGCGACCACTGCGGACCGCCCACTTTTTGACAAAACCGACAAAACACCTCCGTTCGGATGTGGAATTTGTATATAATTGCACCACTGGTGGGAGAGGCTAGCTGTGGCGTTCTGGAGGAGGTAACCGCGTCTTGCGAAACTGCGCTGACCATAACACGACTTCAGCACCTGCAAAGAACGAACAAGGTTGGAAGTCCTTGTAACGTTTAAAGGTCGAATGTCGTAGGGGCCGAATTCTCTGTCGTACGCACTATATTCTGTGTCGCGGCTGAGACGGAATCAGTGCTTGCAGCCAGCGTGTACATAAATTGAAGCTCAATGAAATATGTCTATGTTCGTGCGTTGTACAAATGATAACGTTCAGTCTCTTTCGTCGTTTCCTGTGGCGTTGGCTCCGTTGATCACATCGTGGACGGTGTTTGAATATCTTGTGTAGAAGACTTCCTTGATGATTTTTCAGCGAAGAGAGCTCGGATGTTGACTTTGTCCTTCCTTTAGTTGGTGTCGTTTCTGACGACTTTCCTTGAGTCGTAACTGTGCTTGTGATGTCACTTAATTCATCGTCATGCTAGATCATGTAACTGCTGTAGTTACGGAATGTAACGGGGTAGTTTACCTTTAGTAACATGAGCCTGCTTGGCTTTTCAACTTGATGTGACCATTAAATAGTTAGGTACTCATTGAGGCCTCAAGATTCTTGTCAGGCAAAGAAGGTTGTGGGTTGGAATTAAAAGAAAGATCTTCGGAGGCTTTTGCAACGTCGTTCTTACCGGACGCTTTTGGTTCACGGCAATGCCTAAGAGGTGATGCTTCTGAGCCTCCTGTGTTGTTTGCACTCTCAGCTGGCTAGACACTGAACATCGACACCGTGAAAGGCGCCATTTTGTCATATATTACTTGTAAATCTTGGCCCGTCTGCGCAGCTGAAGAGTTGAACTTATCTAATGCGTGAATCTGTATTGCACAGTCTTCTTGCGTTTTATTGACTGTTGCACAAGCCTCAATGCTCAACCTTGTGGGGGTGCTGACACCCCCCTGTAAAGTTGTCTGCGCCGCGTGGTGCACGTGTCTTGCCCCAAGGCTTTATTTCGGTTGTGACCACCGCCGGGCGATAGATGGCGTTGTGTTCGCTTTGAGTACCACTGTTGGTAGAGTGGTAGCGCCGGTGGTGGCCCCTGGCGGAAGGCAGGCCTAAGTGGTGGGGGAGCGTTGAGCGAGTTTCTTCTGCGCGTGGCGGCTGCCGCGAACGGTTGTCTGTAGCGTGGGTCCCCGGTGCTCGGCACCGCGGGCTTCGCGCCGGGGTCCCACGTGGAAAGTCAGGCGTTGGCGACGCCGCCTTGGGTATGTGTTAAAGTGTTCGGTGTGTTAGTGTGTGTTTATCATGTTATTGTGTGTTTAGTGTGTCACTGCGTTATGTTGTTTTTATGGTAGCGTGTTAATTGAAAATCGTGTATCATTCGGCGGACGATAACGTCGTCTAAATTAGTTAATAAATGTATGTATGTTGTGTGCTTTGTACCGACCGCGTCTGCTGTGTCCGATCACTCCAAGAGCGTGGCGTAGCGATGCGCACGTTCGCCTCACCGAGACCCCACAACCTTGAGCAACCATGATGGCCGCTGAGCATGGGGTCGGCCGTACAGAGTATCGGCTGGTGCCCTTTAGAGTAACTGGTACCGTTCAGAGGGGACAAGCAGAAAAATGTACAGACAGACAGACCAAAATATTTGCGCCTCAAAACCGTCAGCAGGCTTTTTTCAGGGAAGCGCAATAAAGTGCAGCTGCTTCAGACCATTTGTTACACTAGGACATCAATCAATTAATTAGACACACTAACCACAGCATTTAAAGGGACACTCAAATAAACAATCAAGTCGAAGTTGATTGTTGAAATCGCAGTTCAGAAACCTCGTAGTGTTATTTTGTGCAAAAAATGGCCTATTTTGAAATGAAATTACATTTTAGTGCTCCGAATCCGGTAAGCAAACTTCAATTTACCCACCTCCAGAAGCGGACTGACCGCACCAACTCGCGTCACTGTTCCCATGCACAACATTGCACGGCTTTACTGCGCTAGTAGGAGCAGCAACAATGACCATTGATCGATTTCGCGCCATTGGCTTCGAGATTACAGACAATTTTGTTTAAACTGCGCCGCGCTAGACGGCATCACCTGTCCCATGTAACACGAGAAAATTGAATTTTTGAACCACTCGTCCTGTTCTGCGTAGTAACGTCCGATGGTTATTTTTTTTTCATGAATCAAACAGAAACGAACACGCAGCATTTTATTGCGTCTCTTGATGTACGGAAGGTTCCTTATTTAGCACAGTTAGATCGATTACTAGTGATTAATTGTAGGCGGTCCGTCTGATGTCATCGGGATGATTTTGAAAAATCGGTGCTTGTGTACTGGTGCATTTACCTTAATTTCTCGGTTAGTAGGGAACTGTTTTTGATAATATTCTCGTTTTAGAAATTGTCATACATTGAGCTTTAACTCTGACGTAAATTATTAGTTGACTTTAGTTTCCTTTTAAGTCTACTCTTCACTACTCTGGCATAAGTATGGTTCTGAGACGAATCGCAAGCTTACGGCGCGTTTGCAAAATAGTTGTATAGTTAGGTACAACTTTAGAAGACAGGAGAGGCCCCACCCAGATGACCAAAGCGCAGCAGTCTATTCGCTCCACGACTGAAGAAATAGTCCCACTCAAACAATTGTGATTGCTTCTAAGCGCCCGTTTGTCGGGATAAATAAATTTGTGTATCGTGAAGAGTGCTTTGGCAAAACTTTAGTGATAGAAGTAGCATACAAACACGTGTAAATGCTGGAATATCTGAATTAAAGCACTATTGTTCCTTGATTGTCATTGGCGAGCTTAAAACGCTCATTCCGGCAACTAGATGCTCAGGTATCTCACAGTGCTGCCAACGATTGGTAGTTTGCGCACTAAACTGGAAACAACTAACCCTAATGCAGAAATCAGGGCCACTGTGTACCAGCGTCTAGTGCCATGCCTGATTATGGGCCCAAAATGGCGCTGGTACCAGCGGCTTCCAGCGCAGGTTCTGGGACGCTGGAGCGGCAGCGTCCCAGTCAGTACTCTGCGCATAATGGCTTCCCACGAATAAAACGGGGGCGCCGATTCGCCTTAAGTAAATAAATATATTAGTAAAATAACGTGCATTCACAATAAAACTAAAAAATAAAAGTTAAAACAAAACACTTGACGAGATTTGAACTCGCTACCTCCTGATCTCAAACTCTAACTGAGCACGCTACCCACTACGCCACGCCAGTTTTTTTTCTTTAATTTTTACCTGTTTTTTACAGGTGTTCACACAGAAACATGAATGACAAAATACATTTGGACCAATATTTGATCCGAAGTGCTCACATTAAAATTTTTTCAGGTTGCACAATTCCTCTAACATTGTTAGCCAGCTGGGAGGTTCTTCTTGTTGTTTATACACCTCAGTGATATACCGCATATTTGCAATGAAGTTCTCCCGGACAGGACGTATGTTCTGGTCAAGATGTCTGTAAGCCATTGTGGTCTGCGAGATGCTGTGAAGGCTAATTAACATAATTATGTCGTATGGTATGCCGTCGTCATCATCCACACCGAGAAAACGAATGTCATGGCTTGTAATGGGGAGATCTTTCTTCAATGTTCTTTGAAGAATGTCCCAATAAAAGACAGCGTCCCAACAATGAATAAACACATGGTCTATCGTATCAGGTGTTTTAGAAAGTAAACAATTGGTTGTTCATGATACATCGATTCCCTTGTCCGCTAGCCACTGCTTTACGGGGAGAGTCCCGGAATTCAATTTAAAAAGAAAGTTCTTGCCCCTGCTTTTACTTTTATCCTTTTGACCCTTTTCAAAACGTCCTGTCCGGGTCCTCCATTGAACATAGATCTGTACAAAGGTGTTGGGAACAAAACATCACGGAGATCCCTGTACAGATTTTTTCGCTTAACAGTAGCAATATATTCCAACGAAAAGCGCACTCTCAAAAACTCAAAAGACTGTATAACTTCTCTAAAAAAAAACCAGTCATATATTGGCACATATCACTGTTTGTAGACACAACAAAATCTGGGATGCGTGATGACATTTTTACTTTTATCACTGTTTGCAGAAATTTGTGCCTTTGATCGTGAAGGAAAATAAACCGAGAGACAGCTTGTCTAATAAATAAATGACATAAACCGAGTCCGCCATTGCTAACGGGCTGGAATAAATAAGACCGGCTTGTACGTTCCCACGGTGATTTCCACACAAACACAGCAAAAATGCCGTGAAGCTTCTGTACATTGACGCTTGACATACAGATAACTTGCACGACATACCGGATTTTCGATATCAAAAACATGTTGCATACAGTAGCACGTGCGAATATAGACAGATCTCGACCACCCCAGGCATTTGTTTTTTGCCTGAGGGTTTCTGCTTCACCTTTCCAGTAATACGCGTTGTCGCGATAGCTGTCCAAGGGTACACCGGGGTACTTTAGGGGTTTGCTTTCCCATTTTACGTTAAGGTATACCTCGGGCCTCACATCACTATTGCCGTACCAAAAGGCAGTTGTTTTATGCCAGTTAATTACACACAACGTCATTTCACCAAATTTATTTGCCATGTAAACGACTTCACATATACTTTGTCTATCTTGGCAGAGTAATGCCACATCGTCAGTATATGCGAGTAATTTTATCTCCGTGCTCTGTAACCGAAAGCCTTGCACACTTGAGTTTTGAATGATTGATGGGCAAAAGGGTTCTAGGTAGATGGCGAATAACAATGCTGAGGCCGGGCATTCTTGTCTGATAGAACTTAATATTTCAATTTCTTAACTGAGCTGCTTATTGACTATCAACTGCGTTACACACTGTGAGTATGTCATCTTCAAACCATCAAAAGTTACGTCACCAACTCCCACATGCTTCAACACACTGCACAATACTTCATGGGAGACACGGTCAAAAGCTTTCTGTAAATCTTTCTGCATGATTGCTATTCGTTCTTCAAAGGCGTCACAAATCTCTAGTACACTTCTTACTATATGTATGTTTGTTGTGATTCTGGGACCCTTTATGCCGCATGTCTGGCGTGTCCCTACAATCTTTTCAATGATGTTCTGAATTTTCCTGGCTAAAACCTTCATGAATATTTTATAATCAGTGTCCAAAAGACTGATAGGTCGATATGACGTTACAGATTGAAGTTTGCTGCTATCATCTGTCTTCGGAATCAAGGCAGTATGCGCCTGCCTGTAAGAGCGTGGCAGTTTTTTTTCTTTTTGTATGCCTCTACGATAGCTTCGTATAGCGTAACTGCTACGTCTTGCTTATAAACTTTATAAAACTCCGCCCCGATTCCATCTGGGCCAGGCGTCTTGCCTGTACTTAGGTCATCAATAGCTTTTTTATTTCTTGTACGCTGACAGGAGCCCCTAATATTTCTCGTGTACCGGCGTTAAACTTGGGCATCGTATCAAGAAAGACATCACTAAAACCCGTGGTCATCGGTACTCGTTTTCCGAGCAAATTGCAATAATGGTCCACAAACGCCTCCATTATCTGACCTTTTTCATTCGTCAGTCTGTCATTGTGTACTAGTTCTCTGATTTCATTTATTTGTGCGTATTTGTTTTCGTCACCCAAAGCTCGTTCTGTGGGTGTCTCACCTATCCAAAGTTTTTCACTTCTAGCTCTTTTTATAGTGCCTTTAAACTTCTCTTTATCTAAAATCTCCAGTTTGTTTTTAGTATCTGTTATTTCATTTGTAAAGGAGTCGGGGTTCACAGTTTCTTTCTGCAAGAGGACTGTTAATTGCCTTCGCAGGTTCCTTTCCGCCTGTTTCTTCTCGAATTTATTTTTTGTATATCGTTTTATTGCATTCATTTTAACCTCTTGTTTGAAAAATTCCCATTTTGTTTCCCAGTCATCTTTTTGATTACCGTAGAGTGTCGTGAGGGTTTCGGTTACATCTTTACCGTAAAATTCATCTTTCAGGATATGGCTGTTTAGTTTCCACAAGTGGCAGTTAAATTTCGGAGTCCTGTCTTCAGCACCAAGTGTGAAACTAATCATACAGTGGTCGCTGAAAAACACTGGTGTAACAACATATTTATCACAGCACATAATAAGGTCCAGTGATATGTACGCCCTGTCTAAACGCGCGTGGCTTAGACCCTGAAAGTGCGTAAACTGAACACTGCAATTAGACCTACATAAACCAACATCTTCCAGGCCACTTTCTGCAATCATCTCATTTAAGAAGACTGCGCTTTTATCAAATGACTGGGCCGGCTTGGCACGGTCCTCCTTTATACAAATAATGTTAAAATCACCAAAAAGGACTACATATTTGTCACATTCCAGTAAGTTACTTATTTCTTCAAAGAAAACTTTCCTTTCGCTGTCTCGGTTCGGAGCTAAATGCATATGACACGCCATTCGAAATTCAAAAAAGAAAAATCACACACTACGTAACGTCCTTTATCGCTGCTTGCTACACTTCTTTCAACAACGCCTATTAATCGTCGTATGAAGAGCGCACACCCTCCTGATAAGCCATCAGCATGGGATACACAGATGTTATACATTAAGCGAAAAGGTAACGTCATATGATCGGTATCTTTCTCTGTCGCTATTTTAGTTTCCTGCACAGCAATCACATCCAAGTCATGCTCCGAAAATAGCCTACTCAACTGGTGCTGCCGCCTTCTTGAAGCTAATCCGCGTACATTTAAGCTGGCAAAACGCATTGCTTTTTTAACTTTCAGGCTCTTTTTTTTTTAAATACAAGTTGCTGCTCACCATACCGTCTTAGCCGAACTCCGCCTATTTAGTCGTCCGGTGCACCTTCTTGGTAGAAGGCGTCACATAATGTGTTGTCAAGAGGCCGCTTTTCCCGCCCTCTTTTCCCCTTCTGTTATGTTTGACCGCCAGTCGTTGCCTCCGAAAAAGAGCTGCTTTCGGTGGCGGTACTTGATTGCTCATATCACTTGATTCTGTTGGGGCTGCATCTCGTGGTCGTTTCCCTCCCGTACCTGGTTCCTCGGCGTCGTGCCACTCCTTGGCACCACCCTCGGCAGGTTCCTGGACAGTTTGAGTAGATGATTCGCTCTCATCTGTAGCAGCGGTTGCGTCGTTTAAACCATCAGACTCCGCGCTCGTCAATGATTCTGCGGCCGCTTGCATACACGCAGGCTCGCTTGTTTTTCCTGCTTCTTTCACATCCACCACGCCTCCTGTACTGAATGTTTTTTCCACAGAAGTCGCCAACCAGTGATCTTGCCGATGCATCCGCGATTGGTTGCTCTCCCCCACTGTCAGTTGACCTTGGCGGTTCTTTCTGCAATCGCGTCATGCCTGCTGCACTAGGTGTTTTAGGGGCGAAGCTCCTGAAAGCGGCACCCATTCGCCCCTTGTAGTAGTACGTAACAAGTCTTACGCTTTGACCTGCAAGGTTGTGCCGGTGGGAGATTTCTCCTGTGCGTTGTTGAACAATAAGAAATTCGCAGCATGCGCTTTAACTAAAAGCCAAATTCTCCTGTCTCTTATTGCCCATTAGCAGTCATCGGCATGCACATTGAGCACTATTTGACAAGAAAGGTTTGCTACGTTATACTCGCTGGGCGTAACCTCCTTGGTTTAGAAAGGTTTAGCGAGCATTGAGCCGCAGTGCCATGAATACAGTGAACTAGTATATACCGTGAACTAGATAGAGGTGGTTAAAGGTGGAAAGTAGACACGAAGAGGAAGCTGTGAGAAAATGTGCGTGTGCCACCTCTCGTTTAGTCCTTGAAATGTCCGCTGGATGGCGGTGCTTCTATATGCGGAATCTGTGATGAAAAGATGCGAGATGGTGGTACTTAGAGTGTTGACTAGATGGACGAACGGACTCAGACAGATGCATAAACGGACGCATAGTTGGCTGTACAGACGGATGGACACATCGACAGACGCAGGGACGGATGCATGGACGATCGCAGGGACGGACGCACGGATGGACGTGCGGACGCACGAAAAGACACCCGCACGGACGGTCACACAGACGGACGCATGAAATAACGAAAGCAAGAACGAATTGCCGGACGGATGCTTCGCCTTACTCTCCGTCATTCATCCCATGAATATGCAGCGATTTTTTTTCCCTTCACAAGCCGTTTTTGATTTCACCGATTCTTCTGCTTCAGCTTCGTCCATAGTGAGCTCAGATTTATCCATGCTCCCGGTGTTCAGTGTAGCTGCTGCATACGTCTTCGCGCAGTTCCTAGGGGCGTGTCCAAAACGCTTGCAAGTGTCACACCGCGGGACTCGACAGTCCCGCCTAATGTGGCCAATTTGCTGACAGCGCAAACACCGCGGCGCTCTTCCGGTTGCCACAATAAGTGCGAGCTCTTCTCCAACTCGTAACTGGGGAGGTATATCGTCCAGCGTAACGTTCGCCTTTAGCCGGAGCGTCACGGTTCTCGTCATGGTATTCTACTGGGTGCAGCCGTCAATTCGCCACTTATCCATTCCTACGTCAAGCACAGTCCCGTAGGGGGTCAGTGCATTTCGTACGTCCTCTTCTCGTACGTGGTAGAGCAACCAATGCAGCTTCAGATGGACGTCGCGGTGGCTTTGGTCGATTATCATGCATTTGAGGCCTTTCACAGTCAATTGCGGATCAGTTAAAAGTTTCTTTACACCTTCAGTGCTTCTGCACGTCACTGCCCACACGTGCTTTATTTGATAAGCGCCGAGCGCAAGAACCTCGGTGGGCTGAACACGTCAAAAAAGTGGCTCGCGCAAGTCTTCCGCGTGATAAGGTCTTCCTTTTACATCCGCATGCAGAAAAACAGTGTTCTGAACCACATACCCATTGGGCAGAGCGGGCAAAAAAAGAGCATAATCCTGAGGCATTTCAACCCTGGAACCGCGGCTAAGCTGAGCTGCCGATGCCGCTCCTACGGAGCTCATGATACACACGTCCGCACGCTTTCGCAACCGGAAGTGGAATCCCCACTACGCCACGCCAGCACGCGCTAGTGGGATTGTAAAACGACTATTTCCCCGAAGAACGCGCTGTTCAACTTCATGTTTACAAGTCGCACAGTCAAGACTGACACGATAATGCCACGTTCCATTTCCCAAGTTTTTGTTATCGTCCCAAAACACCACACGATTCTCAGCGCAAACAACACCTGCAGTTTTCGAGAAGGTTCCGGACTGTAGTAGATCATTTCGATAAGATCACGCTCACTGTGCGAACGGTACAGATTGTTCTGGAACCTACGCCACCGCCAGCGATAACGCTATAACATTCGACGGCAAGAGTATAAATGCCGACGCGCTTCGCCGCTTGTCAGTTGTTGATCGTAGGCCGACGCTCCGTTCGCCGCTATCAGTCCAAGACTGCTATCTGTGTGAAACTGCTGCTGTAATTGAACGTTCAGTCTACCGGGCACAGGTTCGCCCAAATAAACAGTTAAATCCCAACACGAAGTCTCCTGTCTTGCGCCACGTCACGACCCCGTGACATCTGGTGGAGGTGCTGCTTCGTTCATGTACCGGACGCCCCCGTCAAGCCGTGAACCCAGCCCACGTCGTGGAGAAGACACCGACGCCAACCAGGAGCAGCAAACAAGCCGCCGACAGCAAGGGCTACCACCGGAGTACGGGCTCCTACAAGACAAGGCGCGGAAGACCAAGGCCATGACCCCGACTGCAGCGACAATGACAACCGCAGCGTCCCAGCCCACGATGGTCACGCATCAACCCAGGGAACCACCAATTTTTCATGGGTCATCGTTCGAAGACCCGGAGTCCTGGATAGAAACATACGACCGTGTTGCCGCCCTCAACCACTGAGACCATGACGAAAAGCTGCGTCGTGTGTTCTTCTATTTGGAAGACACCGCAAGGACCTGGCTCGAAAATCGGGAGTCCACGCTCCGAACGTGGGATGTTTTCTGCGGCGCATTCCTGCAAACGTTCGCGAGCGTCGCTCGCAAAGAGAGGACCGCTGCTTTATTAGAGACCCGGGTTCAGCTCCCAAACGAAAAATGTCGCCATTTTCCCAGAAGAAATGACCCGACTCTTCCGTCACGCTGACCCAGACATGCCTGAGGAGAAAAAAGTTCGTTTCCTCATGCGAGGGGTCAAACAGGAGCTCTTCGCGGGACTGATGAGAAACCCACCAAAAACCGTCCAAGAATTTGTAGCCGAAGCGACCACTATCGAAAAGACCCTGGACATGCGCACCAGACAGTATAATCGTCGCCTGACTGCAGACTGCGCTGCTGCTCAAGCCAGTAACTCCGGAGACCTGCGTGAAACAATCCAAGCGATCGTGCGGGAAGAGCTGCGCAAGCTGTTGCCTTCGGCGCAGCCTCAAGTGGATTCAATCGCCGACATTGTGCGAGAAGAAGTTCGGCAATCGCTTCAAATTCCCCACGCACCGCTGCCAGAGCCGGAAGCTATGAGCTACGCCGCTGCACTGCGCCACAACGCTCCTCCCCGTCCACGCCAAAACGCCGCCCCATCGCACTTCCGTCGACAGACGACACCGCCGCCACCACCCCCACTGACGTCATACCGTTCGCCAGCGGTCCAGCGCAGTGCACCGAGGAAGACTGACGTCTGGCGCACCCCTGACCATCGCCCGCTCTGCTACCACTGCGGCGAGGCCGGACACACATACCGCCGTTGCCAGTACCGACAGATGGGACTGCGTGGCTTCGCCGTCAATGCACCGCGTCCACAGCCAGGAGAACAACCTCGTGACATCGCCGACTACCTGACAGTAACTCGGTGGACACCACTAAGCCCTTCGCGTTCGCCGTCGCTCAGCCGCCGCACGTCACCGCATCACCGGCAGTACTCTGGCCCAACGCGGGGCCGGTCTCCTAGCCCGTATCCGGGAAACTAAAAGCAGCAACCGGTGGAGGTGCGGTTGCTGTGCGTCGAACTACCGAAGATCCTCCGACGACGACGACGCCGCGACGGAGCTTTCCGAACACAACGCCAACCCGGCAAAGCCTTGACGGCGAAAGCTCACTTACCGAAGGTGGCCTGACGACGCAACATGGAAGCAGCGGAACAAGCCGACGCAGCCGTGACCCGACGCCACGCCCTAACTGTAATGCGAGACGGCGAACTAGCGACCTCGACGTTCTTATCGATGGCCACAGTGTGACCACTCTCGTCGATACTGGAGCCGACTATTCTGTCATCAGTGGGACGTTCGCCGCGAAGTTAAAGAAAGTTAGAACATTTGGAAAGACCCTGAAATCTGCACAGCCGGAGGTCATCTCGTAACGCCTGCGGGAATCTGCACAGCGAGAGTCACCATTAACGGCCATATTTATCCTACAGACTTCGTAGTCCTACAGCGTTGCTCGAGAGATGTCATCCTTGGCATGGACTTCTTATGCCTCCATGGTGCTGTCATCAACCTAAAAACAAAGTCGATAACGTTATCCACAGAAGAAGCACTACCGCCGCGCACGCCATCAGGACACCATGCCTTGAATGTGCTGGAAGAACAAGTCACCATTCCGCCTCGCTCAAGCGTCTTTATTTCAGTCGGCGCTCCTAAATCACCTGACTTGGAAGGCGTCGTTGAAGGCAGTCAGCATCTGTTGGTCACCCGAAATATTTGCGTTGCAAGAAGAATTGCAGAGCTGCGGGGAGGCAAAGCAACGGTTATGCTCACGAATTTCAGCAATAAGTACAAACATGTGAACAAAGAAACAATGGTCGCATACATCGGAGAAATTGTCGAAGCCACCTGTGCTTTCGCCCTCGCCGATTCAGCGGAACCTGCTCAGAGGAACCAAGCCCCTCCCATAGCTTTCGACGTCCATCCCAGACTTCCGAACGATAAGCAAGAACAGCTCAAGGCCCTGCTCTTGCAATACGAAGATTGCTTTTCGTCGTCATCGAAAATTCGGCAGACCCCAATCACGAAACATCGCATTATAACTGAAGAAAATGCCAGACCACTCCGTCAGAGTCCGTGCAGGGTTTCGACGCAAGAACGTGAGGCCATAAAGAGACAAGTTGATGAAATGCTGCGGGATGACGTTATCCAGCCGTCCAAGAGTCCATGTGCATCCCCCGTGGTGTTAGTGAAGAAAAAGGATGGGACCCTACGTTTCTGCGTCGATTATCGCCACCTTAACAAAATCACAAGAAAGGACGTGTATCCTCTCCCACGAATAGACGACGCACTTGATCGGCTCCATAACGCCAAGTACTTTTCGTCAATGGACCTCAAGACTGGCTATTGGCAAATCGAAGTCGACGAAAGAGACCGAGAGAAGACGGCGTTTATAACACCGGACGGCCTCTTCGAGTTTAAGGTGATGCCCTTCGGCCTTTGCTCAGCGCCTGCAACTTTTCAACGCGTTATGAATACAGTACTGGCAGGATTGAAATGGCAGACTTGTCTTGTGTACTTGGACGACGTCGTCGTCTTTTCCTCGAGTTTTGACGAGCATCTTCGGCGCCTTGAAGCTGTACTTCAAACCATCAAGACTTCCGGACTCACACTGAAGCCAGAAAAGTGCAGATTTGCGTATGAGGAGCTCTTGTTTCTGGGGCACGTTATCAGCAAGTCTGGAGTTCGTCCCAATCCACTAAAAACAGCCGCCATCGCCGACTTCCCGCCGCCCACTGACAAGAAAGCCGTACGCAGATTTCTGGGCCTGTGCGCCTATTATAGGCGGTTCGTGAAAAACTTCGCCCGCATCGCCGATCCTCTCACTAACCTTACCAAGGCCGACGTGGAGTTCAAGTGGGAAACGCCACAGGAACACGCTTTCCAGGAGCTTAAACATCGCCTCCAGACGCCTCCGTTACTTGCCCATTTCAACGAATTCGCCGAGACAGAAGTACATACTGACGCAAGCAGCGTAGGTCTTGGCGCTGTTCTTGTGCAGAGGGCTGACGGACTTGAAAGGGTTATTAGTTACGCCAGCCGATCGCTATCCAAAGCAGAAGCAAATTATTCCACAACAGAAAAGGAGTGCCTCGCCATCATCTGGGCTACGTCGAAATTTCGCCCCTACCTCTACGGCAGGCCCTTCAAAGTTGTGAGCGACCACCACGCCTTGTGTTGGCTAGCCACCTTGACGGACCCTTCAGGTCGCCTCGCACGATGGAGCCTGAGAATTCAAGAATATGACATTACTGTCATTTACAAGTCCGGCAAAAAACACTCCGACGCCGACTGTCTCTCTCGTGCGCCTGTCGACCAACCGCTACCCGACGACCCGGATGACGACTACTTCTTGGGAACGATAACTACCGACGACTTCGCTGAACGACAGCGGGCCGACCCGGAACTTAAGGCCCTGATAGAATACCTCAAAGGCAGGACCGCCGAAGTCCCGAAGGTATTCACGCGCGCACTTGCGTCGTTCTTTCTACGAAACGGTCTTCTACAAAAGAAAAACTTTTCACCGCTTCGAGCTAAGTACCTCCTTGTGGTGCCTTCAGCTCTGCGACCAGAACTCCTGCAGGCCCTGCACGACGATCCGACGGCAGGGCACCTCGGTGTTTCTCGCACGCTCGCGAGGATACAAGAAAGGTACTACTGGCCACGTCTTACTACCGACGTCACTCGTTATGTGAGGACATGCCGGGACTGTCAGCGACGCAAGACACCGCCGACAAGGCCAGCGGGACTTCTGCAGCCAATTGATCCACCATGCCGACCTTTCCAGCAGATTGGTATGGACCTACTGGGGCCGTTCCCGACGTCGGCTTTCGGAAACAAGTGGATCGTGGTAGCTACCAACTACCTCACCCGCTACGCCGAGACAAAAGCCCTGCCAAAAGACAGTGCATCCGAGGTAGCCATGTTCTTCGTCAAAAATATCGTCCTACGTTTCGGCGCCCGCAGGTGCTTATCACCGACAGAGGAACGGCATTCACTGCCGACTTAACTCAAGCGATCTTGGCTTACAGCCAAACAAACCACCGCCTGACGACAGCGTACCACCCACAGACCAACGGCCTCACCGAGCGGCTTAACAAGACGATCGTCGACATGCTGTCAATGTACGTCGATGTCAAACACAAGACGTGGGACGCCATTCTTCCGTATGTGACCTTCGCATACAACACGGCGGTGCAGGAGACGACGCCGATATCTCCATACAAATTGGTCTACAGAAGGAGCCCGGCAACGACGCTCGATGCCATGTTACCCAACGTCACCGACGAAGAAAACCTCGATGTGAGCGAGTACCTTCAACGCGCCGAAGAAGCCCGACAACTTGCACGTCTCCGTATCAAGAATCAACAGACGACCGACAGTTACCGTTACAACCTTCGACGACGCTTCGTGGAATACCAGCCCGGTGAACGTGTTTGGGTGTGGACGCCGATACGCCGACGTGGACTAAGTGAAAAGCTTCTGCGACGGTACTTCGGACCGTACAGGGTGGTTCGACGTCTCGGCCCACTTGATTTCGAGGTTGTCCCCGACGGCATCACGAACTCTCAACGACGCCGATCGCGACCTGAAGTCGTGCATGTCGCGCGTCTCAAGCCGTTTCATGCGCGTTAACAAACTGAAACAGTGTGTTTTTGTATTATTGTTGTATCGTAATTTATTCATTGTACTTTCTTGCATTATTGTTGTACCTTCATCTTTAGTTAAAGCATCGGGACGATGCCTTTTTTCAGAGGGAGGCAATGCCGCGTTCCATTTCCCAAGTTTTTGTTATCGTCCCAAAACACCACATGATTCTCAGCGCAAACCACGCCTGCAGTTTTCGAGAAGGTTCCGGACTGTAGTAGATCATTTCGATAATATCACGCCCACTGTGTGAACGGTACAGATTGTTCTGGAACCTACGCCACCGCCAGCGATAACGCTAGAACATTCGACGGCAAGAGTATAAATGCCGACGCGCTTCGCCGCTTGTCAGTTGTTGATCGTAGGCCGACGCTCCGTTCGCCGCTATCAGTCCAAGACTGCTATCTGTGCGAGACTGCTGCTGTAATTGGACTTTCCGTCTACCGGGCACAGGTTCGCCCAAATAAACAGTTAAATCCCAACACGAAGTCTCCTGTCTTGCGCCACGTCAGGACCCCGTGACAATATTCCTTTCCAAATGACAATTGCGTCTTGATTTTGACAGTGATGAATGGCTTCCGGGCACCGAATGACGAGCAGATATTAGCAAGAGCACAAAGTTTTTGAAGCATCTACATCTTAACTCTAAAAAATCTCAAATTGACGGGCGGAGCAGCCACAGATTGTCAGCTGTTGCTGCCGATGGTCTTTTTTTCCTTTGATGGTTATTTCTACCACTTGCTACTGGTCAACAAGTGGAGATGATTTACATGTCTTGCTTGGTAGGTATCTACGTACACGAGTGAATATTGAGTATTTTTCTTTCGCGGAAGCGATGATGTAGCAGTACACATTTGGCGTGCCAGATTACATATTTGCAGTTATATCGATACCGGCAACTAAGAAACCGCCGAATAAATGACTAATGCAGTCCGCTGAAAAAGTATGCCAGTGTGTTAGTTCACTAACGCGTACCAAATTGCCAACTCAAAATTGCGTGTTCTTACGTACCAGTCAGAGAAGTACCGGCTTCTGCGCTGAGAAGGAAGCTTTCGGTGACAGCCTACGTTGCAGAAAGCACGACACATCGATCGTTGCCGCTCCTTGTGCGGGCACCACACACGCAGATAAATAGTCGATTTAGGCTCAGTGATGTCTAAACTGTACTTTACAGCCATCTTACACTTTAGAATTTATACCTAAAGTAAAAAGCGCCGGCAGCAGGTACACCGACGCAGGCGGCACGATAGGCCTCGCTGGGACGGGGCAGTGGGTAGGGCTGCTTTCGAAGCAGCTGAGTTGTGATGCTTGACGTTTCAGCATTAGAGCTTCGCAATATTTATAACTGTCACCTAAACTGTACCTGAAGTAAGTGGAAGGTCAATCAATGCCAGATATGCATTTACGATGTGACGATAGCGAGTGACATACGTTTTTCTGTCCTCCGCTGAAAGTAAACAGCGGGCGTGCCAGTGTACAGATATATGGAGTTATATCCATACCGGCAATTAAAAAAAAAACACCCATAGACATACCAATGCAATCCGCTTAAAACGTATGCTAGGGAGTCAGTTCATGAAGGCGTACTAAATTACTAACTGAAAATTGCATGTTGTTACTTATCAGTCGGAAAAGTACCGGCTAAGCGCGGCCGGCAGCTTTCAGTGACAGCCTGCGTAGCTGAAAGCGCGATGTTCGAGCGTCAGCGCTCCTTGTGCGAATATCGACATAAGACAAAATAGATGATTTAGATTCATTGATGTCTAAACTATACTTTAATGTTATTCTCACACTTTAAAGCCGTGCGTACACGCAGCAAGAAGCGCCGGTAACATATATATCAACGCGGCTGGCATGAATGCTTGCTGGTCCGGGCACTGGGTAAGACCACTTACGTATGTGTGGTACTTGTTAAAAAAATACGTATGCTCGGTATCTGTTAGGGTAGCGTCTCTCCCTGCTGTCAAATCCAACGTATTATAATATAAGACACCGAAACAAACCACGGCACACGCTACAATAACATGCACACTGCAGCAGCACTGTTAAAAGTAGTGCGTGCTTCAGTATTCACCAGCGCTTGCCAGTGAAAAGTCCAGCGCTTCCGGCGCTTCACAGTGCGCACCAGCATCACAGCGGTTGAGCCAGTGCCCCTGCCAGTGCGACACAGCTTTTTCTCAGTGCGCCCAACGAAGCGCCAGTGATTACAAGCGTGTACCAGCGTCTCCAGCGTGTACCAGTGCCGAAAAACGTAATGGCATCACGCTGTTTTTGCAATAGGGAAGGCAGCATGTTCTCCGTCGGCAGGGCCACCGGCCGTCTGGTTGATGACGTCTCCTGAAGTGTGCGCCTAGTGGGAGCGGCTCGTGTGCAGCCGCTTGTGAGGGGAAAATGCCGCTGTCTTCTAAAGTTTCTAAAGTTATACCAACTTAAAAGGTTTTGAACCTACGTTCCGATGGAATAGCATTGATCGGTTTGACTTAATATAACTGCGGGGAAGGCTACCTTTGCAGGTTGCGAAGCGAAAACGCTGTTCACCTAGAAACACTATCCCAGGGACTTTACTGTCTCACGTTCGCACAGGCAGAAATAAACAATTAGAGACTGCGCATTGACACTGACAAGAATGACAAGATCCATACTTTAATTATGGGCATCACTATCAAAATATTTGTATTCCTCAAGATCACCACCCATGAAATCTGTATTTTGTCTCGCAGACTGCACTTTCATATGCGAATGCATTTCTTAGTCGGGCTATGTCAGGAATCTGACGTTATCGACGGCGTCCGTGCGCCGTCAGTGGTTATCTCTTTGCTCTGCTTCTCTCTCCAAGAGCAACAATTGCGGGCGCGCGCACTTATGCTCGCCCCTAGCAGTTGTAGCGTGTGCTGCGAAAGAGTGTAGGAGCGGTTAGGTGCAATTCTTCGCCGCCCCTTCTCAGGTCGTTCGCTCTCTCTCCTTCCGGAGCACCACTCTCTTGTCCACTCGAATCTCACTCTCAAGCGTTCGCTGTCTGGACGCCTCTCAAGAACATCTGAAATTATGTACTCGACACGCCGCCGTGAAACGGCAGTGACGAGCCGTGAATGCTGGCACCCTACTCTCCCGTCCGCTTGCTCCTCCCTCCTGACCATTCCCTGGCTGGGCCCCTCTCAAAGCGATCGCAGAAGTTTGTGAAGGTGAATGTCTGACGGCAACGATACCCTCTCGGCGCAAAAAAAAAAAAGCATTCACATTCCCTCACAATTGCCTTCGGGGAGGTGGGGGCATTTTTCCAACGATCTGCTCTTCTCTGCCAGTGTAAAGCTCTATTTTCACTTGAATAGCGAAGATGATTGTTTGTAGTGTTTGTCATTTAAATGACCACGTGGTTCAGGTAGCTCTGATAATGATATCAATAAGAATACGACCGACAATGCATGTGACACAGATCAACTGTGATGTTTGATGGATTGATATGTGGGGTTTAACGTCCTAAATTTACTATATTATTATGAAAGACGCCGCAATGCAGAGCTCCAGAAATTTCGACCACTTGGGGTTCTTTCACGTGCACCCAAATCTGAGTACACGGGCCTGCAGCATTTTTCGCCCCCATCAAAAAGGCAGCCGCCTAAGCCGGGATTCAATACCGTGACCTGCAGAAACTCGTGATGCTATCACGCACGAAAAAAATAAGAAGACACAAACTAATATGAGGGAATCTTCAAGAAAACGTCTTACATCAGGTCCAAAGAACAGCCATTTAGCGGCAACCACTTGTGACTCTAAGGCACTGGTTTTTGGACCTGCAAAAAAAGAAGAACCTTCTGTCAAATGAGTCACAAAATAGAATCGTGAATGTCCTGATATGTGGTATTGCGTGAGTTCTATGGTAGAACGTTCATTTTCGACAGTTGTGAGTGGCCTATGTGTACTCCACGTCATTCATTCATGTCGTTTTAGCGGGCTTCAGCCAGTTATGCGACGCGAGGATGAATGTTTTTTGTAATAGAAGCTGTACGTGGTCGAGCCCATACAATCCAGCAGCAACCATTATGTCACAATCACTACCATAACGTAATAACAGCAACGAAGGAAAATGTTCAGAGCAGAATGTTTAGTAAACCTTGCAGTAGGACTCATTGGGACTGTTTTGTTAAAAGTACAACATTCTATTAGTGGTCTACCGCGCCACAAATGCTAGACAATAGGGCGTATGCATATTATTGTATGAAGGAAATTTAGTGTTCGAAAATCAAGTGTGGCGACCATAACAGGTTACTTTTCACTACGTGAGTTTTTTATTTAGCTTAATAAACTACTAGAAGCTCTTCTTCAAGCATGCTTCTATTGAGGAGGGCATGAGCTGTAACTTTTTACCTATATGCCTTTTTTCAAACCACAGTAGTAAAATCGAAAGCACTCTTGATTTAACCTTTTTTAAGCCTGTGTAATGTTAGTTGGGCAATACTAAGCGGGTTGCTCATCGCATAATTACCAGCGGAACACTATTACGATATGATCCACGTATGAAACTACCTGCTAAATGAATTTTTTAAGAGACTTCCTTTCAAGTCGCATATATAAGTGATTTATATGTGAAGTTTAACGTCCCAAAATCAGCTTATGATTACGAGAGACGCCACATTTATAAGTGCAGAACGGTACTATCCTTATAAGAAAATTACTGTTCATCTAGGCATTCATTATATTCCCTGCTGCACCAAGCTGCACAACTTGAAGCACCTCTAGTTAAAGTGACCACCCGCGCCTACACAAATATTATTACTACACAATGATGTCAGCATATGCCTTTAGTCCAATGAGTGCCACATAGGCTGCAGGCCATACAGAAAACATTGACCAAGGGCGCTTCTCTAAAAGTAGGTCTATCGTTCTGCAGGGAGTTTATTCATGTTGTATGAGAGTAAACTTGTTTTAGTTTCTTTAATGGCACACCATTATCTTGAATGCTAGATACATTGATTAGCAAAAAAAAGTAAGCACAGGAGGGCTTCATTTTAAACATTATCGACAAAGCTATTCTGAAACACGTGCACGATTCCACCCAAAGGTTAGGGGGGGGGGGGGTGAAGGTTCCTCGCAGCAGCCAACTCTATTAAGCCCTTAACCAAGACGTCCCAAAACCACGATAGGGTTATGATAGACGACGTGGTAGAGGGCTTTGGAAACATCCACCTCCTGGGGTATGTTACCTGCACCTAAATTTAAGTACATGGTTCCCAAACATTCTCACTTCCATTCGAGATGCAGGCGCCACACCCGGGATTTGATTCCGCGGCTTTGGGGTTAGAGGTCGAGTGCTATTACTACTAGATCACCCCAGTGGGGCAATGCACTAGTTGTGATAGGACTAGAGAAAATATACAACATCCGCTGACGGAATGCGCTTTATGTTTGTATTTTTCGTTCAGGTTAAAGGTAAGGACGAAAGGCGAAGCACGGTAAGTAATTGTTGCACGGTGGCGGCTGCAGCGTGTTCACTAGTGACACATTGGTGGCGGCGCGAGCGAAACAGGTCATGGCGCGGCGCAGTGGCGCGCTGGTGCCGTCTAGCCAAGCAAACGCAATTTCACAGCAAGGTCAAAGAGGCTAGGCTGACTGTTATACATGCGTGTTAACTTCTGTTGAATGTTTATGTACTTCTCGCGAAAACAGAACGTGCCACTTTACGTTATGATCATGTACTTTTGTCGCGCCACGGACATAATTCATAGTTTGACATCTTTGCCACCGAGTTATCTACGCATACTTTCATATTAGCACTGCGTGAAGCTAGTGAGGGGCTCTTTAAAGGGGAACTTCTGTGCATGTTTGACCATAGTGAGGAAATGCCATTTCGAAATAGTATTCACAGCCCTGAAACAGCTAATGTGGTTGATTTTGCCTATACCCTCACCCATATTTTAATAAACAATCAACGATGAGTTAAAAGACAAACCGAACAATAAGCTGCTCTGTCTTCCCTGGTGGGTACCGTTGCTCAATATTTCGAATTAGTGTAAGACTCGGCGTCAGCGCTGTATGCATTTGACGAAACTGAAGTGTGCTCGCGTCATCGTCGCCTCGTAGAAGAAAGCAGCGCCGCATCCGTGTGCTGGGCAAGGCGGGGTTTTTAAAAAAGGAGTAAGTGCTGACGTCACATACACACGTTGGCACGCGTTTACGAGCGTGATTTCAGTATTAGCTACCAATTTTTAAAATTGCCTTTAAAAAAAAACTAGATGACTTACGCGTGCGCAATTTGACACATTCCGTCACGGTGCCAACAATAATAAAATTTCAAAGCATTATTGATGATATGTGGGGTTTAACGTCCCAAAACCGCCATATGATTATGAGAGACGCCTTAGTGAAGGAATACGGAAATTTTGACCACCTGGGGTTCTTTGACGGGAGCCCAAATCTGAGCACACGGGCCTACACCATTTCCGCCTCCATCAGAAATGCAGCCACCGCAGCCGGGATTTGAGCCTGCGACCTGCGGGTCAACAGCCGAGTACTTTAGCCATTAGACCACCGCGGCGGGGCATTCAAAGCAATATTACAATCGGTGAATGTATAACAGCCCCCAGAGTTCTCCTTTAGGAACCCTTTCAATGCCAAACTTAGTCCTGGTGTCTTTCCAAACTGTCGCTTCAAGGTGCTATTTTGTTTCGTGACGCTCACCCGAATCAACAAATCAAGCAGAACTTTGCGAGCATCATTTCTATTCTGGAAAAAACGGAAACATATAACTTTATAACACAAGAGAAGCACCCACCATCCTGTACAGCGTGAGCAACAGCCACACGCGTAGGACCACTGGAATTATCCGCATTATTGTGAGAAGTTGGCTCTGCATCAATGAAGACCAGCTGTTCTGGCAGAGGCAGCTCACTCAAAAGCCTGGTTGCTCGTTCCACTCGCTTCTGAACAAGCTTCATGTAGCTGTTTTGGTCAGTCGTCTCGGGATCCGACCCAGAAGAGTCATTTTTGGGAAGCCGATGCACCAGATGGAAATAGCGCTCGTCTTTGTCTTTGTCCTTCTGCAGCACACAAAAAGAAAAACAAAGATGCTGTGGTTCTATACCTTGTGACAACTTCCTGTGGCAGCAGAGCCAAAGCTACGTGGGCCGAGCTTCTGCATGTGTGTTGCTACGCCAAGCATGTGTGTTGCTACGCCAAATTTGGTGAAGGTGCTAACGTTATTTTGTTTGAGGACACGAAGGCACCGACGGGTTGGAGATATCTTGGCCACGACTGCTCACGACAAGACATAGAGTGGACGTCTCACCTTCATAAGTACAAGTGGGTGAAATGCCCTTCTTACTCGGGCAGGAACGCTGTTTTTGTTCAGACAGCCTCATAATAGACAGAAACGTGCCTGTTGCGTAAGCGGTCCCTTGCACCTGGTGGTTTCATTCTCGAAAATCACACTGTCGTCGCAATGTGCCAGAAACGACTCTCACCGCTAATGCCGATGGGTACGGTCTCAAAGTACGCGATATTTAGAGCGAACATAGCAGTAATAGCTTACAACCGAAACAATTATGGTACATGCAACGCAGTTTCTTGAATGATCAGCGCTTTTACATAAAATTTCCAAACGCCATTCTGCTTTCAAGCCACTGGTCTTGGTGAAGAGTGACATGTCATCAGTGTCATTTCCAAGAAGGCTATCACGTTCAGAGACCCTATCGAGCATACATTGTCACTCACACATACTCTTTCAATGTGACTGAACACGCGGGGAGCGTAATATGTGACGGCATACCAGTGTCTTTGTTTCTATCAGCTCGATAAATACAGATCGCTTAATCAACACGGACTTTGGTCTTTCACAAGCTTCGACGTGAACTTGCTGCAACCGAGCGTTCCCTTCATTGTTTACTGGGGAAGTAAAAAAGGTGAAATGACACCTGAAAACTAGAAACAGCACAAAACAAAAATACCACGCGGAATTAGCTTCCTTGACAACAATGTGATCACTTTTGTGTATATCATCTGTATGTTTTGTTGTTGTGTCTTTCCTTTCCGTTTTCTTTCTCCTTCCTTTGTGTGTTTAGTTATGACACGCAATACAAAACGTTAGCGTTCGCACACTGCATGCAGAAGTGTAGCAAAAATCATTTGCTTGGGCTGCGCTACCTTGCCTATACTGTCACAGAAAGTTTCCTCAAGGTGCAATAAACATAAAACAGCCTGCTTCACATCTTCGTTATTAGCATGCTGTTTGTACTTAGTATTGACGGCTGGCGAAAAGTGACCGACGGCAGTGATCAACCGCGTACCGTGCAGGATTCTAGGCCCAAATGTCTTTGGATAGAGCTCCGATCCCAACCCTGGCCCCGTGTTCACGAAGATGAACGCCCAGAGTTCAGTGTACGTTTGGGTAGGTGCACGTTAAAAGACCCCTCATTACGTCCAGAAAAAAATGCAGGTAGGCGCTGGACGTCGTTGCGAGCCCAATGATGATCTTTAAGTCCCCAAAGGTTATCGAACTTTCTCGTTACGGGCTGAGAAAAACAGTATCTGGAAGCGGCACTAAATCATCATGCGATGAGGTGCGTTTTCAATCCCCATGCATCTTCTACCAGAATAAGGACACGTTTCCTTGATGGTTAACAGCGCTAGAATTCTGATACATATAAAGTCTCTTTCCAAATATTTCGCTTTTCTAATTTTACGCGGTTTATCAGAAGTCTGCATATTATCGCAATATGGCTGATTTTTCCACCGTTGGGACGTACAATTTTAAGTAAATCTCATCTCTCAAAATTTGTAAGACTAAGACTGTTAACTCTGTATTGTTTACACTTCTCTGCAGTGCTTGTATGTACCACTGATTTTATTTTACATCGCAGTAAGCTTGCATTTAGCGGTTTGTATTACTTTTGAAACAGTGTACAGTAAAAGCTCGTTAAATCGGATTCGTTATCGATAGTATAGTCCTCCTCTTGGGCTTGGTAGCTGCAGCATCAAATTATGCCTACGCATCAACACGTCATGCGCACGACGCGCGCTAGGTGGTGTGTGCATGACGTGTCCGAACCAGTCCGAGGCCCCTAAGCATGCGAGTGGCGTTGCGTCGGTGTTCTCTGAGCCTCATCGCTCGATCGGCAGGCTACGCAGTATGCGCCCTCGCTAATCCCTTCGGCTGCAACCCATTAATGCTGTTACTGGAAGTGAGAGCTGCGATGCTTCTTCGGGCACGAGACTAGTGTTCATAGTTTAGGTCTGCTAAAAGAGACTACACTCTGAGAAAAAAAATGGAGTGACGTTCTCTCCATTTAGGGAGGAACGGCGATGTCCCCAATGTTCGTCTTTAAATAGAGAAACGTTGCTCCCTCATCCACGGAGAAACACGTTCCTCCTTATGAAAATCAGCATGGCTGCCCCCCGGCGAAACGAGTAGGCTTAGCAAATGCAACGATTCTCGACTGATAAGGAGTACACAGCACTGAAAGTTATAAAAAACGGTACCACTGAGCTTGATATTGAACGAAATGATTTTGAAAACAAGCAGACGAACCTATGGCGGTGAACACATTGCGAAAGAGAACGACAGAGCAAGTACGTTTCGTTCGGTCAGCGAAGCCACGTTCACTCCGAAAGACACGGATACTGCAGAACCCTCCCCTGAAGAGTGCATGCTAGGCTTGCTGTATTTCTTTCTCGCAGATTCACGTAGTGTAGCGACGTTATCCATGCGTTTACGGGTCCGCAGGTCACGAGATAAGCCTCCAAACCGTACACTCGATCGCAGCGAAACCATTCCGAATCTGTAGTGCAGCATTGATAGACAGATGTTGATTGATTGATTTGTAGGGTTTAACGTCCCAAAACCACCATATGATTATGAGAGACGCCGTAGTGGAGAGCTGCGGAAATTTTGACCACCTAGGGTTCTTTAACGTGCACCCAAATCTGAGCACACGGGCCTACAACATTTCCGCCTCCATCGGAAATGCAGCCGCCGCAGCCGGGATTCGAACCCGCGACCTGCGGGTCAGCAGCCGAGAACCTTAGCCACTAGACCACCGCGGCGGGCGATAGATAGATGTTCAACGTTATATAAGTAGCTGGAGGTGTGAAAGTGTCACAGCCATGAAGTAGGTGGTAGCTGGCGCCATCTAGAGGGACTAAACTAAGGAAATGTTGCCTGCTACGACATACGTTGTCTTACCCACTATCACGACTCCCTTGCGGATTGTTTACGCCTCAGCCCATTCAGGATTACTTACTGACACCGGAAGCCTAATATGTGCTGATGCAATCCATATAGCTACACATGCACACATGGTCACATACTATACATATAGTACGCAACAAGTACACTAACATATACGCTAACAAGTACGCAACAAGAGAACAATCAATCATTCACAGCAACGGCCCACACTTCGACGTGTTTATTCACACCCTACTATGAAAGCGCACCAGCTTATATAGCGATGAATTTGGACTGACCATAGTGGCACAGGTTACAAGTAGGTTTTCTTACACTTTTTTACGTTTTGTATCAATACCACAACATGCGCACACGTAAATATATTGTATCTGATGCTTAGACAAACGTAAGTTTATTAATGGTTTCACAATAATGAACGGAATAATTACTAGAGCTTATCAGGTTTTCACGAAGGCGGATACCCCCAAGCCATGCATAAAATGCCCACGACATTCCGAACGCTGCGCGATCTGTCGACCACTGCCGCAGTTACTTTTTTTTCTTGAAGCCTTCGAGAGTGCAAACACTTGCCGCGCGTTAGCCATTTCAGAGGTCACGTTTTTTTTTCTTCTTGTTACTTGGAGAGGGCGCAGCATGCAGACCGAACTCCGTCGTGGTAGGTGTTCTGTGGTCACGTCAACCTCGTTTATTTGTTTCGTCTTAACGTTTGCTTATATTATTTTTACGTGCATACCACAAGTGTGACGGTTAGCCATGAATACAGTACGCCACTAGCCCTTCAATGACAATGTTTTTGATGCTGTAACGACCGTCCTAGCAGTGTATACATACGTTACAATGCGGGCCTTGTGAGAGAAATAAGCGATGACCTCGCATGCTACGGTATTTTTTCGTGAGCTATGACAGTGGCTGTTGGCATCGCGGCAGCTCTAATACTTGAGTGGAGGAACTGTCGCTGCAGTGCGCAAGTTTACTATAACTTTATAGTGTGTTGTGCCTGCATACTTTTCTGCTTCAGATGCCTCTCGCGATTCGCCTCGTGTGTCAACTTGCAATCATAGTGCGTGCCACAGTTTTGCTGTTAGCGCTGTGGCTGTGGTGGTTATTACTCTGGATTCGGAATACTCTTTTCACAAATGTGAGTGAGCGTTATTACTTGCTGTGCACAGCTGTTACTAGAAGTGCATTTTGTGTTGAGTTTCTCACGACAAAGGAGATTCATGGACGAGAAAGGCATACTGCACGCGTGCATAATTCCTTCCTACTTCTCAGTGCTGGCATGGGCAATTCAAAACAAATGTGATTGAGAATTTGGTTTAACCTACAGAACTCATTGGTTCACTTTTCACAAAACTTTTGTTATGATGATGTTTAGAAAGTTTCTGATGGTTGTAACCTAGTCTGGCCTAGTAGAAATTGCACTGACAGCAGAAAATTTCAAAAGGAGGAAACCTAGATGGTCACACTAACAAGGCGATATTAGGTTCAAATTGGCCATATGTTTGTTTGCCAGCACTTACATTCAATTTACACCAAAAAATGTCTCTTCTGAAAACAAGCTGAAATATCTTTTTGCTTTACATTAGATATTTTTTTAGGCTCATAGCAATTGTACGATTTTGTTCCGCGCAGTTCATTCAGAGAAGTTATTACCACTAAGTTATCGTTTGGCAATGCCAAAATCGCTGATGAATATGCTTAATGCTCAAAAGTTGCGCCATTGCGCCATTGCGCATGGATATCGACAGTTTGATTTATTTATTCTTGAAAATATTTTTATAAGGGGGAAGATAGGGACAATGTCGTAACATCAAAACGAAAAGGTCATCGTAAAAAAGACAGCGCGGGTAATGAAGTTTTTACCCTTTTAACAACCGTTTCTTGCCTAAACAAGGAACCGCATGTCGACATTTCGTCTACGCCAGTGCATACAAAATACTCTGAGTGTGGCTTGCGTTCTCACTAAGTAGCACATTCGTTCTGGTTGACGAAGAATATAAGTCTGTTCGCCTAGAACTGGATAGGAATGAAACCTAATTTGCGGAAAACCTAGACAAATGATGTATTATATAAACACAAATACAAGATGGATCTAGATTGATGAGATTCTCGCTATCTTTCCTCTTATGCCTGTGGCATCGCCTCACTTGATATCATCATGGAGGAGTTACTGGCTTTAGCCCGATTTGCGCACTCGCGACCCTCTGCCTCTCGCCTTCAACCGACATTCACAAAAAAATCTTCTGCATCTTCAGGCAATGTAATCTCGATATAAGCACAGCCAACCCATGCGTACCTTGTCGCAGCACGCGTAGCTTGCATTTAGTCAACGCTATGACAGGGAAGTAGTAGGTAAAAAAGGTACGTTTGAACAAACCACGACCAGACGCTACTAAAGCATTTGTTCGTTATTGCCACGAACGTTCATAAGCACTACCAACTGGCCGGCATTCTAAATCAACACCAGCCCTTAGCCTTCCTGACCCCCTACAATAGCACTATCTCCCGGATAATCAAGCACGACTGCTACCCGCCCCAGTGTTCGTCTCGCCTTTCTGTGCTATCAGTGCGGATATGTGGTTCCATCTGGCGATTTTGCCTGAACCACGAGTAAGACGGCATCCTGGGGCCACACATATGCGAAACTGATTTTACCATTAAAGCCTTTTGCCGAAACTGCTGGTATCCTCATCTCCGTCTAGGTCTCAAAATCCGCACGCATGGAGCAAAGAGCGCAAGAGTTACTGTCAATCGAGACGCCATCCATCGTCATTCTTCGGGCGATACTTAAAGCTATATATCCCCTGGCTACTAACTTTTATGGGTTCTTGTCCTATATCAGCTAATCAGTTCGTGCAAGTATAGGAATCTCCGAGAAGATACGGGTACTGCTTCCCAAAATGATGAGGTTACCCTCTCGTTAATTGAAGCAGAACCAAAGTTAGCCCCTTTAAATGTACATGCTGCAGGGCCCTCTCGTAGAGCCAACCATAGGCTAAATGGAGACATACTAAATAGGTCTCAGAATTGAGACGGTATCGACATGAACATCAAATCTCTAAAGCGCAGTTGATTCCCTGTCTCCAAAATTTTTGTTTCCCCAAAAAATTCAAAAAGAAAAAATACAGAAGGACAACCTTTCGAAAAGCGATTTTCTTGAAAGAATTATTTTAGCTAAGCCTGTTGCTGATTTCATTCTCTCAAACTCTCAGGGTCCCTGAAAATTATCCATTGCCACTGGTTACCTGTGCACTCAGCTAATACAGATTTATTATATTTGTCCCGTAAATTCACCCTGTCTTGTGATTTCACTTTTGTGCCATGCGCACTGGTGTCCTACGCCAAGAGAATAGACATGAGACATTATATGCAAATACACCAATAAAGTTGTAATTGGCAATGCATCATAAACATCGGAGCGTCATGGAAACAGCAAATGGAAATGACACGTAAAACGAAACAGACAACTCTATATATAGGACACATCAAACTTCAAAGGACAAGACAGTACATACAGAACAATAGCTCACAGATTATCGTCCGTCATATGACGCAATGCAGTGATATCTAATGTCCGTTGCTCGATGGCTTTCGAGTGGTGGTTTGCCGCTCCCAACTTGGGTTGACGACGGCTGTGACTGACGGGTTGGCGACACCAACGCTTCGCCTCGCGCTAAGTTGCGGACCGCTTCGTCCGCGCGTGCCTGTTGGCGTCCGCCCATTTCGGATATCAGTGGCGCTCTCCTCCAACTGACGCTCTCGGCCCGGCGGTCGTCCGACAACAGCTCAGGGCGCGGCATTTCCTTATTTGACCCGTAAATTGATATACGCGTGGTGCCAGAGCCCTTTTTGTATAAATCGGTTGTTGTAATTCTAACTGTTTCGGGACAGTCTTCAAAATTGCGTCAGGTGGAACAATTCCGTCGAGCTGCTGGTATGCAGGGAAGTATCTCTTGTCTTCTAGGGAAGCATTTCAATCCCTAAAGTGTACTGTGGCAACTCGAACTTTCGAGGGCGTTTTCTACAAACACTTATTTTCGTCAGAAAAGGAAGATTTTCTCTGCAACTACGGCAGCTATTAAGTGCCAACTTGCGCGATTTCTTTGTGAATAACATGCGCCCTCGCTGAAGCAAAATAAATTACGTTGCCACTAGGTTTGTATTTCTTTACAAAAACCTTTCTTCGATAGAAAAGCTCTAAAATTATAATCTTGAAACACCTAATCTTTCACTAGAGAATAAACATGCCTATAACTATTATTTTACATAGTAACCAGGAAATATTTCGCCATTTTTAAGGCAAAACACCTTTTATGAATGTTTCTCTAAAACTTGAGAAATAGTGAGACAGAGATATTTTTAATATTTTTAGAATGGCTTGGTACTTTCTTGCCAGGTTCGCAAAAAAATTATTAAAATTTCTATTCAGGCAACTTGCAAAGTTTTGTGGGTTTTGCTTTAAAAGTAACAAAGCGACGGCAGCCGCAGCCGCACAGCTGTCTTTGCTATCCATCCTCCTGTAAGAAGCTTCGCCTCTAAAAGATCACACACACACACACAAAAACTGTCGCATGAGCGCGATCATAGCGAACTCTTCACAACCGCTCCCGAAACGACTGCACCAAAACGGATTCCCGTCGTCTTATCACGTTCGAGGAAGCGAAGACTGCAGCGTATACATTTTGTCGGTGCGACAACTGGATATACTTACCATGAAACGGCGAACATTCGCAGTAGCCCAAGCGGCGCGTTATCTTCGGTGGCTGTTACCGCGAATGAACGCGTAGTAGAGAAAAATATCGGAGCAACAGAGCTACATGAAAACATGACCCGCTGGAGCAATACTTATCAGTGAAAAGCAAAAGTTTACGGTGTGCGCCGCAGTGCCAAACAGTACGCCGCAGTGCGCCGCAGTGCCAAACAGTACGCCGCAGTGCCAAACAGTACGCCGCAGTACAGTACGCCGCAGTGCCAAACAACGCAAACTTGGGCGTCGTCATCTTCATTCAAAAGAAGTAACTAAAGCACACGCAGTGGGTAGATAATGGGAACACATATAGTAAATAGCAGAGCTGCGTGCTTGCCAGCCAGCTGGTACTCAGTCGATTGACCGGGTGCAATGATAGGGGATATGTTTCAAACATATGCCCCCTCCCCCGTTACTTTATGCGAAGGGCCCGGTACATGGTGAAAACGGATCACTCACCTCAATCTCGTTCAACACATTGTAGGATCTCATAGGGACGAAATTTGTGAATGGCGGCGCAGTACCGAAATCAATGCAGCCCGCAGCGTATACTTCGAACTCCTCCGAACCACTGTCATCCTCGGAAGCCATGACGCGTGTATTGGGTGATTGCATCCACTCTGTGCAACACAGCTTCCAACTGTTCAGGCTGCATTCGGTAGCGAATATGTTCCTGAAAAGCTAGCACTACGATCACGTGATTTGGCAGCACATTTGTCACACTGCCTTCGTAGCACTTGGATGACGGTGTCGTCCAATCGGAAAAGCGAGTGCTCTTCGCGAACAAAGGAGGAGGACATGTGGCAAAACGAACTGTGACGTCATGACCGAGAGGGAGGGCGTAGTGGGCGGCTCGTATGACTGATTGTCGGTACGCCGAACAATGCGAAGAACCGCATTGAAGGCTTTGGTTGGGCGTTGTGCTAGGAGTCCCTCTTCATATCAGCGCGCATACAGTTGTGACTGAGTGCGGCAAGCTAGGCGGCTCGTTGTGGATGAAGATGAAGCTCTTCACACACTAATCAACTCCTGTCACCTTCGTAATTCTTGTTCCAGATTTGACACCCGAAAACACAAGCAGTCAAGAGATGACGCATGTGGCGGAAGGCAAAAAAAAGAGAGAGGGAGAGCAAAAAGTTTTAACTTGAATGTAACGCTTGTTTGTTATTATTCTTTTATATTCATTCTCATCGGGCTGAAGACATTTTTTTTCTAAAGGTCACAATTATTGAAAGAACATTCCGCTAGCTGTATCGCACGCGTATCAGCGACTTGAGTTATGTTGACTCGGGGAAACGACTTGTGATAACCTCGCATGATACCGCGCAACACGAGTACAGCGTGCCTCGAAAAGTCCAGCTTTTGTTATTATCATATTGATGGCGCATTTATTTGGAAGTCTTTTAGAAAAATTTCATCTATGATACCATCCCGGTTGTGAATTTACGTGGTGCTCTATCGTGGAAGCCGTACCTCAGTTGTCCATGCTCATGGGTTCCAATGGACATAGAAAGAGGTAGGGTAATGTACCGCTTCACATCATGGGAGCCCCGGGTCATACTCACAGCCTGATGTTTAAAACGACATGTGACACTTGTTTTCTACACCACGCGTTCAACAGACAGTTGCGTCATTTGATGATTTGTGGTAGTTTAGCCATCTGACCCCAATGTTGAGGGGACACATTCCTTGAATTTTCTTTATTTTTCCAACTGAATCCCATCACTATAGCTTCAAATGGCAATAATTGTGGTGTGCTTCAGATGTACTACAATGCAATGTGCGGGCTTGCATGCAATAAATATTTAATGTGTGGCTTTGTTCTTACTTTTACCGTTACCGTGCTAATTAACGAGGTCCAAAGGCACCTTCCTGCTCTTAGCCGGAATTGCATAACCCTTACAGGGAAGATGCATTGACGGCTCCCGTGAATAATTCTTGCGATAACGTGTTTTCTCACCATAAAATAAAGTTGTTGTTGTTGTTGTTCTCCTATTGTTAGTGGCGCATACCTACTGTGGGAGATCGGCCAAGAATCGAGTGGTTTCAAAATTTACTGCTCAGATTTAGAATGATGAAGGTTTAACAGAAAGATTACCGATAACCTAGGAAAGTGTGGTGCTTAATGTAATGCATACAAATATTTACATAAACAAATTTATCCTTAAAATAGAGCAATAATCTGATTTTATACGTACATAATAAGGTGGACATGTTAGGATAATGAAACTGATTAATTAGTTAACGTATTAGTTTCATCAATATAGTCCCCGACGGCCGTGCATACTGTCGCATTAGAAAAACCAGAAATGGAAGCTCCAAAAGACAAAATGACAAGCAGAGATAAGTCCATACCAATACCACGTAAAGGTATTTCTAATAGGGTTTTTCGTAATGTGTTATACCGCCTGCAGGTCAAAAAGAAATGATCTAAATTTCTCATCTAGGCTATTCCGAAATGCTGATGCTGATGACCTCGGACGGATGGCGCTCACGCACAGAGGGGGATGGGCCAAGAACCGGGCGGCAGGGTACTCAAATGAAACTAAAATGAAATTAAAGCCAATATGAAAAATTAGTTTACAGATAATACTACCAATAAACAAAATGCTGAGCAAATGGTCAAACCATCTTATATTTTTGACAGACATCGCTACGAATTATAAAGATCTGAAAAGGGCTCACTAGCACGGTAATCTTTTAGTTGCGTTGATGTAACCAAACACAGTGGAGCATATATCCTTGTGGCAATAAGCAAATGAAGTGCCACCACGTAATAAAAGTACTAGTATATTTACTTGTATTCCTAGCTTTTGTAAGGGGGCTACTAAAAATCGTTTTGTCTGATAAGAGCAACGACGACAGAATAAAAAGAAATTTTTGATTGTTTTAATTTCATTGCAAAAATGCACACCGGTGACGCCTTGAGTCGAGCTTTGTTAAGGTAATAATTTAGTTGTGGAACTGCACAGCGCAATCTGGTATAAGTGACCTCTAACAGACGAGATACACACCAATGTTTATTCCAGCAATACCTCAAATGCTCAAAATCTTTAAATTTATCCAAATTACCTATTCCCCACTGCAGACAAGCATTTCGGAACCTTAGCGCTGTCTCGTAAGCCGTATCTGGCAAAACTGGGATGGTGGACCCACGCAGGGATACTGCTAATAAAGAGTCCGCCATTTTGTTCAAATATAATTCGCGGTGGGCCAGTGCCCTTAGCAAATGCAGTTTTTTTACGTTTTCGGTACTAAATTCCGAAACGTATTCATCAGCTCTAAATTTGCTGCCGCAGAAAGTGCATTACATACTGATAACTAATCTTTAATGATAACTGCTAATGATTCGCTTGAGGGCAATTTGCGTACGGCAAGAAAAATAGCTAATAATTCTGAAATGGATACAGGGGCATAATCTTGGAGACGAATCAAAAAGGACCAGTCCAAAGAAGAAGATACCGACTCCAGCATTTTCTTTTGAAACAGATGCACTAGTCGCAATGATATTGCTTATCTCTAGGTGAGCTAGATAATCTGTCAACTGGTCATTTAAGTACCTATGTGCCAATTGTTTTGCGTTATGAGGAAATATATCATCAAACTGTACGCTAAGTATTGAATTTAGGTTGTGTATTAGACCAATATGTTTAATTTTTACATTCAGTTGATGTAGTAGCGCTTGTGAAAATATTATTTGCGGGGTCTTGACAAATGTCTTGACGAATGTGTTTCGAAAAATAAAGCTGATTCTTGATTGAAAACGTGAAATGAGAGTCTTTGGTGTGAACTATATATCTTCAGGAATGCTTGCACAGTAAGTATTTTAGACCTATTTAGCAGGGAAGGTAGGCGAGCTTCCAAATACAACACGTTATTTGCAACAAACTTTGGTAGACTCAGACATCTTTGGTGTATCTGGCACCAGATGCACCGAAAAAAAAGGAACAAAAATAAACAAACAAGTAGCTCGATATACCACGCTTCGAAATTTCAAACTGCACACTACATGAAATGAACAAAAGAAGAGCGCGCTTTTGTTATGAGCCACTCTTGACCACCGAATGAACTTTACGGGAAAGGCAACGCTTTCCCGATTCTCTCTCTCTCTCATTCCGCCGCGTGGCGTTATGACAGAGCCAGCTACTCAGCTGTACATTGTCCAGACCTGCGGCGTGATTGTTCAGCTCTGAATACCTGTTTGGCTGACAGCTCGGTGACGCTAAGGCAGCATCCGCCCCCCTATTTAGTCTATGTTCTACTTTGTTTCTCATTTTTTCCACGACCTTTGTGTGACGAGTGAACAACATTCAGAGTTTTTAGAAACCCAGTCGAAGCGGCGAGGACTCCAAGCGCTGATAAAACCTGAGCGTATCTACAAGCTGACATCACTTATTTCCGTGCGCCTCTGCCGAGGACTTGTGTGCACGGCCACTCTATCGTGGGTGTGTGCCTACTACCGGCGGTGACCTGCCTGCTGCTCCTTGTTAGATAGCCTGTGGCGGTGTGGAATCGGGTGCGTGTGTGATGAATTGCAAGCAACCCAGCAAGTTGAAGAAACATGACTTCTTCATGGTGGCCTGTATTGATTTCAGCGGTTCGTCGGCCACCGTGCCCACCATGGAGACCTGTACTGCCGAAATAATAGACAAAATTAAGGTGAGATAATCGATTATCACCGCTCAGCATTCTTGGATAAAGACCTATATAACAATAAGAATGCTCATATATGCGAACGCTGAACCGACGGGCTTCACAAGCGTATCTTTCACAACGCTTCAAGAGAAAATCACGTTGTGGCGGCTGTAGGAGTCTCATCATTACCATTTGGCGCTACCAAATGTACGGAATGTATAAAAGGCGTATGTTTTCGCAACGAAGCGTTTCTTAGGATATAGTTACCGTGCAATTAGTGGCAAAGTTTTGGGGTACCAAAAAGGTTAAGTAACAACGTCAAAAAATAATATCAATATTACCCGAAAACTACAAATAAGGTGGCAAACCAGCAGAAAAAGTCGCCAACGTGACAAAAAGTTGACATTTGATTAGATTGATTGATAGGTGAGGTTTAACGTCCCAAAACCACCATATAATTATGAGATACGCCGTAGTGGAGGGCTCCGGAAATTTCGACCATGTGAGATTGTTTAACGTGCACCCAAATTTGAGCACACTGGCCTACAGCATTTCCACCTCCATCGGAAACGCAGCCACCACTGCCGGGATTCAAACCCGCGACCTGTGAGTCAGCAGACGAGTACCTCAGCCACTAGACCACCGTGGCGGGGCTCATGTATATTAGAGCAACTGTCTTCACTAGAACGTAGTGGTATTGGTCGTGATACACGGATGTGCCTAAATGTACATGCCCTGTTACTAGAACGTTATGAAGCCTTTGTGTTATTTACATACTGTAAATAGACTCTTTCTAAACAGGCACTTTGAAAACAATATAGAAGCTCCTGAGTTCGAATTCATGCCTGTATATCAAAATGAGGTGATTGCAACGGGGGAAACCAAATATGCATTTCCTCAAAATCCGGTTTCCAGTCATCACCAATGTAAAAATTTTGCGTTATATTTGAAAGCTTCAAAACTGAGAGAAGATATTTTTCTTCATTAAAATCTAACACTCTAACGTAGAGACACATAAGAACTACTCTGGCGTTGTACTTGCAAACTAACGCCTACACGAGTAAAAAGATCGAGAGGGCAGCCAATACAATTCACTGCCTCTGGCGGGTGAGGCAGGCCTGGTCACGTGAAGCGATGATACGCTGCCGACACAGACTGGGAAAAAGAAGTGCGGCAGTTTTGCGAGCAGGCCTAGCAAGAAAGCTGCGAGGAGATGAATGGTGCAACCTGTCTCATAAATCACAAAATATTGACAAAAGCTGTTGTGGGTGAAGTAATACTGATGGATAAGTTTCTTGGTACGTATACATCATAATAACCTTTTTTTCTAGCGCAAACTGACACAGGGATGTCCTTGAAGGGCAGGCTGCTAATGCATATGGTGATACATTCTGCGTAGTGAGTGCAAGACACGCTTTTCGAATACAGTCGTCTTGTTTGGGCACCATAATCGCATCACACCAAATATCGCAGCGGAATATCACATCCTCATCGGGGCGTCGTCTTGTATCAGCCGCCCATAAATAACTGTTTCTGAAAAAATAACTGTCGCTTCTGAAGAGAATGATGAGTAGGAGAAGATATGGCGCGATAACACCGGATATGACGCAATAGCACCGGCGCGATAGTACCTACGCCGGTGCACATGGGCAGCGGGTGTAGTGTCGGGTAAATGTTTTACTTTGATGATTAAAAGATCAAGTTCATAGTTACTATTGTGCGTTCCCTGTCTTTGTCCTTGTGTTAGTATGCGTTTAAAAAATGTTATTACGGTCCGTTGTAGCTATCCGCGGAAACACTCTCAAGAATACGAAGCCGAATGCACTTCTAGTGGCATCTGGTATACTCAAGACCACTGGTGATTGTCGAGTCTTTTGTTCCATGTGTGAACGCAGTATGTAGCCTCGTCCTAATAGAGCTGCAGTCATGACTAGGACGGGTAGGAGTTGTAGTCGTGTGGTGTTACAGTACACTTGAAAAGAAAAACACACATCTCTGTCAAAATAGGGAAAGAAGTACAGCTCTTTTAATGATGTACATTAAGAAGGTTTTGATTCATTCTTTGTAGAAGAGAAGTACCAACGGGTTAGACGATACCGATATGTTTAAAACGCCCGTCGTAAAAAAAAATAAATGGCTAAAAAGGGCACAGCTTTTGCTGGTCCTGTAAACTACTGATGTACACAAGAAGGCTATTTTAAATGATTTGCTTGGCAGTGAGAGGTGGCGCGGCCAACAACAAGGATTTCGCATATGCCATGAATATTGGTCACTATATGCTTCATTGGCTTCAATGAACACCTTAAAAATATCGCTTCAACATGTCTGTGAAGTGATACATTCTACCCGTTCACTTAAAAGAGCCTAGCAGTTCACTTGCAACGGAGACAAAAATTTTTCTTTGCGCATCGATCACTTTTCTTCAACGAACCATTTTCGTACTTGATTTTGACCGATGGTATAACTGCTAACTGAACAGCTCTCGCTATTCTAAAGTTTTACATCGGAGCATTTTAATGTTTGTTGTAGCCGAGGCTTTACTTGAACAAGTGGCGCCAATCATAGCTCGCTTTAGGAGCAGCTATTTACTACAATCACCGAATTATGTAGTACGATGTATACCTGTTGTAGGTCGCCTTCGCGTGGGTTCGGCATAAGTGCACAGCCGCTATTTTGCAGAAAATGCCTGGTTCGACAGTGCAATGAATGCATAAAAATATTTGAAATGAAAACAGCCGTAATAAATGTATGAACAACGTTCCTTTGAAGTTTTTTTTTCTTATGTTACCACCTGAGTACAACGATGCACGCATGTGCCACCTTTTATGCCATGCTAGACAGACAATAGTTCTATATTTGCCAGTTTTTTCTCGAAACCTATTCTGCCGACTTTCTTGATAATGAGGACAATATTTTTTGAAGCGGGAATAAATGTTGTTCTGCTAAATTTAAGGAAAATTAATATTTAGAAAGTGGTGCCTCACAAAGACTGAAATTAAGTTTTGTGCTAAGTTAGAATCCTTTGTTGAGTCTACCAACAACACTGAACTATATAAGTCATGATCTATGAATTTGATTTTCAGAGCACTAATATTGACAATCAACAGACAGTCAGAGATATATATTTGTATGGCATGAAGAAATGCAGGGAGGTGAACCACAAAGAGAGTATCTGGTTTGCCACCCTGCCATGAGGAATGGGTACGGGGAGACAGAAAGAAAGGAAGCGTGAATGAAAGAGGAAGGGAAGCATCAAGACGCACACACTAAAATGTCATAATCGTTCGACCAGCAGACAGTAGTGGCAAGTAAAAACATAGCACATGTTATGGAATGTTATTTGTGGAGCATCGTACGTGGTAAACTAATGTGGCAGGTTCGGTCGCAGCCCACCAAAAGTAGTCTTTTCGTCAATTTTCATTTCGTCACATTTACGTTCCATTTACTATTAATAACGTCCTCTACACCTCCTACGGCACTATTGTCTGTTAAATCTCAATAACGCTGTATCCAACAAAAAAAAAAACGAAACGAGCAATTAAAATTTCCGCTCCTAGCGAAGGTCTTTATGCTTTTAAGTGGTATGCCAGGTATTAATAGTCACCAGCCTTGTAGTAATAGCATCACACGATACACGACGCCAACAAGCAAAAAAAAAGTGCTTCCTACTCGCTGTGATGACGGCTAGTGGCGTTGACTGGTGCTACAACGTTTAAACGCACATGCACCCCATAAAGTGGACAGGGGGCGGGTTGGGAAGTTGGGTGCCGCATTAGTTCAGTTGATAAAGTATCGGACACATTATTCGAAAGTCGCAGGCTAGGGTCCTCTCCTTCGGCAAGTTATTTTTTCGATCCCCTTTTCTCTTTTCACATATACACACGATTTACCACAAATGAGATCATCTGCAGTTGCCTTTGCCTTATTTTGTCTAACACACAGTTGCTGACCCGCAGGCTGCTGGATGGAACCCCTACTGCGGCGGCGGCTGCATTTTAGATGAAGGTGAAACTTCCGTAGGCCCGTGGGCTCTGATTCGTGTGCAAGTTGAAGAACCCCAGGTGGTCGACATTTCCGAAGCCATCGACTATGGCGTCTTTCATATTCATATTGTAGTTTTAGGAAGTTCAACCCCACATATAAATCAACTGTGTCTTTTAAAAGAACACGAGCCCTTAAAATTTCCACTTCTTTCTTTCATTCATAGTGAGGCTCTAATTGTGCCAGAGGGGACGCTTTCAGGTAGCGTGCGAGGGATTATTGGTCAGCTGCCCACTCGTAGTAAGATCACGTACTACAGAACGTCAAGAAGCAGAAAAATCCCACGCCTCTCCATGATGTGTATGCGTACAGGTGGACAAGCTAAACGCTAAGATCCATATTGACAACTTTGGTTCTATGTGTTTTCTATTGTTCCTTCAAACTTATATTTCCTGGTTGTTTATTTCAAAGCTTTTCCTATTCACATACACACATATTTGTACTATATAAATTGTTTTTAACCACCATGATGGCGCAAAGTAAGCTTCTACGATAACGCTACATCCTAAGTTTCACAAGCTATGGCAGGCACTGGCAAAGGTACAACTCTCTCGTCTCATCAGGTACGTGTGAGCACGACAAATAGTTCCTGAAGTTTTTTAGCCATCCAGAAATATTTTCCCCTGTCAAATACGCAAATTAACAGTATAGTTTGGATTGATAGTTTAAAGCGTCCAAATGCCACGGACAAATCCAGAAGAGAGCCGACATTGGAAACGTGAGAGAGATCACATTCGCTGGGCCAATGGTGCAGTCCGGGCACGATAGCAAATTCGGAAGGCCGAGTTTCGGCAGCAACTGCGTACCGATTGTCCGGTAGCCTTCAAAGCCGTGCTTAATTGCGAACGTGAATACAAGTTCCGGTGACGGGCAGACTCTGCAAACCGCGCCGCCGAGTTAGCTCGCGATGTCAAGCGCTCACACCAACGCCGCGCCAAACAAGTGGCCTTGCGGGAACAACAGCGTCAACGTAAAGTTGGGGTAAACATTTCGCATTCGGCGATTAGCACCGCGGACTTGTTTTACTTCTGTTCACTTGGTGTGTAAAGCGCTTGGTTCACTTGGTGTCAAAAGCATGCGCCATGGCCTGGCTACTCGCACGCGTAGCAGAGGAGGCGGTTATGAGCTGCACGCCAGCGGTTGCCATAAGACAGCGGTGTACTAGAGTCGCTGGTACTCGCACCCGCTGAGAAGTCGACAAGGGTGGACGTGCAGCAACAGCTGCGTAAGTCAACGCCGTGCCAAAAAAGTGGCATTGCGAGCACAACAGCGTCCACGTAATGTTGGAGGGAGCACATTCGCTGGGCTCTACAGCGCTCGCTTTCGGCAAGTTTCTCCAGCTTCATTTCGGCTTCAGCTGCGACGTCTGTGACCGCCTATGCTTCGAGAACAACCACTGTAATTACCGCATTTCGAAACGCATTTAGTAATTCATTACACTCCTCCATGAATGTAATCATGTGAGGCACAATGTTCGGCATGGACGGATCCTCAGGGGCACGAATCAACGCACTGCAGGCCGCTCCCACTTTGGGACAGTCAGGTCAAGCCCGACCGCCACATCGGGGGCCCTCTGGACAGCCCACAGTTGGTCCCCGACATCTGCACTCTTGATATGCGAACTTTATACTGTATTGAACCAAAATCAAAAATGTCTACCATCTCATTAGGAAGCACGAGCTTGTAGCCATTATTTGGGAATTGCTTCAGTGCCCCATTGGGTTGAACGCACTGCTAAACACCAGTACCGCACGTCTCAGCTTTCGCTGGTTAACCACTTCTACGGCAGCTTGGGCGGTGATCTTTTTCTTTTTCATAGTTTTACGTAGGCGCTGGTATATTGTTGACTTCTGCACCGTTACTGCCTTCAGCATAATTGATCGCGCTCCTTACATTTCATTAGTCTTGCGTTTTGAGTACGGTTCAAGCCATTGACAAGGATGTGATAACATTTGTGCTGTGTTTTTAGACATCTTTCAACATCTGTGCTTTTCTATACTTCTGTGTTGCAGCGCAAAAAGTATCAGGACAAGCACTGCCTATACCTGCTGCACCGTGTTAGGCTCCCGACGCTCTGTGACCCTTTTGTAAGAGAGCATTTCAAAAGGCGTATGTCAGAGGCGGTCAACTTGCTGAAACGGGAGCTTCTACCAGGAAATGGCACCGTCAAAGAACAAGAGCTGCCACCCTCTGAGGTGAATTGGTCAGCTGAAAGCGTTCCCGATGCCTACACGACGTGGTGTGGTGGGTGATGCTCTATTGTATTGTCACTGCTACGTATCATTTGGGAGTTTACTTCCCAAAAGCCACGATGTGATTATATGAGACGCACGAGCGAGGATACGAAGGTCGTTTCGGACTTTCTTCGTAGTCATGTCAAGGAATAGGACAATGTTCATTGATTAATCTTGATTGCAATGCATACACAAAACACTCCATGGCACCTACATTGCTTTTTATTTCAACCGTCTTTTTACCGGTAGAAGGGAAGCGATCCGCATAAAGCAAAATGTGTTTTTTTTTCATCCGGCTATGTACACAGTCTCCTAAGGCGTAAAAATACGTAATGAGAAAACGCAAATATGGTAGTCAGTAAGCATTTTGAGGGAAAATGTTATTCAGAAGTGCAAAAGTTGGCTTTAGAAAGGCCATTCGGGAACTCACCCGTATAAGTAGCAACAGCGAGCATTGTGCAAGATGGCTCATTTCTCGTCGGCGCAAACGTTCGCTGTGAATTATCCGAGTTTGTAAGCATGATATGGCGGCGGTGGCTGCGGAAGCAAGGATGTACGTTTTGGTGTCAAGAAGTTCCGTAAAAAAAGGTTTCCCTAATGTAAAAGTATACACTTTACGTGGCATTGCGTTGAGTAAAAAGCATTTTGAATTACTGGCACACAGTTGCGGCTGTAGCTATAGTACAACATAACAGTTGCAATGAGCCCCTCTTTCTAACAGTATTCAGTTTCGTTTTTTTTGGGGGGGAACGTTTTGTATTCTGCAGGCTTTAACATCAGGACGGTGCATTTCGCGGGATCGAATTTCAGTTGCAGTGGCTGCATTTATGATGGAGGTGAAATTGCTTGAGGTCCGTTAGCCCTTAGATTTAGGTGTACGTTAAGGAATCCCAGGTTTTCAATGTTTCCAAAGACCTCTGCTACTATGTCTCTCACAGTCATCTGGTGACTTTGGGACGTTGAAACCTAAAAATTATTATAGTTATGATGGTTACTATCACGTTGGAGTTGCAAGACATCCAGAGCTAATGGCGTTTACTACATCCCCGTGCCAAACATTTACTCTGACAACACGCGATTGATAAAGGCTTTAGTAAGCACCACTAATAAAAGAAAACATTTATGCCAACATACACCAACCGCATGGGTCAAATGGGAAGGTTTTGTAATATAATCCGTACCGAATCGCAGCCCAAGCCACTAATTGAAGCAATTTTTCACTCTTTTCAGAACATACCCTTGTTTCGGAAAGGCATGACGTGAACTCCTTGTGGGATCAAGTTCGTTCAGGCTCTTTCTTCTGGTACGGACCGGAAGTAAGAGTCATTTGTGTGCACGTTGCGCCTTTGCTAGCAGCTGCTTGAAACGTGGCTTGATTTGCTTTGTCTGTTTTTGAGTAGATATGAGTTTATTGGATGCAAGTCCTAGCATGAAACTTTTGCGAGGAGGGAAAGGGGTGGGCTGTAACATATAGATGTCCTGGACTCTTTGAGGAAAAGCCTTACATTAGGAAGAGTAGCTATTTGAAGACGCAGCAATATAGGGGAATTACTCATGGGTGTCCGCCCCTCCCGTAAAGGTACTGATCATGGAGTTAGCAGGGACGGGAACTACACTTATACATATATAATATCCAGTGGTCGAACTTAACAACGGCACTCACACATCAGAGCACGTGTGTCAGGCTGATGAACGGCACGCTACAGCGCGACAATATCCGCATTAAAGAACTTGCTATTACTGTACAACTCCAGGTTAAGAAATATTGGAAAGTAGCTTGGTGAGACATAAAATTTCATAAGTGATGTTTATTAAATCACCATAAAAGCCCATTCCAAACACTTCCAGCAGAGTTGGCGTTGCCGCGATGGGATGCCAATGAAGAGTCTTTCTCTTAAGTTGATATGTTTCTCTTAAATTGATGATGACTGTAATGTGTTATTTTAAAACGTATTTGTCCACATCTGTTATATTTGCTGAATTTGAATTTTGTGTCCCCTATTTCAAAAGCAGAATAAAATTTGTGTCCTTTGTTCCACTTCACCTGAGCAAATGTGTGGGTGGAGGGACCTCAGTCAGGCAGAGGTAATCTGCCTTTAGTCCCTTCAACCTAGGCAATCATTGTTTTTGTCTGAATAATCAGTGAATGAATGAAATGAAACACAAACGTGGCTCTGTTGTAGAAGACATGACGGCCCCGCAGAATGTCTGGGATCAGTTCCCGCTCTCACATTTTACGACCTTCACGACCCTCATTTATTATCATCGGCGACAACTCTGCTGATGCGTGCCCCACAATTTCTGGGACGCAGTCTGTCACCTCTGCTCCTGTGGCTCATACCTGCACTCTATGGACCGTAGTGCAAGTGTATATGCCACACGCGGCAGAAATAAACGCCTTCAATACGTGTGCCTCAAATATCGCATTCTATTATTTTAGTGACCCTCTGTTGTTCTCCGCCGCACGCAAATGCACTGTCGTGCAAATCAGGTGTTTGTCAAATTTGGAAGGCGATCACAGATGCTCCCGGACGTAGGTGGCTAGATAGATGAATTCGTTTATATAAAACGTTGAAGTGCCTTTTGTTCTTTAAGAAATGCTTTGGACTTAAAGATGTGTTGTCATCAATTTTTAGGCTATAACAAGTCTCTTGTGGGTTTCCTGCATACGCAAGAACAATCCATACGATTGGTCAGAAACTGCAAACGTTCACAATGTGTTTTTATTCACTTGGAAAGTTTACGTGCCCAAATGAGGGGCTTTTAAATACGATAGTATTTCTCGGGGACCTTCGACGGCAAAATTTTGGTTTGCCTGTCTTTTCTCTGTCTGTTTATCTCTATGTTTGTCCGTGGTAACGATTCCCCTAACGGCACCAAACAAACTGCCAACGTTTAGAATTTGTTTTTATTCACTTCCAAAGTTTACGCATAGAGTAACATAGCGAACGTAAAGAGCGGCCACTCTCATTGAACCATGTGGCCCACATGACTGCTAGCACCCCTAGCGGCTCACAAGGTTCCTTTCTTGGCCTTACCATCGTGCCACAGGGGTTTCAGTTTCAGTTTGAGCATTCTTGTGCAAAGGTCAGCTTTTTATTTTACTGTTATTTGGGTGTGCTTTCATTAGCTGTCTCTTAGGAGTCAAATAGGCGGCGGTCACAATTGTCGCAAATACGTTCATCTGTTGGCACTTCTTGCGGCAAAAAAAAAAACATGCACGCCCACTTTACAGATGAATCGTTTGTATTCAGACAGCAGTTCTTAAAAATCAATAAAAATCAGCGAAACAGCCATTTTTAAGTAATACATTACTTCCCTATTGGAAATTTAACCAATAAATGCATAAATTTTAATATTTATGCAAAATGAAGTACATTGTTTTTTTGGAAATAACATTGCAATGTAGAAAAATAATCATCGCATTGAGCAAGCCCTAAAAAAAGGTACACAACATTCGCAAAAATATTCATTGTCAACACGAACATTTCAACACATCAGTAAAAAGTTCAAATATTGTAAAAAATTATTATTTTGTTTACTTATTGCTTGTGGCTCTTTCAGTCATGCCGTTAGCTTCTGTAAGTTGTATACACTGACTTTACTTGTTTTCGATGTTTCGTTTGTGTATTTACAAGTAAACTGCACAATAAACTTCCTTTTGTTAGGGTGATATAGATTTGTGAAACGTATTTCTATATTTGGCTGTCCCGGCCATTACTTTAAACGCTATCTTCTGAAAGCAGGGCCATTGTCCGCACCAATAACAACATTGTCTGATAACATTTACAGATCGAGCAGCAGTATGAGGCACTTACTCTCTTCATTTTCTGCCTTACACGCCATCATTCGTGCATATCCCACTAGAGCCGGATAAAGCCTGTGTTGATCTCAATGGGTATCACTTGCACGATCGAAAATCAATGAAGGCTTAGCTGCTTCAATGTCATTTGGCATTGACCTGAGAACCATTGCAGACATAACGCTTCCACCATCAAATAAGGTGTAGTAACAAGCCATGTGCATACGCAAGGCGTAGTCATACTAAGTGTACCAAAGTACTTTTCTCTTGCCAATGCCTACAAGTACCAGTATTTGCTCTTATATGCGCAGATGTACTCCATGACTCTCCCGAAAAGGGGCCTGTGCATCATCATCAACAATTGTAACTTTAAAGACGCAGCAGGCCAGTGCCATGGATCGAAGGACGATGTACAACGCATGGACACCCTCTTCAAAGCATTTCTTTTCAAACCCGAGGTCTACATTGACGAGACAGCAGATGTGAGTAGCCATTTTCTTACCTGAAAATTTCAAAGCGTGTTACGCATGAAAATGGAAGGTACACGTATGACAAGACACGGAACGTGTTCTTTTTGATGGTTTCAGGTCTTTTTTAATGCTCTAATTTGTTTGCAAGGTAACAAGATCAGCATCCAATACGCTTATCCTACAATTTTGCACAGTGTGGTGGCAGGACTTATGGATTCTGCCGTGTTTTAACTGTTTGTTATTCGCAACTGTATATATTGAGGGCTGAATGAAGAAATAGACTATTATCTTTTATTTTTTTTGAACAGCTGCCAAGTAGTGAAGTGAACTGTGGAGCACCTATTATGAATATTTCGGTGCACCTTTGTTGTTTAATATTTTAGGTCATGCGTATTGAGCTTTGCATGCTTTCATTTCCTATACCAAGAGACAAATGCGCATTGTATCGGGTAGGCGCTTACAGAAATTTCAACAATGACACCAGAAACATAAACGGGCAGATCCCACGTACAATGGGAATCGATGATACGCGAAGCACGAATGAGAAATGTTGATGTGTCACTTCAAAATCAGCACAACCTTACGAGGAGGAGGCAAATGATGCCGTACTTGACTTCCGTGTCATGATTATCATGTCTGGATGTGTCGTTTACCTTCGCCATCTATTCATGTCACGTGCTACCAAATTTAATATATTTAGGGTGAGAGAAAGAGCAGCGGGCACGCTATGAACGTGGTATGTTGTCATGTTCTTATATGACACGCATGTCAGGATTATCATGTTTACACCGGTCATACGTTTCGATATCCAACGACGTCTCGTAATACCAAATTTGGTATATATGGAGTGAGCAAAACGGCCGTGAGAACATCATGAAGGGCCCAATATACTCCAATGTAGCGTTGCCGCGCGCGCACGCTGGGCACAGTGACGCAACGTTAGCAAAACGAGTCCACTCTATAGAGTGACGCCAGACGCAACCAGAGTCCGTGGGCGCGGCCCGACGGCAACCGGCGCGAAATGTGACATGCTGCATTTCGCACCAATACGTTACCTAGACAACAGTGCGTCTCCCTTTTTTCGTGACGGAGGGACACTGAACGCGCGTAAACACGCATGCGTCGAAGCAGGGCAGCGGGGCGCGCACCTGCGAGTATATATATGACAGGATCGGCGCTTAGCGTGGCAACGCCAGCGTCACGGGACGAAATGAACACCAGCGAGCACGCCCACCACGTCACGTAGAAATGTAGTGGCGCCTTGACTGTGGCACGTAGTCATGTTCTCAGATAACACGCATCCCTTGATTATCATGTTAGCACCAGTCACATACCTTCGTCATTCATTGGCGTCACGTAATACCGAATTTGCATATGTGAAGCTAGCGAAACGGCCGCGAGCTTCACATATGCCAGTGTGGCATGTAGTCATATTGTTACATGACATGCATGTCGTGATGATCATGTATGGATCTGTCATTTACCTATGTCGTCTTTTCGCTTCGCGTAATACCTAGTTTGGTATACGTGAAGCTAAAGAAACGGCCGCGAGCGCATCATGAGCGTACCATGTAGTTATGTTGTTACATGACACGCATCTCACGTTTACCATGCTTGCGCCAGTATTATACCTTCGTCCTCACTTCACGACCAGTAATACCAAATTTTGTATAAGTTAAGCTAGTAGAACGGCCACCATCGGATCATGTGCGTGGCATGTAGTCATGTTGTTACATGATACACATATCAAGATTAGCATGTTTGCACCAGTCACATACCTTCATCATCCATTCTCGTACAGTAACCAGATTTTGTAGATGTGACCCTAGCGAAACAGCTGCGGGTGCATCATGAGCGTGGCATGTAGTCATGTTGTTACATGACACGCATGTCATGATTTTCATGTCAAAGTCTGTCGCTTGTATTCGCCATGCCATCATGCAATACCATACCAGTTCTGAACATACCATGTGAACGAAACCACCACAAGACCTGGAGGATCATGAAATGTAAATCATGATGTTCATGACTTACATGTCATAATTTTTATGTTATGACTAGTCTTCATACAGTCATAACATTACTGTATGAAGACTTTATGTTCTTCGTACAGGCAGGTTATGCAATATGTTCTTCATACAGTCATGTTATGCCTTACCAAATTTGGTATCGATACCGTTTTCGAAATGGCCAGGAGAGCTTAAAGTCGTAGGTCTATCTGTATCTATATTTAAAAGTCTATCTATATAGCCGCTTACGTCTGCGAGATCTCGTGATGACCGCCTTAACATGGCGTGAACCAAAATCAGTACGGGAGGGTGAGATGACTTGACGAATATCAAGCGCTGGTCAAGACATGAGCGATGTCCCTATCACGTCGCGCACGTCGTCCAACGCTTTACGCCAGAGTGGTACATACCCGTGGGCGTGTATGTGCTACACCTGTATGTGTAGCACATACCTGTATGTGCTACAGGTGATTAGTACCTACCCAGGAACGACGAGAACACACGTGGGTAATTGAACGCGTGAGCGTTAAAAAAAGCGGACATCAGCTGCTTTAACCGACGAACACAAAGAATAAATTTTAGTGTCCCAGCAGGAATCGAACCTCAATATTCTACGTGCCAATCAAGTATTCAACCATGGAGCCAATGCAGCTCTCGGAACTACTTTTCAAATAGACGCTAATGTTCGTGAAACGTCAATAGTGGTTGCAGTGCTACCGATCCCAATTTATAAACATTACATGTGTATTCCTATGATGCAGCGTTCACGCTGCCTTAACGTCGATGGTAGGTAGTTGCCATCCTCTGAAGCTGAATTATGCAGCACTGTGCAAGGCTACCATCCTCGCGTGCACCAGCGCTTCATAGCAACTTATCGCTTCTGGTGTTGCCAATACTCATGCTCCTGTTGGCGTCATCGCACAAGTGTAACCCATTGGTTGTATGAACATCTGCAAGTGTTCAAGATATATCTCTGTGTGGAACATTTCTATATATATTTAGCGTCATTTTATGTCGTGTCACTGATTTAAAAAATGGCAACATATCCACGGAGTGAAAGATGAAGGGTTGGGCGAAGCGTTCATCCCTACATCTGTCTATCCGTCATCTATACGAATACCACTGATGTCATATATAGTGATATCATTTCCTAGGATGGATAGATGGATGCTATGAGGGTCACCTTTATAACAGGGCGGTGGCATGTTCGGCCTCGCGCTGCCAATTGCTAGCTTCCTGGTTAGCTCAATTCGTAGCGAGACTACTACGGAAAGGTGCTTGACTCGGGTGCGAACCCCGGATCAGGGCTAATTTTTCGGCAACTACGAAGCTTTTCTTTCTGAGAAATTCGTATTGATTTCCTTGTGGCTTCGTGCTACAAACGAGTGGTTGTGTTGTTTTCCTTTCTTATCCCTTCTCGAACCTTGCGGGTTTTCACAGAACTTATTTGCAATACATTATCTGGCGGTAGAGTACGCGTGAATGGTGTCCATAAAATTGGCTTCATTGCCAAGAAAAGTTGTCCGCCAGTATAAGTAGATCATTAACGTATTCCTATGCTGATTCACACTCACACATTTGAATAAGCACACATACCCCAAGTAAAACTCAAACCTTCTGCCCACTCACTCTGTTCCCTTGAGCAGAGCTCTCCCAGCGGCGCAGAGACTGTTGCTACAGAAGGGAGTGGAAGGTTGGTTGCTTGGTGTCCGTCGTGTCTTGTCGTGGCTGCTGCTGCTTGTTCAGGGATGGAGACCAGCACATTTCGAACGTTGCAACAACTCGACTTTATTGACAGGAACTCATGTACAAATTTACAAGTCTCTTCACCGCTGGAACCGCCGCATGTTGCCTCGGCAGAGCCGATAGTGCAGAGCACTTTTTGCTGCGACCAGAACCACCACGAGGAGTCGGGAGCCAGGTTTTAACACCTCCGTTGCCCCTCCCAGTTCTCCTCACGGCCAATTAAAACAATTCAGTTCGTTTATTGGACAGACTCAAACATATTTGTTGCCGTCCTCTCCTCTCGCTCTCTTATTCAAGCACTTGACCTCTTTGTTGGAGAGAGAGACATGAAAGGATCGGCCTACACACCACGTTCCGCGAACTTTGCGAACGCACACAATGGGGGCGCCGTTCGGCTGCGGGCCTCCTGCCATTACCGCGAGATGACTATGCTGTCCAGCATGACAGCCATCCCGCGGACTCTTATCCTGATGGATGGGTGTCTATACACTGTCCTCACTTCACCCGCCGGCAACAAGCTGGCCGGAAACCATTTAGCTGGTTGTGAAAAGCGGCGAGCGACCACGGTCTTCTCACCAGAACGGTTGTCTTTACGCCGGGATTCTCGTCACCCGAGAATCGGCTCTTTGGGAAGCGCACCCTTTTGCGACAAAGAAGACTCACCCCTCTTGGCCTGAGACGCCAGACCTCACACTCCATAATGTGAACAAGGAAAAGAAAATCTCTGTTACTCAGTAGGCAGAGCATCAGAGGCGTTATTTGAAGGTCGCGGGTTCAGTGACTGACAGCGGAGAGCTATATTATCGTGCACTTTTCGTTTGTCACATTAACTGTAATATGACTACTAATATTAAGCCCTGATTTTTCCTCAGTGTCATTGTCTTTTAGCTCTTATGAATATTGTGTTCTTAGCACAAGTATTCCTGGAGTCAATAACAGGAAACTAACGTTTGCCTGTCTTTGTTTTCAGCGAATGAAGGCGATCTTGTCTGAGGCAGCGCAGTCCAAAGAACAAGAGAGGGCCGAGTGCCTGGTTGTGATCCTGATGTCACACGAAAACCAGGACACGACTCAGGATGTGCATGATGCGAAGCTGAACTTGATGAACGACGTTTATGCGCCATTCAACAATGAGAAATGTCCAGCCCTGAAAGGAAAGCCGAAGCTGTTCTTCATCCAAACCTGCTGGGGAAGTGCGTGGTGTTTTGAACTATTTCTCAGTACTCGTACCATTGCATAATCAGTACATTCAATTTAAACTACTCATAGCTTTCACAACTAGATTGTGCATAACCTGTAGAATTTTTATTAGTGGGATTAGCCAATAGTAAAATAGAAATAATAACTAATATGACCATTGATACTAATCTAACACAGACGTATTCACACTCAAGGATATTATTTATTTGTGGCGCAACTGATACATGCAAGAGAAAAAAGGAAGAGACTAGACAGGGCACCAGAAATGATTTTATAAGGCTATGCACTAAATTGCCGAAGGTCACAATCCGCGGAGTTCAACGAGATTAAGTAAGCAACATAGTGAAGCCTTGCGGTAGTATCTATGCGACTGCCACGCCCCACGACGTTTAATGTCGTTACTGTTCACTTTTAGATTCGAAGCAGCCTGTGCAAGAAGGTCCGTCCGTGTCTCCGTGCGAACGTGCCACCAGCGTTCCTCCTACCGCAGTTGTTGGAACGATGTCAAGTAAGTGAATTTGTAGCTGCACGTTGACGTCACTTTCTCCTTCACCCGCAGCAGCTATCGGCTGCTCCCAACAAACCTAGTTGGTGTTGCTCCATCACCTGCTCGCAACACACCTCTCTCTCACTTCACCATCTCCACTACCCGCAACGCTCGATTACATGTCGAGTAGAAAAACTATTTCGGCTCGCTTATCTGCGATGAAACGCGCACAAAACCCAACCTGCTTTTCGTGTCCTTGCGTTCCAAACAAACATATATATACTCGAGTAAAGGCTTCACCGAGTTTCATTTCAAACTGTTCTTCCAGCACGTGCGTAAACGCTCGTTTCATCCGAGTCGACGGCGGGCTCACCGTTGCTGCTTGGCATTGCACCATGGTTTCCTTCCGGGAGATGAGTCATGCTTTCTTGAACAAGATGTACCTCTAAATCACGTGTTTATGTGATGGCGATGTTGCTTTTTCGCTTAAAAAAGTTCGTGGCAGCTTCATAGTGTTGGTGCCTGCACACTTACTCCTCGGCTCATTCTTATGATTGTTTGTCTAACACGTTGTGTATTTTAGGATCTTAACATATCTTCCAAGAGAGAATTTTACGATAGCGCACATGTAGATGCTCTGTAATACCATTTTAATATTCAAGAAAAAAAGGTGTGGGTAAAAACAAAGACAGGCAAGTTTCACAGTTTAAAACACCTCTGCATATATCTGGCAATCGTGGTTGCAAACTATGGGAAAAACATATTGGCGACTTGAAGAAACTGCGATGGCAAGTATACGTATGGGTTTTTTCAGCTTTATACGTAGATTGTTAACGTCATCTGGTCCTTTTTAGGGAGATTTTATTTACGACTTCAGAATATAAAGAATGTGTTTCAATTATTGTTGTTTCAAAATCAACATTATAGGTTCATTTTTCCGCCACCGCCATCAGCTTCATGCACCGTATATATTATAAATGAATGTATATTCTGAGTGCCGATTAAGCAGTTAAATCTCGTTCATTCGGTTGTTAAACGATGTATCATCATTAACGTTCGTCACGCAGGATACGCTGTTTTTGCCTCGCCGAACTGCATTGAAAGTTAACATTGCAACTACCGTACGGGATGTCATCTCATTCTTTGTATGTATAAAGCCGCACAGAAAAAGTTAGGCCTGCATCTGCATGTTACACCGCAAATGTCGTCGAAAGACGATAGTCTTGCGTTTGGAGAGAGTGAACAAAACGTTTATTTGATGTTCCGCGCAAGAAAATTGGCGAATGGTGTTCTGGAGGCGCTGCGTTAGAGTGCCTCGAGTGTACAGCGGAGGTGAACGAGCGCACCAAGTAACGTCACACGTGAGACATAAGCGCCATCTGGCAGTTATCTTGGAAAAGAAAAGCCGCGGTTCTGAGACGGGCGTGCGTGCCCGTCTCAGAGGTGATAAGGTAAAGAACGCAAGGCGACGGGTAGGTGCCACCACCATGTCGTCTTAGCAAAGCGTTGGAAGCACTTCCCCTTTCGTGCAAGCGTTGCACGGTCAGCGCCACGTGATAAACTGTACGGTGCTTACAATAATTTATGTATGTCTTTTGTAGGAAAAGACGCACATACAGAATATATAGGTATTGTGATGGTGCCTCAGATATGTGCGATAATTGCTTTTTAATTGACAGTTGCACAAGTAGGAACGCTGATTCTTGAGCAACATTGGTGGGCACTGCGAATGGGGTCAGCCGTTTCGCGTATCCGCCGGTGCCATTTAAAGTACAGATGAACAGACCAAAATTTTTGCGTCGAAGTCCTCCAAAAAAGACTACACCTTTAAAACTGTGAAAAATTGTTTACCTTATGTGCGGAATCGGGCGTCTTCAACCGTTGAGCCCCAAGACACACGTCGTTCGGCGTAGTCGCAGTGAACTATATATACATCATTTAGCGCTTACGCTTTGTTAGTCTCAGGGGGAATATCTGCGCATTCCAAGCGGTACCTGTGAGGTCGTGAAAGGGTGCGATCTGGCTCTGGCTATCTGCCGGTCGTGATTATGGTTGGGGTGGGTATTTTTAGGCAATGGCGGTATCAAGAGACTGTCAATAATGTGTCCTGAGGGTGATTTTGAGGAGGTGGTGCATCCTGTGAGGTTGATTCTGAGGCGCTGAAGGAGAACTCTTGCTGTTTCGAATTGCGAAAGTCGGGCATAGTGGCTGGTGAGGTGCGCTTCGATTAGTTCAACAATTTTGTTATGCACCCCCAACAAAAGAGGATTGCTCATAACGGTACTCGGAGGCAGGCGCAGAGCAGCTTTATATGCTGTACAAATGAGGCGATCTATCTGATTCCTCTCTAGAGATGAAAGGAAAAGATAATGGAGGGAACAAGTAATTTTACACAGGCAGAATGCTTAGACAAGACGGCGTACGTCCGCTTCGCGCGTAGCTCTGTGGTGATTAGAAGTCCTATTTACTAGGGCTGATATATTCTGCACCGAGCGCCGTATAGTACCATGGCTATGAAATTGGAGCCAGTATTGAAAATATGGAGGCCTAGAACTTTGATATTGTTTACGTAAGGGATGAGTTTATCATCCAAATATACGGATATTTCTGGAGGAAAATGGTCCCTGGGACGAATGAGAATGAGTTCAGATTTAGGAGCTGAACAGCTGAGGCCAATGCTCCGCACGTATTTTTGTACCGTTAGTGCTGCTCTCTGGAGGGTGTATTCGATTGTGCCACAGTTGCCCGTGGTGGTCCAAATTGTAATGTCATTGGCGTACAGTGAGTGTTGTAGGGCCGGTATGGTAGCTAAATTTTGCGCGAGCTGTATCAGAGTTTTATTAAAGAGCAAAGGAGAGAGGACGGCCCTGCGGAGTGCCCCTTTATCCGAGGGTGAAGGTCGGAGGTTTAACCGATCCGAGGTGTATGTCGACAGTTCTGTTCGTTAAAAAGGCCCACAACATATTTTTTGTAAGTGCGGGAACTCATGTTGGGTGCACTGAGTTTCTTTAGAATAGCCGCATGTCAGACACTGTTGAATGCTTTAGTCAAGTCAAGTGCTATTATTACTTTAGCAAGATGTGGAAAGTTGCGATTTAGTAAATTCTTTTGGAGCTGGAGCATCACATCTTGGGTGGAGAGCCCTGCCCTGAATCTAAACATAGTAGGAGGGAAGAGGTGACTTGTCTCCAAGAATCTGTTAGGGTGATTGAGGATAACGCGCTCCATAAGTTTGCATGCACATGAAGTGAGGGATATATGGCCCAAGTTAGCTAGGTCGAGGGGTTCGCCTGGTTTTCTGATGAATGTCACCATGGCATATATCCACTGGGGAGGCGGTGCGCCTTGTTACCAGTGCTGGTTAAAATACTCAATGAGAACTTTAACCGAGCCTGAGTCCAGGTTGCGTAGTGATTTATTGGTGACGTGGTCAGGTTCTAGAGCTGAAGTGGTGTGTAGCTGATGTAATGCAGCGCGAACCTCTGCCTAAATGGGCGGCCTAAATGGCGGCCTAAAGGGGCGGCCTAAATGTGTGTTGGGAAGGCCCTCAGATTCCGACATCGACTCGGTGGCATGCTGCATAAAGCAGGTTCGAGTTAGGGTTTGCAGTATGTGCTGTGTGTGATTCTTCGTTAGTTGAATTAGTCATGTTATAAGTTTGCTAGTGTCAGCGTTAGGTTTTGATGGCTGTAATAAGTTACGTAGAAAAGACCAAGTTTTCCTAAATTGAAGGCTTTCATCAAGCCGATTGCATAACTGCGTCCATTGTTGAGAGACAAGATTATTGGTGTGTTCTGTGATGATGTTGAGAGTCATTAGAATGCGACGCCGCAATGTGCCGTTGTGCTTTTGCCTAAGCCAGCGTCTTTCCAAATTCTGGCAAGCCTCCCATAAGTGCATCAAACGGCTATCTGCCGGCTCGTTTGCGTGCTCAGTTGGCGTTTGTTTAGTCGATATTTCCAGATATTCCAGATCTTTTTGTAGCTCTGCGACCCATGTATCATAGTCTGAAATCGAGGTGGCCTATTTCAGCGCATGAAGTTTTCTAAATTGATGCCAGTGTACAATAGCTTTGCGCAGGTACCGTGGTCTAAATTTACCAGCCTGAAGCTTGATGTCAATTATATAGTGATCTTCCTAGGTTGAGGCAATTGTTCTCCCATTGTAGCTGAGTGATGTTCTTAACAAGCGTTAAATCTGGGCCCGTGTCTCTGCTATTACTGTTTCCATGCAGGTAGCTTGCGTGGTATCCGTCACAAGTGACAGCCGGTGTTGTTTTATGAAGTTGCAGAGTTGTTCTTTAACGGAAGAGGCCCTATATCCCCATTCAACATGTGAGGCATGAAAATCCCCTACTATAACTATGGGCATAGTGCCTGCGGTAGAGAGGGCTCGCGCGAGTACGCGCAACAGGTCAGCTCCTTTTTCCAGGGGGGCTGTAGATATTTATTTTAAATAAAGGGAAATACCAAGAATTGCGTGGCAGGAGCCCAAGGAAGACGCAGTCAGAATACATATCGGAGAGGTCATGGGACACATGTGCAATGCTACGATGAACATATGTGGTGAGCTATAGGGTGGGGGAAGTTTGCGGCTGCATAGTGCGATAGCCTGTTAAATTGCATTGTTTGTTTAGTTCCTGCACGGCGATGACATCTGGTACTGGCGTCACCTGCTGCAAGTGGTGCAATAAGTTATCATTTTCGAGCTGTAGTCCTCTACAATTCTATTGTCAAATTCTGAATGGTTGAGGGAATAAGGGCTTATCAGAGGGGCGAGAAGCCATCATTAGGCGGGAGAAGGTAATGGAGGGGGCATGGGGCCGAGCAGTTAAGTCGTTAGGTCTGTAATAACTTGTTCCAGATGATGAGGAACTCATTCCTCGATTTCTGTGCATCCGAGATCCACTCTTTGTTCTACTTTAATAATATGCTTCTCAAGAGCTTGAGTTGATGCGTCGGACACATCGTGTGATTTATACAGGACGCTTTTCCTTTGATGGATGGTGATCAGCTAGGGATTGATTTGGGTCTGAATGATCGCCTGCATCTGCGGGAAGGGAGTTGTGAATTTCTACTGGTTCTTGGCACTTAGTGGTTTTGGCAAATTTGGTGTGTGTGAGCGCATATAAACGTTCGAGGATTAATGGGATTTATGTGGAAATATATAAGCACACAAGGTAGAAAGAAAAGCACTTTCCTGTCAAGTGTCATTCCTTCTACCTTGTGTGCTCATATATTTCCACATTATGTTTTACAAACTGGCCGAGCATTCTACTTTATTGAACTTCATTAATGAGATTTCTTGTTTCAGGTCCTGATTTACTTTGGTGAGATTGTCAATAGTGGACTGATAGTAGAGATCTCTAGAATCTGAGTGACTAATGGACCCACAGGGGGCGCCACTTACAGAGCTCACCTTTTGCAGATCTTGGTTCTACGTTGGCGTCACTTTGGGTGTGTTGTGTTTAAGACTCCTACTTCCGAAGCGTGGAAGCTTGGGCAAGTTGGTAGGATATAACTGAATGCAGGAACAGCGCAACCTAGAAGTAGTTACTTCGTAACTACGGAAGCGAAAAAACAAGGACAGAAAAGAGCGCTGACTTTCAACAAAGATTTAATGCCGGAGTGGTGTACATATAAAGGCGAAAAAATTAGAAAAACGGGCATGCGTAGAAGGGTGCAGGAACAACTACTTCGATACAATGTCAGCAAAACTCTTCTCTCTTGTTGAATGGGCTGAAAAAAACAACAAATACATGTGTAACTTAAAAAAGATCGAGATACGCCATCTTCTTTTGCAACAACGCAACCGATGGGCAACCTACACATTTACCGTTAAACTTGTTCATTTGATAAGCTTCAATTATATCACGTGTGGCCTGCGAGTTGTGCTTGCTTAATACCTCGCAACGCTCAAAAACTGGCACGCAGCCGCAGTCTCGGCGGTAGATTCCGAGGTGTCCTTGAACTACGTTGTGTACATTGTTATTGTGCTCTCTTAAACGGTCATTAAGGCACCTTCCGGTTTGCCCTATGTATACCATTCCGCACGAAAGCGGAATGAGATATACGACACCAATACCACAAGGTACAAAGCGCGTTCTGTGTTTCACAGTGCATCTTCTTTTAATAGCAGCTGGATTATTCACCAGCTTACAAAGCTTTGTAAGCTTTTCTGGGGCGGCAAAAATAACAGTGACCCCAGCGCGTTTACCGATTTTTTTCAGCCGATGTGACACGTTATGCAGATACGGTACTGCAACATATTTCATAGAAACAGACACGCTTTGAGGCTGAGATCGCCCTCCTCAGTTTTTAATTTGCTTCAAAAGTTTTCCCGCAACAGCATTATTCAGGCGGCTCGAGTAACCGGCGCCTAAGAGGCGCTCTACCTGTGCTTTTAAACTGCATTGCATCGAGTGCGGGCATGACCTCTTGAGAGCGTCTACCAGGCAACCTTTAATGATACCCCTTTTCACCAATTTTGAATGAGCTGAGTGGAAAGGTAAAAGGGGTTTACCACTTCTCGGTGAAAACAGCCAGCACAAAAGATTACTTCTAGGACAGAGTGTTAGGTCTAAGAACCTAATGAAATTTCCAGACGGTAACTCATGCATAAGTTCAAGAGGATACAAGTGCTTCTTAAACAAATCTAGAAGACCAAGGACAACGACTTCAAAAACAGTATCCAAACAATCAATAAATGCAACTAAATCATCAAGAAACCTACAGACCTTCACAACGAGAGACAAGTCGAGATCTTTTTGAATGTGGCGATCCTTATGCGCGAGAAAGATGTCACTCAGGACTGGTGCCAAACAGGAACCTGTGCAAACGCCGCTTTTTTGAATTAAATGTTGATCATTCCAATATGCAACCGTTGACTTTGAATAAAATGAAAGCAATTCCAGAAAACCATAAACTGGCATACCTGACGCATTCTGGAAGTTTATCGATCCAAACGAATCAATGCATTCTTCTAAGGACTGGAGCAGTTCGTTATGTGGAAGTGAATAATATAAATCTTTCACGTCTATTGAGAAAGCCTTCAGTCCTTTGTCATTAGACCTTAAAAACGTAATAACCGCCTCAAAGTCTTTTATACCAGGAAAGGATCGTCAATAGTTAATAGATCGTCAGTAGTCTTATGTACACCACTCCGGCGTTAAATCTTTGTTGAAAGTCAGCGCTCTTTTCTGTCCTTGTTTTTTCGCTTTCATAGTTACGAAGTAACTACTTCTAGGTTGCGCTGTTCCTGCATTCAGTTATGTCCTACTTCCGGTTGGTTCATAGGTTGCCGAATTCAATAAAAGAAATGAAGTCCGGTCAAAGTGAATGTCCGGGGTCTCCTGGGGCTGATTTGGTGAGGGATTTCCTCCCCACTAGGTTTTTGCCACGTTGGTTTTGACGGCGGCAATGTCTGTCACTGGGCTTGTGAGCTCCGCCGCCGGCAACTCAAGTGGGGGAGCACTGCTGGTCGGACGAGTGTTGGTGCCCACAGTCGAGGCAATGGAAGCGCATGGATACTGAGCAGACGTCTCTTCAATGCCCCGTCCGTTGAAAATTCGTACAAGCCTCCACTTCGGGCCTGAAGGAGTAGACTTCAAAAACTCAGCCTAAAAGCTTGACCGACTTAGGACGAGTGTCAGACATGAAGTGGATTAGCACTGACTTTGATGTGCGGCCCATGTCCCGAGCTTGCACGATGGGGAGCAGCGGATTAGATAGCCGTAGTTCCTGCAGGATCTCCTGAGGCAATTCTCTATTATATGCTCGATAGGTAATACCTTGGATGGCCCGATCCGGGGGTGCAATGTAAGCGTTGACTGCGATTGTCTTGCGGCGGAGAGTGATCTGCTTTATCTGCGCGTACTTGGCCGCTCTCTCATTGTGAAATTATCTTTACCAGATTGGTGCATGTGGGGTCACCTTGGGTGCTGGACTCCACAAGGCTGCTATTGTCTAGCAACGCCACCCACAGTTCTCGCTCTGTGAATGCTGCCATGTTGATGCCAGCGTTTGGGCGACCAACAACCTTGAAATCATCCGTTGGTAACTGTGGTATCGGGTCACGTCTGAGGCATGCCGCGAATGCTTTGGAGCCTGTTTTCTCCGCTGGCTTTTTGACAGAGTCTTAGTGGACGAGTTGTGGATGGGCAGCAATGCTGGCGTTTTCCGCTTGGGAAAGCTCGTCGGTATTGGACTTCTGCGTATGGTGCTTCAGTCGTGCATTGAGTACTTCTTTCCACTCATCCGGAATAAACGCAGAGGGCTGAAGCTCTGCGCCTGTGACTGTATAGTCCATAGTGGCAGCAGACTGTGGCGGAATGCGCGTTCCTGTCGTCAACGCTGTTGGTGTTAGGGTTAGTGGAGCCGCCACCCGTTCTTCACTCAGCGAGGGCAATTAAAAAGGATTGGAGATCCCTCAAAGCTAAAACACTCACAGGTAGTCCGCCGATGAAAGTGTCCACTTCAGCACCGAAGTTCATGTACAAAACTGGTATAGAACACTCACAGAGCTTCTTGAAGTTGAAGCCCATGCAAGGCACATCTGCTTTGTTCGACCAGCAGCGGCAGTTCCTCGTGTGCTGATGCGCCCATCTCTCACTTCACTTTGCCGCACATTGGATTCATGCATGCGCAAGCACTCATCTCGAGACGGGTTTGGTTTGGGCGTTATGGGCATACGCCGCAGAAACGCCTCCTAAAACATTATGCCTGGAACGTGAGCCACGAACGCACTGCCCTACCCTCTGATTTTATTCTCCTCTTGCGTGACATTATTATGTTGCTGTTGCATTCATTGATTTTCCGTTTCGGTGAAACAGTCTTTTTTAACACGAAAGTGTTTTATTTTTTATTTTTTTTTTATTTATTACATACGGCGGACCACATTTCGGTCCAAGCAGGATGGCATGGTGTAATGCAAAGAGAAATACAATACACACCAAACAAAACAAAAAAAAACAGTGCACAGTTACTCAGTATCGCAAGTACTACATTCGATTGTCTGGTTTCAGTCTGAAATGGTTCGTGGAAGAGAGAGAGAGAGAGAGAAAACTTTATTAAAAGGTCAGTCAATTGCTCAGGCATGGCCCGTTGCCCCTAGCTGTCGGCCGGAATCCCTGGGACGCGGCAGCAGCAAGGGCTTGACTGATGATGTCGCGCTGGACGTTGGGATCTGGGCTGCAGAGCAGGGCCTCCCAGGATTCTACAGTGCGAGAACCATCGTTTTGACTTGGACATGTCCACACCATGTGGACCAAATTCGCTACGTCATCACAAAATTTACACTGGGACTGGAAAACTGCGGGGTGCGACTTGCTGTAAAGTGCGGGGTTTGGAAAAACCCCGGTCTGTAACTTTCGCCACAAAATCTCGTTTTTCTTACTTAGTGAGTTGTCCGCTCTCGGGTATACTTGCCGATTCAGCCTGTAGTGTGCGAAGATTTCATGGTATGTGCGCATATACTCGCTTCTTTGTTCGGTAACTTGGGAGGTTCCAGGGGTCGACCGGTAGGTGAGACCTCGGGCGACGGAATGAGCCTCCTCGTCCCTCTAAGTCCTTGGTGAGCTGGAGCCCAGACAAGCAGAATCTGCTCTTTGGGTACTCCTATTATGTTTAATATACGGACGGCAGTCTCCGTCACCCTTCCCGATTCGTAATTTCTCACAGCGTTTTTGGAGTCGCTGATGACCACCCTGATCCCCTTTTGGCTGATGGCCAAAGCTATGGCCACTTCCTCGGCCTCTACAGTCTCGACACCAAGTACTGTGCAGCACGCAATTAGGCCACCATCTCCCCTGACCGCCACTGCCGTGTGTGCCGCTTTGCTTTTATATTCCGCAGCGTCTGTATACGCGACGTCCTGTCGACCAGTGTACCTAGATTGTAATGCCTCTGCCCTGGCTTTACGCCTGCCTTCGTGAAAGTTAGGGTTCATATTTCTGGGTAGCGGAGATATCTTTATCCTGTCCCTGATCTGTATCGGTATGTCTTTTGAACGCGCTTGCTCGCGCGTGGGCTCATAGCCCAATCTCTTTAATATTGCTCTCCCCGTTTTAGATCCGAGTAGTCTTTGATGTTGTGCAGTCACAGTAGCCTCAATTAGCTCATCGAGTGTGTTAGATACCCCCAATTTCATAAGTCTGTCAGTTGACGTGTTTGGGGGAAGTCCGAGCGCGACTTTCACACTTTTCCTGATAATGGTGTCGAGTTTGCCCCGCTCCGCTTGGTTTAATTTTAAATAACGTGCCACGTACACTATCCTACTTATTATGAAGGTCTGCACTAATCTAAGAAGGTTCGCCTCCTTCATCCCAGCATGCCTGTTTGCTATTCGTCTGATGAGACGACATGTCTGATTAGAACTGGCTTCCAACCTAGCAAGAGTTTCAGAATTCTTACGGTTCGCCTGAATCCTTAGTCCAAGGACACGGATACTGTTGACCGCGGGGATCTCTGCGCCGTTAACATACAAGTGGATGTCCACTTCAGGCCTGTTGTGGAGCCGCCGTTTTCCGGCGGGCATGAGGAAGAGTGCTTCCGACTTTTCGGCCGAGCATTTAAGTCCTTTGGGCTCCAGGTACTCCACGATTTTATCAATGGCGATTTGCAGAGAGCCTTCAATTTGGCCGTCACTGCCCTTGTTCATCCATAATGTTATGTCATCCGCGTAAATGGTGTGATTTAAATTCTCAATATCCTTTAACTGTTCAGGCAGTTTCAACATCACAATGTTGAAAAGGGTGGGTGATAACACCGAGCCCTGAGGTGTCCCCCTGTTGCCTAATTTAATGTCCTCGATGAATTCTTCCCCGATTTTTAAAGTGGCTGTCCTGTTCGAAAGGAAGTCCTTGACGTAATCATAAAGTCGCTTTCCGACGTTCAGGGAGCTCAGATTTTCCAAGATTGATACGTGCCTCACGTTGTCAAATGCTTTTGCCACATCTAAACCCACGATAACTTTTGTGTCTCGCGTTGTCTTGTCTATAATTTGGTCCTTGAGCTGTAGCATCACGTCGGACGCTGATAGTCGGGGTCGAAAACAGATCATGGTGTCCGGATACATACCATTGTCTTCCATGTACCTATTGAGCCGCGTCTGAACGACATGCTCCATGAGCTTACCTACGCAAGACGTTAACGATATCGGCCTAAGATTCTCGAAACGGAGTTTTTTACCCGGTTTAGGAATGAAAATTACATTTGCGAGTTTCCACTCCTGCGGTATCGTCCCTTTTTCCCAACACTCCTGCATGTACGTTGCTAGGTTAGCGATGGACCTATCGTCTAAATTACGGAGCATTTTGTTAGTCACTCTGTCCGGCCCTGCCGCTGATCTAGTCCTTAGCCGATTAATCTCCGCTCGCACCTCAGCCGGGGAGATAGGGGCGTCTAAGGCTGCGTTTTCCCGCCCTCCATAATCTGGGAGAGGTTCGGATCCGGCGGGATTAATGTATCTGCTCCGAACTTCTTCTAAGAGTTCCTTCCTAGTACCTTCAAATTGGTGCGCCATTCGTTCCAATTGTTGTTTAGGACGCTGTCTTCGTGCTCTCCGGATCTAAAAGGTGACGAAGAAGTCGCCACGTCCCGGACGTACTTATATTTCTATCCATCTCCTGACAGACGTTCCCCCACCTTTGCTTCGTGAGCGTGATGGCGTGCTCTTCAATTTGTCTGTTTAAAGCTGCTATTTGTTTCCTGATACTCCGATCCCATCTCCTCTGTTGGAGTCGGTTTTCCAAAGCTTTCTTTTTCTTCCAAAGATTTACTAATCTCGTGTCTACCACTTCGTTGTCCTCCTCGGTTTCCACCACTTCAGTGGCTTCCTTAACAGTACGTAACACCCCATCGCACCACTCGGCAATGTCGGAAATGGGAGTCGGGTCGCCCCTGAGGTCCCTGAAAGTGTCCCAATTTACGGCCTCTACCCTTCGTTTCCGAGGTGTTGCCGGGCCTCCCTCTACCACTATTTCTATGATCATGTGATCACTGCCTAGGTCCTCGTTTGTGTTGCACCACGTGGCACTAGTGCCGCTCCCCGTCAGGGTAAGGTCGGGTGTGGTATCAACCGCGACACTATTTCCCTTCCTCGTTGGCTGCAACGGGTCGGTTATCAAGTCCAGATTATGAGTTTGCATGTCATCCCACAATTTCCTGCCCTTAAGTGAAGCCTGCTTATATCCCCATGCCGTGTGGTGAGCGTTAAAGTCACCGACGATCAGCAATGGGTTGTTCTTACTTTTACGACGCGTAGAAGCGAAGAGATCCCCAAAGTCGCATCGCCTTTGTCTCGGAGAGCTGTATATATTTAATACGAACAAGCTAGCGTTTTTCTTTTTTTGGGGTATTAGTTCTATGAGAACATGGTCGATGTGTGCATTACCAATGTCATGCTGCACCGCCGTAACGTTTCGCCTGACCAGGGTAGCCACCTGCGTACTCGTGCCTTCGCTTACATAGGATTTATAACCAGGCAACGTCGCCTTTCTCCCACATTCCTGTAAAGCTATAACATCCGGTCGATCCCCTTTCCTCAGGAATTCCTGCAGAACCGCACGCTTGCGCGTGAAGCCTCTGCAGTTCCATTGCCAAACGGTGTTCTTACTGAATCTGTGAGCCATGATTGCCACTAAGGTGGTTCATCGGCCTGCCTAATACTTCTTGAGCGAGCTGTTCATACGCCCGATCCCTCTTCGTGAATTCTGTTTTAAGTTCCTCGGTAAGTTTATTATCCCGCTGATGAAACTGCTGATTCAGATTTTGAAACATCTCGAACATTCGTTTCTCGAAGGTCTTACGCCATTCATCGTCCTGGGTAGATTTGGCTTCAATGTTTGCCTCCAGTTGCGCTATTTTCTTGTCTATCACTGTCGCTACGTTCTCCTCTATTACGGGCTTTTCCGCTTCTTTTGCCCTCTTTTTCGCTGGAGGTGGAGTAGCGCTCTGCTCCTCCGGCATTTTTATATTTTGATTCTGTGGCATTCGTGGTAGAGAAACCGGTGTTGTGTTAGACGACTTAATAGCTATTTGAAGCTCCTCTATTTGCCGACTCATCATTGCTAGCTGCTCTTTAAGCATGCGATTCTCTTCCTTAATGGTTAACATTTCTTCATCGCGTTTATCCTGGGAGGCCCTATCTCCCCAACCCACCTTGCGGTTCGGCGACGTGGGTCTCCCACTGTTGAGGACAGCACTGCCGGAAGTCCCCTCGTTTACTGGACCAGTCATTGGTGGCAGATCTCCTTCTTGTCTTTCCGGTAGTCTTGGGAAGGAACCTGCTCTTCCTCTTGACCCTCTTCGATGCTTCGACCGGCTATGGACCGTTCTTTGATCTCTTCCATTCTGCACGTTTGTGGATTGGCGTCTTTCGCCTTCCGCTCTTCTCCTTCCATTCGCCGCCAGGCCTCCCACTGTCTCTTCTTTATTGTATAAGGGGTCCTGAAAGCTTCCTTGCATTTCCGATCTGCTGTCAGATGACCTTTGCCACACAGCTTACACTTGGGCTCACATGCATGGTCCTCGGGTGGAGCTGTCATTCCGCACCCCCGGCAGCGAACATGGTCGCTGATACACACGTCTGATCTGTGTCCTAGCTGACCACATCTGTAGAACACCTCGTATCGTTTCTTATAAAGCACGCACTTCAGCGGTACGCCGTAACAGTACATCCACCTGGGCACTGTCTCATTTTTGAAGATGATGACCGCTGAACTTGAGTTCCCCAGCTTCCTAACACCAAGTATCGGCGGATTCCTTGAGTTGTCGAAAGCCTCTGTCAGTTCCTCTACTGACAATCTCGGGTCGATGCCGCGCACCACACCCCGCCCGCTATCCTCGTGCGGCGCGAGGTACGCCGTGACGTCATAGCTCTTGCCTTCAATCTTGATAGACTTAATCCTGGTCACCTTCCAGACAGTGTCTATGTCTGGAGTGCTGAAAATCAGGGTGCCTTGCTTGTCGTTAACAATGAACACTTCCTTTTCTTGTCCCTTAATCCACGGAATTTGCGCTGCCATGCGCACCGCCTCACTGAGCCTGGTGTTCGGAATTTTTGTGAGCGCCAGCCCGCACTTCGGACGAATGATTATCTTGTAGTCGTTCGCCGGCAACCGCGGTAGGTACGACGCAATCGAGCGCTCCGCGATCTTGTGCCCCAGCTTTTTGTATGCTGCGTTCGCAGCCGCCGTCTTCTTCCTGTCTTCGCCGGGCTCGGTTCCACTTTCTGCCCGGGCGTTGCCATCTTGGCGTCCCTGTCTGTCACCTCTAGCGGCGTCACGCAGCTCTTTAACATGTTTTCCAACTTTCGTGATCCAGTCAGCGGTTCTAAATTCTTCAGGGGTAATTTCAGTACCCTCCACGGTCACCTCCATTGCCGTCGCGTCTCCACAACGGGGCTCTGAAGTGAACGCCGGGGGCGTCGGCCACCGCCGAGCCGCCGCGTTTGTTCATCGCTGGCGTTAGGCTTTGCTGGGCGGAGACGCAGTCGACACCAAAATAGCCATAAAATACCCCAAAACGTACTCACAGTCCTGAAGTCGTGGTCTAGATGGTCCAGAGAACTTCAGGCAGGAGATTATAGGAGTTGTTTGCTGTAACTGCACAATTTCCACCAGACCAAAAAACTTTCCGCGGAGCTGATGCGAGGCACATCCGAACTCCCTGGCCCCCTGGTGGCCATCCGGTTCGTGGAAAAAATGACAATTTGAACGTGTCCGTTCTTGGGAAGTACGGAGTTAGTGCATTTGGTTGGCAATGTCTTGTCGGTCTTGTGTTTAATGGAGAAAGAAAAGGGGTTGGATCAAGGGAAAGTTTGCGATTATATATAAGAGACAGAAAATCAAGGCGGGACTTCTTTCTACGATCTTGAAGGGAAGGAATATTATTAGCTAGCATTAGGTCTGTGGGGGAGTCCGTTCGAAAAAACCTAGAATAAACAAACCGAATGGCCTTCCGCTGAATCCTTTCAAGTTTTTTAACGTTTTGTTTAGTATGGGGGTCCCACACGATACTCGCATACTCCAGCTTCGGCCTAACGAAAGTGAAATAACTAAGAAGCTTTACATTTGGAGGGGAATTTCTGAGCTTATATCTTAGGAAACATAATTTCCGAAAAGCAGACGAGCAAATATTATCTATGTGCATGTTCCATGATAAGTTGTTTGTTAGCGTAACGCCGAGGTACTTATAACTGTCAACCTGTGTGAGAGAAGACGATCCTAATTTATACACGTGTTCACTGGGTTTTTTTTTTCTCGTTACACAGAGATATACACTTTTTTCCAAATTTAATTCCATTCCCCACTCTACACACCACTCCCGCACGTTTTCAATGTTTTTCTCGAGTTTGTTCTGATCATTAGTACATGTGACTTCCCGAAACAAAACACAGTCGTCAGCGAACAATCGAATTTGAACAGTAGGGTCAACAACAGTTACTAAATCGTTAATATACAACAAAAAAAGCAATGGTCCTAAAACACTACCTTGTGGAACCCCAGAGGTGACAGGAAGACACCGAGATTCTTCTTCGTTAATTTTTACAAGCTGTTGGCGGTTGGATAGGTAGGCTGCAATCCAGGAAACCAAAAATATCCGGAATGTGAATGCTTTTAAGTTTTGCTATTAATTTGTCGTGTGGTACCTTGTCGAAAGCTATTTTGAAATCTAAAAATATAGCATCAATTTGGCCGTTATTGTCAAGACACGCTGCTAACGAATGAATTATTGTCACCAATCGGGTTGCCGTGAAATAACCATTTTTAAAACCATGTTGAAAAGTTGTTAGTACAATCAGAGCCATCCTCCAGTCACTCGGCAGCTTCCCAGTGGACAAAGAAGTACGAAATATTACTACAAGAAACTTAGCAAGTATTTCGGCATATCTGCGTAAAAAGGCATTTGGAATCTGGTCAGCACCACATGAAGACTTGGTTTTCAAATTTAACAGCATAGATAATACACCAAAGTAAGATACAAAGTCAGCGTCATAAATGCCAGGATCTGATATTAACAGTGAATCTGTTTGCGCAGGAGAAAACACACTGTGAAAATAATGAATAAAATATTTAGCAATGATTCCAGAGTCAGAAACGAGGTCACCATCGATTTTCATTTCCCTTACAGGCTGTTTTTTGTCAGTAATGTAATGCCAAAACTTATCAGGATCATTTTTTATGAAGTTTGGTAGGAGGGTTTGAAAGTAGTGGTCCTTTGAGCAGCGCACTGTGTTTTGCAAAGAATTTTTAATCTCACTGATAACGTCAGACCGTGCCTTCGTCTTCTTTAATCTTTTAAGTTTGCGTTTCAAGTGAATAATTTTGCGTGTTATCCAGGGTGTACACTTGTGAATTTTTTTGCGCTTGCTCGGTATAAAGTTATCAAGGCAGTAATGGCACATGTACTTGAACCGGTCCCATAGGTTGCAAACGTCATCACCATCAAAATTAGCAAGACATATTTCTAGATGGTCAAGTACAGATTTGTCATTAGCTCGTGAGTAATCTTTGAAGCGCCGTGTCGTCGACCTATCTTGGGAGCTTAACTTGAGAAGGGGTAAGGTAACGCATACTAAGTGGTGGTCAGATATCCCTGGTTCTATTGCAACAGAGCATCGGTCAAAATTACGGGGAATAAATACAAGATCCAGAAGGGAACTACTAGGGCCCTGTACACGAGTTGGTTCGTTTACAACTTGTATTAGGTTATGTGTAAGCATGATATCAAACACTATGTGTGTTTCAAAAATTCTGAACCAGCCATCAATCGTTTCCAGTCAATACCTGGAAGGTTAAAGTCCCCAATCAGAAAAACTTTGCTGTGCACATATTTCGACATGTGCTCTCGAAGTCTAGTTAGATATTCCGATGGGGAATCAGGAGGCCTGTAAAGCGCGTAAAGAATCAAAGAATACCCCCAGCACAAAACATTCATGCACAGGCATTCAAGTTCGTCGATATCAGGCAACAAAACGACCCGTATGTTGTTCTTCAGAAGAAGATCGAGCCACGCCCCCGCCTGTGGAGGCGGGGGCGTGGCTGCCGGGGTTCACGATGCCGGGGTTCACGATGACATCACTCACGTATTTTTGTCAGGTATATTACGTCGTTAAAAGTTACATGAGCAATATCAAAAGAAATAAATATCAAAATAATTCGTAATTTTGGAGACCCGGGAATCGAACCCACGACCTCTATATCACCGCTCGATAGAAAGCACACGCTTAGACAACTGAAGTATGGTGCGCATTCTGGTGGAGTTGTTGGGACGTGCCTCAAATGTCTAGCACTGCTTCGCTGTGATCCCGCGCCCTTTGTTCATTGGAACAGTGCCACTGCCTAGAAGCAGAAATGAGAAGTACGGCATTATGACATCAACTAACACCAGTAGAGACAGCTGCGGTAGTCTTTGCTGTTTGCACTACAGAATACCTATACACTACCATTTAGAGAAGGGAAACTACCTTTGACAGTGCAACGGAAATAAGGGTAGCGGTGGTGTTGTGAACTAAATTATCCGACTTAGAGATGGCGCTAGTAGGCCTATCTTCATCATTGCGCTGAAGCAATAGGACGGCTGCTTTGATAGCGGGTGCGGGGGGTCGCGGTGCGTGCCCGCAGGTTTATGGGTGTTTATTCGCAGCTATTGTGGGGTGGTATTCGCATACATGGCACCCTAAAGTTATTATAAATACTTCCGCTATGCCGCCAGGTGACCGAGAGGCCTCAATTGGCAAAAAACACGCCAGGCACGTAAGCTTTCATTGTTTATTGATAATCCTGTATGCAGCAGTATACATGTAAAGAAGGAACACTGTCACTCACAGAGTTGAATAATACATGAAAAAAAAACAGCGATAGCCATCTGTTGAATAAAATTACCCGCTGAGATTGTGCAACCTTGTGTCTTGGCTTGTTCTGTCAGACAACGATATTTACACTGGACACCCCTTGCACAGTACTTGGTACTGTGCTGCCCATTGGCTTTCTCACCACACATGCTCTAAAGAAGTGGTGTCAGAACGATTACCCAGAACTGCAACATGATATTTGACAACGCATTGGCAAAAAGCATGTTCTCTATATAACATTGTTCTCGATATTGTGTTTAGAATTGGTGTTTTTAACTGCGCGTCCGATATTTTTATGACTAGTTAGATCAACTTCCTGTTGTGGTAAGCAAATGAATCTTGAGAGAACACCATTTACAGGATGATGTTGAAAAGGAAACTTCGTTTACGTTTCAGAAGAGGTAAAAGGGTTGCAGCGACAGGCACTTTAATTGAGCAACACTTGGCGAATAATAAAAGCCTGTGTCAAACATTCCAGCAAGTCAACATTCATGCGAAAGTTGTCACCGTTGACAAGTTAAGAGAATGAGCTACTCTTGTCCTTGCTCACCTAGTGTAGATCAGCTGACACACGAGATACAGGATGCCTGTTGGTGCTCCCAAAAGCACCCATTCGTTAAAAATAAATTATGCACCAGTGGATAGCACTCGCATTACACTGCACATAATATATACGTATAGAATAGGGACATATGGAACACTAGAGAGCTGAGAAGTGCTGGAAGTCACGGTAGCAATGTTAAAAAAATAGGCAGTGAATAATCATGCAGTCAAATCTGCATAATGAAATTTTCTATGATGTTTATTCACAAAGTAAGGGCCATTATCTAATCTTTAGGTATTCGGATATCAGACTGAAGAGTTATGTGCACAGCGCAATCTGCTATTTCCCAGCGAAAATACTGAAGTGATTGTTCTGGCTCAGTAGTCATCTGCTTCACGGGGAACGCAGACACCAATGTTGGCGAAAATGTTGCTCCCGCCTGTTGTGGGGTGCACACTGTATTTACGTTTTTACAGGCAAAAGAATCACTAGCTTTTCCTATTTACGAGAAGTTGTGCACAGTTCATGCACCAACTATAAGGAGTGAGACAAGCGTCAGAACACGGTGTTTAGACTTCCGAAATGGCTGCACAAATGCGTACGAAAAAGAGTGGAGCACCACGCCAAGCATCCAGACACCAAACCGTTCAAGTGGACAGGATATTGCAAACGATTGATGACTAACAGTTATTGGTCTGTAAGGCAAAGTTCCCCTTGTTGGACTCCCTACAATTTGCATAAGTTTAGCCAAAATGCCCCGAAAGCACAAAGCTAGGTTCCGAAAATGTTTATCGACCAAATCAAACACTAAAGGATATCAAGTGGATGAGCATTTTTGGACATCTACTCATAAAACAGAATGATTTGTTTTCACGCACTGTTTCACAGGTGGTGACGCTTCATAGCGTATGCGATTGCTGGAACAACACAGTGGTGCACCACTCCTTCTCACAAAAACCAAAAAAATTTAAGCAATTAGCATACTCTAGTTAGAAAATGATGGCTATCATTTTTTGAAGTCAAAAAGGGAATGAGTGTTTATTTCAAAAAATGTGAGCCACACGTACTGCTGGCATATACTGTGCAACAATCACCACAGCAATAAGTACGATAAACATTGAAGGCATCACTAGTGCTCATCCGGAATCGGCCTCCTACATGACAACACGCATCCTTGCACTACAATCAGAACCGATGAGAAGGTCAAATATTTTGGTAGGGAACACCAATAAATCGCCCTGCTGTCCTGCGCCAGCACCATGTGATTATTTCCTCTTCTTTCACTCGAAACAGTGTTGCGTGGTACGATTTGAAGATGGTGAGAAATTCAAGGTAACCGTTTGCAACAGGTTCAATTAACAAGCGGCGATCTTTTATTCACATTGACTAAAGAAACTACTGCGACGGTACGAGAAGCACTAAAACTTTAGCAGTGATTTTTGTAGAAAAGCGAAGTAGGTTTTCGCTAAACTAAGCCCACCAATAAAAACTTTTGCTAATGAATATTTACTCGTTTGGAACCAAATGGCCCTTAATTTTTGAATGAACCTCATGCAATTGTCATGCTTTGGATGGACAGAAGAATAAATGAGTTTTTTTTTCTTGCCAATGGTGCATAGTCGTCAAAGACACTGCCCGAACGATGAACAATGGCAGAGGCTGAATTCACATTTTTATTCTTCACTACTTCCTAACTGTCTGCCTCAATCTTAACACGGGTATCATACGAAACTAGTCCTTTTTGCAACATGTTTCACAGCAATAAATAAGGAAATGGCTGTTAGTAGACATTCAAATTATCAACATGTACAAACACTGGTCAACTTTAATTATACCTACTGAGTGCACTCGGTTATTGTTCTGGTAAAATTAACATACCTTTAAAAATGCCTAATCATGCGTCAGGTATTTTACATAGAACAATTAATATTACAGTAAAAGGTCGTTATTTGAACTCGGTTAAGTAAAAGCGCACAGCCCTGTGTATTTCTATTGGGGGAAATCTCTCGACAATTTGAACACATTGGTATCCACAACAGCTAATTCAAACTGGGAGCCCCTTCTTTTCGTTGCTGCTCGCACAAGTCTTTCCAGAGTGATCACAACATTTAAACTATGATATCTTTTACACAGATTTGTTCCCTGACCAACTCTGCTTTCTTCTTGTGTGTTAAGGTTACACCTATCATTTTTCTTTCTATCGCTCGCTGCGTCGTCCTCAATTTAAGCAGAACCCTCTTTGTAAGCCTCCAGGTTTCTGCTCCGTAGGTAAGTACGGGCAAGACGAAGCGGTTATATACCTTTCTCTTGAGGGTTAGTGACAGATTATCCTTCATGATTGAAAATGCTTGCCGAATGTGATCCACCCATTCTTATTCTTCCTTATTTTTTTAGGTATTTTACTTTCATGGTTCCGCTCCGCGATTGTTACCTCTGCAGGAATTGAAGGCACGAGTTCTTGCACACTTTTTTTAGTACTTCGATAGTGTCACTCCCGACATGCACACGGTATCAGCAACTGTTTCAACTCTACTATAGCTGTACCTACCACTGCCTTGCAACAGTCTCTACATTCACAGCAATCTATACACAATGTGAAAAAGAAGTGCTGCTAAGTATGTACTACTACAAGCCCATTTGTTACCTAGTTATATGTGATACTCTATGCTAAGTTTGACACGTAGAGTGAAGTACAGTATATGAACTCCATGACATGCATGGTCCAAGAATTTTGAAGCCTGCGAATTTCCTGTAAACTGAGTATTTCATAAATAAGAAACAACGTTCATACAGCTTGAATATACCGTACGCTAGCACTGTTTTTTAGTATAAGGCTTACATTTGTCCACCTGGCATATTGGTTGCGCATGGGATTGTCACTATGGCAATTGTAGAGCTTGTTACGACTGGAATTTTCGTAGGAAAGATATTTTCAGCGAATGTGACAACAAAGCGAACAATATCAAACATTTACAAGGTGCGCATCTTATTAGCTGTACAAGTCGAAAAGCCTTATGAAATGACAATAACTGTAGCGCATGCAAAATAATAGGGCCATGTTCGGATGCAAAGCAGCGCATTTTCACTCACCGGTGAACACGCCCACATTGTGCAAGATTATTCCGTCTTCGTAGACAGTCTCCGAGCGATTTTCGGCGTTAAAATTTCACGCTGGAGGCTGCGCAGTCGAACTACAGTGAAGCACAGCAGCTTGCATGGCTCGCAGCCTCTAGACACGTTCGCTTCGTCATAGCGGCCCGTAAAGTCTGACACACAAGCTCGCAATTATATATCAAAGCTGAATTAAAGCGGAGATTTGCAATGCCGATCGACAAAAAGTACCGCGGCTAACCACGGACAGTTCAAACAAATTAACCGACAGAAACGCAATCGATGCTAATGGGCTGCTGCTTTTCAAGCGTAAGCATAATCTCAATACTAGAACTCAAACAATCACTACTTTTATTTATTTATTTATTTATTTATTTATTTATTTATTTATTTATTTATTTATTTATTTATTTACAAATACTGCAGGCCCTGTTTGGGCCTAAGCAGGAGTGGGTAACAAATGTCAGTGACAAAACAAAATATAAAAATATGAGAAAATACAATATTAGGTACAAAAATAAGCAAATTCTCAACATCAGGCAAAATATAAATAATACATAGCAATAATGGCATTCATACCAAATTACAAAAATCTCAGCACTAATGAAGAACATATTATATTGCATATAAAAAATCAAGTGTTAGGTCATTGACGAGATGGGCAAATGATTGTGTCGTGTTCGCATTATTTCATTTATTTATTTATTTCAGAATACTGTCAATCTCGTGATGGGATTATTACAGGAGTGGTGTCACATTATACATAGATAAAACATGCAATACACAGACTAAAAATACATGTTGCAAGCACTTGAAATTTGAAGCGAATATCTCAAACATAGTGCAAAATTCGCCGTAGTGATAGGCAGAGTCTCTATGAATATAAACATCAGATGAAATGCTGGGGTAAGCAAAAAACAAATACAAAAAGAAATTGTACAGACAGAGTTAAAACTCGCGACATCATCGATTCAGGAAATCACGGCTAAATAAAAGTCAGCACACATTCACTCACTCGATTAACAAATTCATCAACTGTCGGCTGTATCAACATGGTGGGGTGCAGGGCATTCCAAGCGCGTATGGCTCGCGGAAAAAAAAGAGTGGCCAAAAGCATTGTTCTTGAAGGGATACTCATCAAATGTGTGACAATGTTTATTTCGTGTTTGGCGCTTACTGTAACCTTAACATAATTAGCCGGATTTATTTTCAGAGAATTGTGTAGCACCAGATACAAAAATCTCAGGCTATATAGCTTGGCGGGGCTTGCCAGGGTGGGCAGATCCACTCTTATCAAAAGAGCAGTAGGTGATTAGGGGAACCAGGCCACACTCGCATATTCGAAGATTGGGCGGATAAGCATGGTATACGCTAAAAGTTTTGTTTGGGGTGTCGAATGACAAAGGGTTCGCTTAAGAAAAAATAATCTGCCGAGTGCCTTCTTTGTAATATGTTCGACATGCGCAGTCCATTAACGACCTCCTGAGGTAACTTGTTCCATATTGAAAGAGAATGAGGGAATAATGAGTACTGATGAACGTTCAGATGACTGAATGGTTGTCTAACTGTATTAGAACTGTATTATTAGTAAATGGAAAACAAAAATATGATATTCAATTTTTATAAAAAATAACATAGTAACTACATTTTAACGGTGTTTTGATACATCGTAAACTAAAAATTACAGTCTCGTTGAGTGCCCTTAACAGGGAAAATTCACACTAACTTATCCAACCGCTAGGAGAGGAGTTAGTAGTTCCACTATACGCACAAATGACGAAGCTCACCGCGGTTAATTTTTTCGCCCTCTACAGTCATCACGAAAACTTGAGAGTTTCCGGGGCCTGTTTGTACCATAATGCGAACATTCCAACGAACTGCGTCAGACGGAATGCAAGCCAGCGTTCCTCAACAGGCACAACCTCTCACGGCTACCCCCTGTCCCGACCCTGTTCACCAGAGAGACTATCCCTACATACATAGGCTCGGAAGATCAGGACATCGAGGGCTCGCTGTCATCGCAAAAAAAAAAAAAAAATGGCAGCATATCCACGGAGTGAATGATGGAGAGTGGGGCAAAGAATTCGTCCGTCCATTCGTTCTTGCTTCCGTCCGTCCATGCGTCCGTCAGTGTGACCGTCCATGCCTCCATCAGCCCGTCCGTGCGTGCGTCTGTTCGTGCGTCCGTCCCTGCGTTCGTCCATGCAGCCGCCCCTGCGTCCGTTCATGCGTTCATCCATGCATCTGTCTATGTGTCCGTTCGTCCATCTATTCAACACTCCAAGTACCACCATCTCGCATCTTTTCATCATATATTCCCCATATAGAAGCATCGCCATCCAGCGGACATTCCAAGGACTAAACGAGAGGTGGCACACGCACACTTTCTTACGGCTTGCGCTTCGGGTCCACTTCCGACCTTTAACCACCTCGAATTCATGGTATATACTAGTTGACTGTATTCATGGCACTGCGGCCGAACGCTCGCTAAACCTTTCGAAAACCAAGGAGGTTACGCCCAGCGAGTATGACGTAGCAAACTTTTTCAGTCAGATAGTGCTCAATGTACATGCCAATGGCTGCTAATGTGAAATGAGAGGCGGAGAATTCGGCTTTTACTTTCTTACGGCTTGCGCTTCGTATGTACTTCCCATTTTTAACCACCTCGAGTTCATTCATGGTATATACAAGTTCATTGTATTCATAGCACTGCGGCTCCACGCTCGCTAAACCTTTCTAAAGCTAAGGAGGTTACACCCAGCGAGTATAACGTAGCAACCCTTTCTTGTCAGATAGTGCTCAATGTACATGCCAATGGCTGCTAATGGTGATCGCAGCCTGCGCGTTAACTAAAAGCCGAATGCTCCTGTCTCTCATTCCCCATTAGCAGCCATTGACATGTACATTGAGCACTATTTTTTATTGTTCAACAACGCACAAAAAAAGTCTCTCACCGGCACCACCTTGGAGTTCAAAATGTTATACTTGTTACAGACTACGAGGGACGAACGGGTGTCGCTATAAGGAGCTTCGCCCCTAAAATTCAGTGGACCCAACAGGTGAAATGATGCAGCTAAGTTGGACACTGTTAACTTTTACCTGGCGAATGTGGCGAAGCTGTGGCATAGAAACCGCGAATGCCAGTTTTAAAACTGGTCGTCTCACAAGCAGGCCGCACCCTCGGTTTTATATGCGCAGCATTTCGTATTCGCCCGATGTCACGCGTCGGTCGTCGGGATTGTCCGCGCCCCTACTGCGCATGTCTAGCCTCGCGTATAGTGCAGCATGCTTGCGTCTCGTGCCAACTGTTGCTCCCCCCATTCTCTCACATCTAAAGGCGGACATAGCTAACGTCTGCCAGTAAAAACCAACTGCTCGAGCAGCACAACCGTTCACTGGCCACCCCGTATATGCTTGCACAGGACCTCACATGAGCGTCCCACCACTCGTTGAAGGTGACCGTTCTCATTCATTTAGTAAATAAGAATCACAAAGACAAAAATATTGGCCGATCCCACGTGGAAATCAATGATATGCGAAGCACGAATGAGAAAGGTTCATATATCACTTTAAAATCTGCACAACGTTACTAAGTGGAGGTAAATGATGCCGTACATGACTTACGTGTCATGATTATCATGTTTGAATGTGTCATTTACCTTCGTCATCTATTCAGGTCACGTGATACCAAATTTAGTATATATGGAGCTAGCGAAACGACCAAGAGCACGCTATGACTTTGTATGTTGTCATGTTCTTACATAACACGCGTGTCAAGATTATCATGTTTGCATCAGTCACATACTTTCGTCATCCATTGACGTCACGTAACACCAAATTTGGTATATGTGGAGCTAGCAAAACGGCCACGAGCGCATCATGAAGGACCCAATGTACTCTAACGTATAGTTGACGCGCGCGACCACTGAGCACAGCGACGCTACGTTAGCAAAACGTGAGCACGTTATTGCCTTACGCCAGGCGCGACCAGCATCAGTAGGCGCGGCTTGATGGCAACCTGTGCAAAATGCGACATGGTGCACTTCGCACCGATGCGTTATCCAGATAACACTGCGCCTCCCTCTTTTAGTGACGGAGGGACACCAGACACGCTGAAACGCGCATGCATCATATTTACGCAGCGCGTCGCGTGCCTGTGCGTATATGACAGGACCGCTGCCTGGCGCGGCAACGCCGCCCTGACCCGACGAAAGGAACGCCAGTGAGCACGCGCACCGCGTCACGTCGAAATGTATTGGCGGCTTGACAGTGGCATGTAGTCATGTTCTCCCATGACACGCATCTTATGATTAACATGTTTGATCCAGTCACATACCTTCGTCATCCATCGGCGTCACGTAATACCAAATTTCGCCTATGTAAAGCTAGCAAAACGGCCGCGAGCAAATCATGAGTGTGGTATGTAGTCATGTTATTACATGACACGCATGTCGTGAGTATCATGTTTCTATGTGTCATTTACCTTTGTCGTTCGTTCGCGTAATACCGAGTTTGGTACATGTGAAACTATCAAAACTGCCGCGAGCGCAGCATGAGCGTAGCACGTAGTCATGTTGTTACATGACACGCATCTCACGTTTATCATGTTTGCACCAGTATCATACCTTCTTCACTCATTCACGTACTGTAATACAAATGTTGGTACGTGTGACGCTAGCGAAACGCCCGCGAGCGCATCATGAGCTTGGCTTGCAGTCATGTTGCATGACACGCATGTCATGATTGTCATGTTAGGGTCTGTCGCTTGTGTTCACCGTTCAATCATGTCATACCATACCAGTTTTGCGACATGCCATGTGAGCGAAACCCCTGCAAAAGCTGCAGGCCCATGAAACCATGAAACGTAAATCATGACTTTCATGATATTCGTGTCATAATTTTTGTGTTGTCACTAATCAGTAATGTCCGTCATACAGTCATGTTATGTCATACCACGTTTGTTATCGATACCATTATCCAAACGGCCAGGAGAGCTAAATGTCGTAAGTGGCTAGACTAATATGGATATATATATATATATATATATATATATATATATATATATATATATATATATATATATATATATATATATATATATATAGATAGATAGATAGATAAATAGATAGATAGATAGATAGATAGATAGATACGCTCAATGTCACTGAAATTCGCCAAGAAACGCTTCGCATTTAATAACAATTAGGCATTTCCAAACCATAGCCAATTACGCAACATTCACGCTGTGTCCCCCCCCCCCCCCCCCACACACACACTTTGCGACACTAGAGAGTTTTAGTGTTGCGTAACCAAGCGGCTTGCGTACACAGGACGTTGGGGCGGCGGTATTGCGCATGCGCGAAGCCCCATACAGATGCTCCGCGAGATCGCTGGGGCGATGGGGCCATGCGTCTGCGCGGCCATGAACAACGCTGCCACCACTGGCCTCCTAGTGGAGATAAGCTGCACTGGCGTATATGCTGGCACATCAAGTTGCCCATGACTTCACCCACTTTCACGGCGAGCAAAGCCGAGACTGGCCAGGGCCACTACCTTGACTTCTAAGTTTTAAGCACAATTATTAGAGTGGCGAGCCACTATACAAATATCATGGCACAAAGGCACAAAATCTCGAACAGCATGAATCGGCTGCCTTGTAATGAATCGGTTGCCTCGTCCATCTTTGCAGGAACTCTTGGTATACGCACAGCGGATACTCGAGCCGTCGAGTGAAAGCAAGCCAAATTGCGAGCACCAATAGCAAATACATTGTTTCAGCCAGCATACCAAAGTTAGAATGGCCTAGAACATAGAAACCAAAAATATGCCAACCCCCGACCAGCTGAATAGGTGGCGTCATCTGGCGCGGCCATAGTGAACCAGGCAATCACAACATTTGTACTGCAAAACATCGTAAATTGTACCGTCTGTTGCGAAAACCGCACAGCGGCGTTATTAAAAATGAGTTACCTTTTTAATAATTTTCACCTCAAAAACATTACGCGTAATCCAACATGCTCATGACTGTGGTTGCATGAAGTATCACTAGATGTCGACACCAGCGTTGCAGTAGCCTGTCCTTTTTCCGCTCCTCTTCAATATCGCCCTCATGCGCCTCCCGGAGGCCTAAATGAAATTTCACAAGTACGCCACGCCATATATGCTGATGACGTCACAATCTGGAGCCACTCTGGTAACCTAGGTCAGATAGAAGAATTCTTCCAACAGGCCGCCTCCATCAGAGAAAAGATAGAACTCAAGAGTGGTCTGGAGTGCTCCCCTCCAAATCAGAAATCCTAGTATATAGAAATAAGGCATTTGACAATACATCCCTCAACGTACAACTCAATGGAATGCATATTAAAGAGCTGAAAACCATCCGAATTCTGGAGGCTTACTTCGAAAATCGGGATAACAACTCATTTGCTTTACATAAACTAAAAACGTACTGCCTACAATTCTCTCGCATGATTAGTCGGGTGGCTAACCAACGACGACGGATGAAAGAACACGACATAAAGCGATTCATTCAGTTATTTTTTATCAGCCACATAACCTATAGCTTTCCTTACCTGAGGGTCTTGAAACCAGACGAGCACGAAATAGACATAGTCATGCGTGTGACTCTCAAGAAGGCTCTGAACCTTCCCCCGTGGACCCTCACGAAACGTCTGCTTCAAATGGGGCTCCACAATACGGTATCAAAACTATTTCATGCACACCACACGAATCAAGTCATGCGCCTCGCCATCACTAAAACGGGACGGAAAACACTATTAGTACTTGGCATTGAAGCCCCCATTTTGAGAAGGAGAAAACAACGTATATCACATGAATTGAGGCAGGATTTTATCACCACAGCACTTCCACGCAGCATACATCCTCAGTTCCACGAACATCGACGTCGGGCACGGGCGAAAGTTCACGACATATACTTAGATACTGAGGGCGCCTTCTTTGTCGATGCAGCTGGACCAGTGAACGGCAAATAGACAGCAAGTGTTATCCATTGTGAAAAACAGGTTAATTGTATACCAGCCCAGGACACACACACACCTAGTATGGAAGAAGCAGCAATCGCCCTCACCCTACGAAACCCAAGGTCCACTTTCGTTCTAACAGATTCAAAAGCATCCTACCAAAATTTTTTAAAGGCTACATCGGCGCCATTGCGCATCGACTTTTTACACAACTCTCGTCTTTACGCTCAGAGGGCGAATGGAAGCAGCTGATATGAATACCCCCCCCCCCCCCACTGCGTAGTTAGAAGCAATTAGCTCGCCCATACCTCAGCCCGAGAATTACTCTTCCCGACCTCTGACCCCGGCATATCACACCCACCCTCGGCTATGCGTATGAACCCTTTCCTAACATACACAGATATTCTAGAACATCAAAGACTTGAAAGACGAAAACTTCCGCCCCCGGGGCCAAAGCTCAGTACAGAATCTCAGGTAGCGTGGCATCGCCTGCAGACCTTGTCTTACCCCAATTCATACATACTGTCGAAGATAGATCCCGACGCATACGCACCATAGTGCAGGTTCTGCGTCACTAAAACAGCAACCCTGTACCACATGATATGGGAATGCCCACACAATCCACCTCTACAACCCAGAGCACAGCACAACACTGTAGGGTGGGAGACAGCTCTGTCCAGCTCGGATCTGAAGACCCAAGAGGCCCTCGTGAGACGAGCGAGGACAGCGGCCCGTGCCAATAGGATCCCGGACTAAGAAGCCCACTCACAGACTCTTTCCTCGGTCGCAATTAAATGTTTTATTCTCTCTCTCTCTCTTGTATTTTTCACTTTCTTGCGTATACCAGGATACTGTACACGATAAAAAAATTTCGTGATTTTGCCGCAACGGTGATTTTATGTAAGTTAAATTCAGTTTAAATGCCGTTAGCATCCCCATTTATGGTTTGCGAAAACGTAAAGGCATACGCGTTTAAGTACGTACCTAAACGTTTACGTATGAGGAGCTCAAAACGTTGGAATATGCGCATTCCGGTAAGACGGTAAACGCAAACTGGTATCCGGTAACACGTTAACGCAAAGAAGTATACTTACACGCTAAAAGTTACACTGCGGTACACATTATACCGTTGTATAGTTGTCGCGCTTGTCGGGCTACGAACGGCCGTCTGGATTGCTTGGCATCGGCGGTACCGGCTTCAGTCAAACTGTGGCACTTACGAAAAAAAAGTTTTTTTTGGTGTTGAAAGGTGTTAAAATAGTTGAAAATAATTCATTGAAAGTAATTGACTTCATTTCCCTATGTACGTTAAATTTAACACTTCAAGTCGTAAAAATAATTAAAATATACTTACGGGACCAGACGCTATGGCACTGCGAGCGTGTGTGACTTTCGTGCGGCTCGCATTTGTGGGCGCTCCACCGTGGCGCCGACTATAACGCATTCCGGTTGGGTATGGGTTGGATACGCAACACTAGAAACGCCGCATGCTCCCAAGCCCGCAGCGCCCCAAGAGAATGCGTACCCAGCAATAAAACTCTCTATTTACTCGAGTTCCTCCATGGTATAATGCGGTTAGCATTTGTTAACTGCGAATTCATTTCTTAGTCGGCTTATGTCAGGCGCCTGTCGGGATCCGTCCACCGCCCTCTCCTATAGCAACAGCTGGGGGCACGTGAGACTCTAGCAACTGGAGCCCCCGCCACGTCACGCTTCGGCTTTGGCAGCTGTCATCAACAGCGACGGGCGTGCGTGCATATCCTCGCCCCGAGTGCCCGGAGCCCCCCCCCCTCCTTGACTTGAACGCGACTTGCCACAACACCACCTAGAGGAAATTCTTTCTTTTGAGTCAGTCTCGGTGGCGTTGCTTGCCACCGCCTTAATGCAGTGCGTTCGAAACGTGTTTGTAGTGTTTGTGCTGCCAGTGCTTGTGTTGATAAGACGCTGACATTATGTCCGTCAGGTACAATGACAGAGAGAGAGAGAGAGATTAATGAAAGAGGAAGAGACAAAAAGGACGCTATTTTCTGCCTCCCGTCGCGGGGGCACGGCTCAGCGCCTTTAGGGATCGGGGAAGGGGAAGTAAAGATGATAGGAAGAAGAGAGGAAGGAAAGAAAAAGTGAATGTCATGGCAAGAGAACGTCTTGTCAGTACAGTCAGTAGTGCGAGTGAAAAGAGTCCGTCTATAAGGCGGCGAGGTCCGCGCAAGCACAGAACTCGAGGAAGGCTCGAAGGGCTTTCGTCTTCGAGCGCGCGGGAAAAAGTATGTCTTCCATTGTTTCGGCAGGTAGTCCAAGCAGACGATAGCGGCTTACCAGTGCGCAACGCTCAGTGGCCAGGTCAGGGCAGGAGCAAACAATATGCTGCAGCGTTTCGTCATCACCGCACCTTCGGCACGCTGGCGATGAAGAGCGACCCGCGGAATACATGCGTGCCGCAGGCCAGACGCTGCCAGTACGCAGGCGAAGCAACAACCGCCGCTCGCATCTGTCCAGGCAATGACAGGTGCAGTGCTTCGCCACTCCTTCTTTCGCCGTTTCCTCTCTCTCTTGCCTTCGCCACAATTTCTCGTTCACTCGCGCCTCACTTTCAACCGTTCGCTGGCTGGGCGCCTTTCAAGAACATTCGGAAATGTGTGCTTAAGACGCCGATGTGAAACGCCAACGCCGAGCCGAGAACGCTGTTTTTTTTCACTACATACTAGTTTTAACCGTGCACGCTGTACTGGAGCTGGAAATGCATACCACGTTTCTTGCCAACATTAAAACGTGACAGAAAAATATTCGCAGCATATCCATGTAGTGCATGATGATGAGTGGCGCAAAGTATCCGTCAGTTCATCCACGCTTCTGTCTGTCCGTTCGTTCTTGCTTCTGTCCGTCCATGCATCCGTCTGTGCGACCATCCGTCCATTCGTGCGTCCGTTCACGTGTCCGTCAGCCCGTTTGTGCGTCCATCCGTCCATCCGTTCATTCTTCCTTGCGTTCATCCATCTGTCAGTTAGTCTGTCCACGTGTCTGTTCATGCGTTCGTCCATCTGTGCGTCCATCCGTGCATCTGTCCTTGCGTCCGTCCGTCCATCTCCGCGTGCGCCCATGCGTTCGTCCATGCGTCCATTCGTCTGACCGTGCATCTGTCCATGCGTCTGTGCGCTCGTTCATCCATGCATCCGTCTGAGCGTTCATCCATCCGTCCGTTCATCTTTCTGTCTGACTGTCCGTGCGTCTGTCCATCTGTCCGTCCATTTAGTGAACACTCAAGCACCACCATCTCGCATCTTTTCATCATATTTTCATCTTATACAAGTTCCACCATTCAGCGGCCATTCCAAGGACTAAACGAGAGGTGGCACAGCAGAACTAGAGGATCGGCATGTGCGCTCTCTCTTACGGCCTGCGATTTGTGTCTAGTTCACACCTTTCACCGCCGCTAGTTCACGGCCCAACCCTCGCTAAGCCTTGCTAAAACCAAAGAAGTTACGCCTAGTGAGCTTAACGTGGCTGCCTTTTCTGTTCGGATAGTGCTCAAAACGCGTACTTCTGTTTCTAGATTGTTTTGAGTAAGCATCAAATTCAAGGCAAATTTTACTGGAGATTAAGTCACCGATACTCATCTCTGTAGGTTTTTTCACCTGAAACTAACTGTTCATTTATGATTACCGTGCACGGGTTTCCTCCTTAAAGTTTAAAGAGTACGCGCGTGTCGCTCCTCTAGTGCGACCATGTAGGTGGCTACCTACTACTACTACGACGACGACGAGTACTACTACTACATACATCACGGACGTACGATTCACGGCGTAAGGATCTTCCTTCTAAAAAGAACTTGGGCAGGCGTCTGGGGAACGAATGAAGGAATATACACATTTCGAAAAATTTAACAGAGCACCTGATATAGTCCCATACCCAGCCAGAAGTCGTAGGCTATAGGATAAACTGTCGTCATTCTTCAAATACAACGTGAAGTCATCAGAAAGTGCTCTCACCTTCTCGCTACCACTGTCTGGTAGTGGAGTGTCTCGAACTTATAGATCAGCAAGTAGCGAGCGTAGGAATGGTTTGAGACGGAGTACGAAAAGTAGAGGGGATACAGGACGGCCCTGGCGAACACCACGGGTAAGAGAAAATGAAACACTCTCTAAACCATTAAAAAAACAACGTGCTGTCTACATTTCTGTACACGTTTCTTAGAACCTCAATGAAGTTGTGCGAGAAGACAAACGCTGCTTTACGCTAAATATAAACCTATATGTTCGAGGCGGTAGGATGACTTTTGTTGGTCAAGTGAAACTAAGTCTCCGAGCTGATCTTTCTAACGTGTACGCAGCTATGTCACGCGTAACAAAGTAGACACCATGAATTTCTTTTCCAGGAATAGAGCACACCAGATGATGACCTATTAAAGAAGGCATCAGGGTTCACAAACGCCGAAGGGTAACTACTGCGAAAGTTTTGTATTGTAACTGACGTTGAGAAACGTAATTGGTCTCCACTCTTCTGGGCGAACCAACGATGGGTCATTTTTAATTATTAAAAGAACGCGACCATCGCGTAAGCTGTCGGAGAAATCTGCATGTGTGTGTGTGGCTTTTCTGCTTGTCAATTTGGATAGGGAAAGTCTAACCCCTTACTCAACGACCAGCCTTCTTGATCTGGTGTCTCAATTTATACGTGCTGACATTGTCGACGAAGAAACAAATATTACGCATTTTTCGACGCAACAACACTACGGAGTCATTCGGTGGTGGGTTACTTTATTTATAAAATTCATAGATTAGAAATTCTAAAGCCCGCACTGCTTATTACGTGGTGCTGGCAATACGACGCGTTGACCGAAAAAACTGGCGTTTTCTACGCTTCACTAAAACTAAGGAGCCTTCATGTGCGCGGCACCTCCATGTTTTCAAGCACGGGGGTGGCATGCACATAAAGGCCCCCTAAAAGAAATCAGATGAGGCTGTCACTTACCAGCGACCTGATTGGCGTTCTAGAGAACTTTCTTTTTTTTTCAAATTACTGCTAGATGGCGTCCGTGTTTCACGCAGCACTTACTTGCCGACTTTCTCGCACAGAACGTCGAATATATGTTTCTCTCTTAAGGGAGGAAACTATCACCTTTTGAGAGCCAAGCGCGCAAGTACGCCACCAATTTTTTAAAACTTTCTTCTTTTCACCATTTTCTGCTTGGCTTCCAGAGTTCGTGTGCATATTTGACCACCACGGGATGCGATAACAGTGACAGGCAAGTTGTGATATGTTCAACGCGTCAACAATCCCGCGAGTGTCACAGAATTACAAGTGCGACGGTAAAGGCGTAAGAAAGCCAGGACGAGCCAGGTGCTAACAATAAAAAGCTGTGAACAGGTAGCAATAATTTGAAAGTGTACTGGCGATTATTACGCTTAAGCTGTAGGGGGGATGTTCCTGGAGGAGTTAGCCGTACGTGTAGAATGTTGACATTCTGCAAGCAATGGTCACGGTAGAAATGTGGATATTGCAGGTACCTGTTCATGGCAAAAGGCTTTACAAAATATACTATTCATGGAGAGAACAGCATAAAAGTGTCACTGGTTACGATAATAACTATCTGAAATTAGGTGATACGTTCTAATAATTTGCATGTGTATTATTTACCGAATATATTCTTTGCTTCATTTATGGACAGTCGACACAATTTATTGAATTTATACGACAGTAATTCGTGTACACACATTTTAACTAAAGTACTATCAGGGCAATGGTCTGGAAACGGCTCTAGCGTTTGCGGAAGTATACGTCACTGTTTCAGTTACTGTCGGCTACACATTCTGGTAGAAGCGATTCGCCCACTTTTGTTTAAATGTGACGCATTTGAGGTTTCTGGAACACACACACACACAAAAAAAACAACTATATTCCGCTGTTTATGTTTGTTGTGCTCCCATTGGTGAGTCCTTGTTTATTATCAGACCTTCTTACCTACACCATAACTTGAAAGCAATCCATGCGCGTAGGTGCTATCTGCAGGACCAATGTGCATATATAGTATTTGACACCTGCATGCAGATTTCTTGTCCCTGTATTTCCACACTGTTTTAACTGATTTGTTTATTTACGTATTTGTTGTTCTTTTCCATAAAAACGCTCGAGCAGGCGACGAAGAGAGAGTGTGAATTGGGTGCTGTGTTGCGCCAAATATGCGCACGAATGAGCGTAGATTATGCGCCTAATGTACAGTGTCAATTTTTATGAAAGGGAACACGGTAGCGCATGGCCTGCGCGCTCCAGTGGCTGCTGGTAGCGCGTTCAAGTGGGAGCGATAGCAACCACAGTCTCTTTTCGCGTCGTTTGACGGCGAGCAAAACAACCATTCGTTGCTGATACAGAACGGCAAGCTGGAAACCCCTTCCTCTTCAAGGCGATTACCACCTCTCGCGTAATCGCATCAAAGGGGGGGGGGGGGGGGGTCGCAATCTTGCCACTGGTTCCAGATCAGCAACGAACGGTTGTTTTGCCCATCGCAAGATGACGCGACGAGAGGGTGTGGTTGCTCTCGCTCCCGCTTGAACGCGCTACCAGCAGCCACCGGAGCGCGCAGGCCATGCGCTCCCGTGTTCCTTTTCATAAAAACCAGCACTTTACTGTGCTCAACTCTCAGGTCAATAACGACTGAGCGTCGCACGCTAAACAGCAGGAACGAAATTTACAGCTGCAAATATGCCACATCTGAGTATGCGCGCCAATAGTGATATGCCTGCCGTGCAATACTGATCCCTGTTTATCACCGCGGGTGCAACAAGTGCTTTGGCTGTCGGAAGCGCTCTGATCGACTTAGCGAAGAAACAAAAAAAGCAAGCGAAATATTTGCCCCATATCTATATGTTTCACTGCAAATGTCGTCGAAAGACGATAAATTTTGGTGGAGAGAGTGAGCAAAACGTTCATTTGATGTTATGCGCGAGAAAATTGGTGAGTTGTATTCTGGAGGCGCTGCGTTAAACAGTCTTGATCCGTGCACCAAAGGTGAACGAGCGCATCGAGGCTCATTAGATACGAGTGCTATCTGGCAGTTATCTTCGAAAACGAAGGAATGTGTGCGCGCCTGTCTCGAAGGCAGTAAGGTGTAAAACGCAAAGCGACGGGCCGGTGCCACTACAATGTTTCCACTTCTTAGCAAAGCGTTGGAAACAATTGCCTTTTTGAGCATTCCGTTGTATGTCAGCGGAGCGTGGTAAATGCTACATTCCTTAAAATTACTTCTGTATGCTTTCTCTAGTATAAAGGCATACATACTAAATATTGACGTGTTTTTAAGATACCTTAGGTATGCGCAATTATTGATTTTTTAATTGACAATCGCAAAAGGATTACCCACTATGGCGTTTTTAACTCCGTTTGGTCAAACGCCATTGACGAAATAAAACGAAAAATTGAGAACGCACGGGATTTCGACTTTTCTCTCCTTGAGCGGAGGTACCTTGCGCAGACTGTGTTTTGCGGTTGCATTTGGTAGCTTTCTCACGTGAAGCAGCCGCCTTTACACATCGTGAGGTTTTCGCAGTTTGCTTTGTGTTTCTTTTTTTGGTCCGGTGGCACTGAGTTGTTTTCTCCTGCGGTGTAAGGACAGCAGCTTTCCCAGGGAAACTTTGCTTTCCGTTCGGTGTCGATACGCTGCCGGCTACTGGCCCTGCGCTTCCTGTTGCACTTCGTACAAGGAGAGGAATCTTCCACGCGAAATATGGCATATTATTTTCTAGGCACTCATCTTCGGTTTTTCTTGCCTAATGTGAATCCTAATCGGGGCCCAAAATCAGTAACATTTCCTTCGTTTTTTGCAACAGCTTCTGCAGTTTTTCACCATATCCAGTAGACTTGCCCTCTTCTAGATCTGTTGGACCATCCAATCGTTGACACAAAAGCCGCTTTTTTTGCTCCCGTTAGTTCATCTCGCACACCACACCCGCTCTATTCGTGTGTCTTTGAGCACGCTGACGACATCATTTCTCCCTGGCTACCTCCGAGACTTCATATGGCGGCTGGGGTGGCGTGTTCTTCCTACCCTTGAGGGCCTCGAAAGGTCCAGTCAGCAACATGCCCGAACTGCTGCCTACGGGAAACAAATCAGCACGTTTCAAGACAATGCGTCATTACTCATGTTTTCTAGAGGGCCATGCATGCTGGATTTCACGGCCTCAGAAAAAATAGTTTTGTCTCTTGTAGCCGTTATTCTCCAGGCCGCTTCGCCTGCCTTCTCATTTTTGCTGATGCTTATTGCCCTTAGCGCAATCACTGCGAGGCGGTTGCAGTAGGTCGTCGCTGTCACGCTTTCTTCCCGATTTTGAAGCGACTGTACAAAGAAATACAATCTCTTTTGTGGGAGGAACTCTTATTTTGGGGTGAGGAGGAATTCCTTCGACACTGGTCCTGCCATTTTGTGTTCGTCAGCGAGAGACGTGGAAAGCTTGTTTTCAGGCCTGCCAGGTTTGGTAGGTTAATGTTTGTTTAGTACTTGCACAAATACCTCGTAAATAATATGCAAATACCTAACATATAGATCTTTACATTTCATTTGTGTGTTCTTCGTTTATCACGTATTGTACAGTGTCAAATTTAATAAAAAGGAACACGGCGACGTGTGGCCTACACGCTCCGGTGGATGCTGGCAGCGCGTTCAAGCGGGAGCGGGAGAAACCACATTCTCTTTTCGCGTCATCTCGCAGCCAGCAAAACAAAATGTCAGTGCTGATGTGGAACCGCTGGCAAGATTGCAACCCCCTCCCTGTCAAGGTAATTACCAGCTCTCGCGCAATTGCCTTGAAGTAGAAGGGGGTCGCAATCATGTGGCTAGTTCCGAATCAGCAACAAATGATCGTTTTGCTCGCCGCGAGATGGCGCAAAAAAAGAGTATGGTTGCTCTCGCTCTCGCTTGAGCGCGCTGCCAGCAGCCGCCGGAGCGCGTAGGCCACGCGCTCACGTGTTCCTTTTCGTAAATATTGGCACTGTTTATATTTATAACATCTTTTTGTAAGGATTGTTGTGTATCTGTGTATGTTTTGTTCCCTGTACATATGTAAACACATATTTTTGTAAAATTTCTAGTGTGTCCGTGGATGTTGTGTACTGACACGATGTCTTGTTGAATTGTGATTGAGGTTCACTGTTCGTGTGAGTAAATTTCATCTTACAGAGACAGAAACACAGACAAACAGACAAAATTTTCGTGTCGAAGTACCCAATGAAAGGCTTATAATCTTTAAAAAAAAACAAAGCTAACTGTTCTCAATGTGATATGATATCACAAAGCGAGGATAAGTTCAGAATATAAAGGGCGCTTACCCGGGCTGGTTTCTGCTGCTGGTTTCTTTTTTTCTTTAAGTTCTATAATGTTGACAGCGCTTCGACGGCCAAAGCAGTCGTCGCGGTCGAGGAGATAAAGAAGGGTGTAAACTGAAAAGCAGCCACATCACTGGCGCCGCGCATGCTCACATGTGGCGCATCGGTGACTGCAGATGTGGCTCGTGCTGTCTCAAGCGCTATGCACTGTCGCGATAGACATGAGAGTTGACCACTGTACTCATAGTCTAGTCGTCGGCGGTTTGGTGGCGTGAGTAGACTGCTCACAGATGAAGACATTAAGCCGAAACTCTTAGAATTCAAACTATGGATGTAGTACTGCTGTTCACCTAAGTGTTCGAGTCGAAATCACGTCTTAACGAAACAATCCAGAGACGCTAAAAATGAATGTATGTTCTCGAGAAGTCCCTGAAGTATTGTGTTTTCATTTGTCCGCAATGTGCCTATAGGTCACTTTATTGCCAAGTGAAATGCGTCGGAGAAATAGCTAGGCACAAAACTTGCAGAAAGTTCCGCGCAATGATTCATCAGCCAGCTTAGTTGCGGTATTCAGGTGAGCTTCGTTAGTTGGTTACATTTTCGTGATACTTGAAAATGAGCGAAATATGCGTACCTTACATCTCATTGATAGCCTTTAATCAACAAGTTCAACAAAAATTGAGCAAAAAATGAAGGCAGATTCGTGCTACTCGTGCCAAGCCTAAAGGAAGTGTGTAGGTGGGTAGCCGTCTTTGCGTCTTTTCGGTTTTGTTTTTCTTTCCTCCAGGAATCCTTCTGTTCTTCTATTCCGTAGTTTTTTTCTGTCGTTTACAGCTCATTATATTTTTATTCGCAATTTCATATATTTCTTTCTCTTTTTGTTTCGCGCTTTTTTGCTTTTTTATTATATTTTTGATACGTCGTTTTGCCGGCGTTGCTATCAACGACGAGTGCACATGACGACTCGCGCCTCTAAGGTGCTACCTACCTAATATTGCATTCGAGGGACTAAAAGAACGGAGGGTAGACAACTTCCCTTTCGTGCGAGCGTGCGCTGCATGAAAGGGAAAAACAGCTGTTAACAGTCTGGCCATGTTGTTTGCGGTTTTGCATGCCTTACACCAAACGATGACTAGAGCGTACGACCGGTGCATAAGTCAACCTCGCCTCCTAAGGTGCTCCTCATTTCAACATTCACTCTAAGTCGCCAGAGCTTCAATGCAAACTAATTAGCAAGGGGCTAGTAAGTGTACAGTAAACAAACACTTTTGAGCGTCTTTGATTTCCTGTATCGCTTCCTTTTCTCATTCATAACGGAAGCGATCTTTGCTGCTTAACTGCTTGAATTTTGTGCAGACGAAGAGGGCAGTGGAGCCGGCATCACCAAGGATGTCGCTACAGATTCCGCGCCAGAAGCAGCGGAAGAGTCGCAGCTCGCTGAACGCACGGCCACTTGGTCTGATATGTACATCGCATACGCTGTCATCTCCGGCCACAGCGCACTCAGGGATGAAAACATTGGTTCATGGTTTCTTTCAGCCGTCTTCACAGTCTTCAGCAACCAAGCTCCCATCGAGCATTTGGACAGGATGATGGAACTAGTGCATGCTGAAATTCTGCAAAATAGCGCTGAATTGGGCCATGGTCAGACACCCACCGTGCAGAAGTATGGCTGGTGTAAATGTTTATACTTTAATCCGAAATACTGCCTTAGCTCGTAGACTAATCTGTTATGAAAACGCTGCCTAACCTTTTTTAGTAGATCGCATTGACTGTCAAATGTATTTTAAAAATGCGAGTGCTTTGAATATTACTTTTTCTACTTGTACTCGGAGTGTGCCTGCCAGCTTATCCTCAAATATGTTCTATACAAGGCTAGCGAAGGAGCTGCAGTGATAGTACTAGTGCACGAACAGCGGTGATACAGGTAGAAAACCACGTGCTGGACATAACAGCCTACACCTCCTTAGATGGTTTAGAGCTTCCCTCACGGAAGTCAGTTGCGATAATCAGACGGAACCGTCGTCACTGTTGCTTCCACGAACAGCTGGTGCGTCATCGCACAGTCGCCTGCTGTGCCCCTGCCTTGTCGCATTTCAAATCGATGCGGATCAAACTTTTCTGCCACCGGAACTTCAGCCTAACTGAAAGACACGCCACGGGAATCGGTAGGTATTAGAGTGTTCTACACGCCAATCAAAAACCGAAACGATAACTTCTTTCTCGTTCGTTCCTAAGTTTGAAAGAAGCTGGCGCTTGCTGTTGCTGTGCGGGTGAGCTTCTGAGCCCGCAAATTGCTATGATGCGTCCTCGTCTAAGCGTGGCAGCGCTGTGAGATCCGATGAGTGTTCGGGTTTCGGCGGGTGAAAAAACAGCCACGTTTCCTTAATCTACAAACTGCGTCAACGAGTGCTGTTCAGACTTTCAGTGGGTTCTTCTTAAGAAGCCTGTAACAGAGGATTGCGTGACTGCACCCAGCAATATATTGGCTGACCTTCTATTCTTATACTCGAAGAAAACCGCAAAAACGTCGAAAAAGAAAGAAGCTGACAAGCAGAAACAGAGAGAGTGAACACAGAGGTGGCTCTGCACTGTCTGCTTTTGTATATTAGTTTTTTTCTCTTTTTTTGAACGTTCTAGCACATTTCTTCGAATTTAAGGAAGCACGAACTCGCCCATCAAGCGACACTACTGGGTGTGCCATTGTTTCTTTTGATGGTCTCTGTGATTCCTGAACTATCTTATATTTATGTTTCACTCCAGTTTGATGTTATATCATGACGATGTTGCGGACTAATATGTAACAATTTTAGCTTTTTCACACACGTTTGAAAGCACGAATCACGCACAGATTGCTCTGAGAAAAACAGTTCTGTGTCTGCAGTGCTCCATGCAAGCGCTGGTGTTTCTCAGGGAAGTTTCTAGGGTCTACTCTTATTTAAAATTTATGGGTGTCACGTGGTCGATGACTTGACCCAGTATGTAAGCTTTCGATGACTTGCTTAACGTTGTATATTTTCAAGGTCATATTTTCTATTACTCATCAAAGAAATGTATTGCAGAGAGCTCTTACGGCCCAATTTCATTGATCCAGTGTGTACAATATGGGGCTGAACTGTGAGAAAACTCTTCTATTTCACATAACTTCTATTACGCATAACCTTTACCATAGTCATGTGCTGTGTGTAGACAACTATAAAAATATTTAGGCATTAATCTCACTGCAACCTTACTTAGACACCCCACATAACATACATTAGCCCGAAAGCGCTTCGTATAATGGCATTTTGGCGTATGATAGCACTTTCATTTGATCTGAATATGAATAGGCTGCAGTCATATGGCACCCTTTTACAACAAGAAATGTTATGCTTCTTGAAAAATTATCGCCAAGCCTGCGCAGAACGCGCAGAACAGTCACAGTGGAGGCTAGAAGAGCGGCCTTCCGGAGCCTTTTCTTAACGCTGTTTTGGTAACTGCTTGAAGCACCCTTGCTCGGTACCTACAATGTCATATATAATAATACTTGTGTAGTATAGACCACCATTAACAATGTTTTTCTTCGTCATTCTTCGGAGCAGCTTGATATGCGCTTTACACTTGCAAGACATTTTGTGCAGATTTTTTTATCCAGCACGACGACAAAGAATTATGCCTGAAGTGGGAATGTTCTACAGTTATTATGGGATCAAGAACAAGCTTTTGTAATGAATTGAAGTACCGGACAGCCTACCCTTTACGCAATTGGCATTGCGCGATGCATGGTTATTCGTTTGGTGTTCCAAAACGCTTTGTTACCCATATCCATGCGACTCCTTTCCAGACATCGAACCGGCCTAAGGCCAGTTTGTAAATGAACTCTAAAAACGGGCGTGGCTCAGTGTTAGAATACTGGGCAAGCCCACATGGGATCCTGGTTAGAATGACATTGTGTCCTTTGCGTTTTTATTTAGTTTTTTATTTCGTGCAATAGTGGTTACAGACACCTGCGGTGGTGGCGAACCAGCCACTGTTAGAATTACCCGCCGAGAACGTCATTGATATGATTGGCACCTATACTATAAAAAAAAACTGATGCTTACATACACAGTTATTTTCCCAGATGACTGGATTTGACTGGATTTTGCTTCCTTGGGAAATTCTCACCACTGGGCAATTTGATAAATCACCGGGAAATAATCCCTCTGAAGTTTAGTGTTCCTATGTGTTATAATATTGTTGTTGTTTCACAAACCAGTGGACGGAATATAATCACCTAAAATATCAATGAAAATCGCAGTGGAGCCATTCTCTGCAATCAGAAGTGATGATCACCAGATTTCGATGTCCATTAACTCCCCCCGTTAAACTTTTATTGGTACAGGTCTGCTCTGATGATATCACCCCTCTGCCAATTCTGCGAAGAACGGGAAAATATCACATATTACTTTTTGACATGTGCAAGATATTCTCGTATGTGAACTTGATTTCAAATTACTACTTTTACAAAAATAGGCTTTTACAAAACGTTAGCTCAGCGTCAGGAGGGGACGCAGTTACGTCCATGCTGACGCTGAACTAAAACAGCACCAACTCCGTGGCCACTCACGACAGTACAAACTTCTGTAGGTGTGTTCTGATCGAAGTGGGCTAATATTGGCGTAGTCGTGAGGGCTGCAATGAGCGCCGAAAATGCAGCACGTTCAGGCGAATTCCAAGTATATGGGACGTCTTTTTTAAGAAGCTCGGTGAGAGGCCATGCAATATCGGCAAAATTCCGGATGAAGCGGTGGAAATAGGAGAACATACCAAGGAAGCTCCGGACATCCTTAGCAGAAGAAGGTATGGAAAATTGAGTCACTGCGCAAATTTTGTCCGGGTCGGGCCGTACCCCAGGTGCGTTAACGAGGTGACCAAGTACAGTTATTTCGCGACGGCCGAAACAGCATTTGGAGGAGTTCAGCTGGAGACCAGCGTTGCGGAATACTTGGAGAATACTGGACAGTCGCTCAAGATGACTCGTGAACGTCGGAGAAAAAAACAATTATATCATCTAAGTAGCACAAGCAAGTAGATCATTTGAAGCCGCGCAGAAGGGAATTCATCATGCGCTCAATGGTGGCCGGCGCATTGCAAAGCCCAAGCAGCATTACTTTAAATTGATATAACCCATCGGGGGTCACAAATGCTGTTTTTTCTCGGTCTGGTGGGTCAACAGCAATCTGCTAATAACCAGATCGAAGGTCAATGGACAAGAAGAACTTTGCGCCATGAGGGCAGTCAAGGGCGTAATCTATTCTTGGTAAGGGGTAAACGTCCTTTTTAGTGATCTTGTTGAGTTGTCTATTATCGACGCCAAATCGCCATGTGTTGTATTTCTTGACAAGCGCGACTGGGGATGCCCACGGACTAGATGATTGTTCGAAGACGCCTTTGGCGAGCATTTTCTCGACTTTTTCTGGAAGACAGGGCGTTCGGCAGTGGAGACACGGTAAGGGCGGCGATGTATTCGGTTGGCATCACCGGTGTTGATGTGATTGGTCACAACTGATGTCTGGCCTAAAGGGCGGTTGTCTAGATCGAATACGTCCACATAGGATGTCAAGAGACGGTGGAGGTCTTGTGCTTCGGAGGGCGAAAGATCTCGCGCTATCATTTTGGCAATGTCAATGCTTGAAATGTTAGGAGCAGTGAGCAAGTTGGCGTGAGGAGTAGGTTGCTCAGCTGACAGTTCAGAGATATCACACTCTTTCAACGACGACACGACGCCCACTTTAATAGGAGCATGCAGCACGTGAGCGGAGAAACCAAAGTTCAAAAGAGACAAATAGTTGTAGTTGTGGCGTCCTTTCACGACGGTGTGCGGGACAGCAATAGAATGCTTTAGCACATCGTCGGCAATGGGTGAACGACATTTGTGGCTGTATGTGTTTGATGCATGGGTGTGTGCGTGTGTGAGTGATCGTGTCGTGCTTTCGCACTCGAACTAACTGTTAGACATATTCACCATCGCGCACAGGCGGATCACATACGAGCTGCACGTAAGTCGCGGCTTGCGGCGGAAGATGCAGGAACTCGGTGGCACAAAGGCGACTTTGAGCATCACGGGCCACAGCGGCGTCGAAAGGCAGTTCCAACTGAAGAAGGCCCGTCGAGCAGTCGATAAGGGCGGAGTACGCAGAAAGTCGAGACCGAGAATCACGTCATGTGGGCTCTGCTCAAACACGGTGAACAATACGACAGTCTGACGGCCAGCAATACACACGAGAGAGGTGCACATGCCGAGAACGGTAGATGTACTGCCATCGGCAAGCATTACTGCACACTTAAGAGGAGGCGTGCTCACTTTTCGCAGTTTCATACAAAGAGCAGCGCTCATGACTGACATTTGTGTGCCAGTGTCTATGAGGGCTGCAACGGTTACGTCATCTACCAAGAGGTCCAAAATATTGCGGCGTGTAAGAATCGTCAACAGAGGGTTTGCAGACCGGGTCGTTAATACAGCGTCACCTCCAGGAGCTGCATGGTCTAGTTTCCCGAGGTTGAGGGCCCAGGTCGTGCAGGGAACCTGAATCGACGAATCATCGGCGAGAGAGATTGGCGGCCTTAGGGTGATGGGGACCGGCTGAACCGTCGGCCCTAAAGGTTAGTAGCAGTAGGCTGGGGATCGTACCGAGTAGAAAACCGACGAGAGTTGTGTTCAAACGGGCGCCATGTCCCAGTGTTCCCGGATGAATTGGACGTCAAACGATCGCGACAGTAGCACGCAGTGTTTCCGGCGCGAGAGCAGTGAAAGCAGATCGGTCGATCATCCGACGTCCTCCATTCAGCAGGGTTCCGGTAGCGGGAAGGGTAGGTATGTGTGGTTTAACGTCCCAAAACCACAATAAGATTATGAGAGAGGCCGTAGTGGAGTAGCGGGAAGGGTAGCGTGCAGGGTACACCGGAATCTGGTTAACCAAAGCCGAACTCTTGGTAGTGCGAACAGTGCAAACAGGTGCGATGCCGAGATTTGCTATTTCTTGGCGAACTACGGCTTGGATGAGGGAGACGGTGGATGCGTTATCTTAAGGGCCGTTGGAAGCGATAACTGCAGGAGCCATTGCTTCGAGTTCGCGGCGAACAACATGGGTGACATTTTCGAATGATGTAGTTTGCGTGAACCTGGGGCACTCTTCACAGGTCGAACTGCCTGCAGTATTAGACAGACGTGCAAACTGCTGCTCTGCTGAGAACATATTCTATTTAACTACAAGTAGTATGCTTTTGAGCCCGTATTACAGAATGCCGTCATAACCTGACAGGAATAATTTTGAAAACTTAAGTTTTAACCTAACGAAATGACGAAAAATTTTAGCTACCAGGTTGAAATGGCACTCGTTGAGTATATATAACGAAATTACACACCGCATCAAAGGCATCCCTCCGGCAGTATCCCAAGCCTGAGGCACCGAAGCTTAAAATATTTTCCTCCGATAAGGTGAAGCCTATTTTTGTAAAAGGAGTAATCAGAAATCGAGTTCTGATACGAAAATATCTTGCACCTGTCAAAAAGTAATATGTGATATTTTCCCGTTCTTCGCAGAATTGGCAGAGAAGTGATATCGTCAGAGCAGACCTGTACTAATAAAAGTTTAATGGGGGGACACGACATCGAAATCTGGTGATCATCACTCCTGATTATCGAGATTGGCTCCACTGCGATTTCCATGAATATTTTAGGTGATTATATTCCGTCCACAGGGATATTGCTTCCATCCTATCTGTGTAGATAGCTGATCTAAACCTGATTGCGGTGAAATATTCTACCACCGGTTGAACCTAAATTATTGGGAGATCTAGCGATGAGCGGGCTAACGCATCGGCCATTTCATATAATGTTAACCCCCAGTGGCCTGGTACCCATGCTAATTTTAGGTAGTTCCGCTGAGACGGAACTAAAGATCGTAACATCATGATGGCACGAGAGGTATGAGAAGTTGTAAGAGCTGTCCATACCGGGAGCGAATCAGTAATTATTGTGGCTCTGTTCTCATTCCGTGGAAGTTTTCGCAGTGCCATGATGACTGCCATTACCTCCGCCTCAAAAACAGGAGTGAAGTCAGGCAGCCTCACAGCAAATGACCAGCCAAGTTATTGGGAGACTATTCTTACGCCTGCCCTTTCCACATTGATGGAAGCATCTGTGGCTATCATGATACATGTCTGTGTATGCTGTAAGAAATCTGCTAGCCTGTTCTCTAAGAATGTGCGGGATTGAAATTTAGATTCCGGAGGAAAGATCTCATCATATTCTATAATGAGAATATGATTTGAGATGTCAGATGCAATTACGTCCCTAATGTTGACATTTATACTTGTCAGTTTCATTTGTACATAGATTATCTGCGGTGTATGGAAACGAGGCCCATGTGCGAGAAAGAACAAATCTGGGTCACTGATGATAACGTATTCAGCTCTTCTCACTAGTAAACTGTAAAATTTTTGAAATTTCTGTGCTGTTAGCAAGCGGAATCGACAGAGCAATGTAGGAAGACGCGCTTCCAGATAAATAACATTAATTTCTGTAAACCTAGAGAGCCCTAGACACAAGCGCAGAGCTTCCCATTCCAAGAGAACCAACTGCTTAGTTTTGTACGCAGGTCCTCCTGAAAACAAGACACATCCGAATTCTAATATTGGGCGCATATACATATTGTATATCATTAACATGGTGTCTCTACATAAGCCAAATTTGCGATTACTCATTCTTCGCAGTAAGCCAAAAGCCCGTTGAGCATCAGCCACAATGTACTCTATATGAGGACTCCAGTTAAGTTTTTTATTGTACAACACACCCAAATATTTAAGGGAGTTTACTTGCGGAATGGGTTCCTGATTTTATACAATGTCGATTGAAATGGAATCGGCTATCGGAAACGCGAAGACCTTTCTTACATTTAAAACCATTGAAATTTCCTTCAGTAATCTTTCAACCATGTTCAAGTATATTTGTAATTTTTCCTTTAGAGCATAAATAGCATTGTCAGCAGAAAAGAAGGCTATATCATCAGCATATACATAGACAGATATCCTGGCAGTTCGGTATGGAACTCATAAGTATAATAAATAGCAGAGGCTAAAGAACTGCTCCTTGGGGAACGACAGGACCACTCTCTATCCACTTCATAGTGTTTCCTTCCAAGCAGAGACCATCTACCGCTTTATGCCCCAATCCCACTACTGCCTTGTGACAATATGGTGGTTTTGGGACGTTAAACCGCACATGTCAATAAAAGAAGTGCTGGAATCACGGTGGGCAATGCGTATTTTTTCGATTAACAATGACGCATCTTTAGACATACGGGTGCAAAGTCCTCTGCCCGACGCACTGCAATGATGACGCCACTGTTCGTTGAGGCTATCCCAATCAGCTATATCCGCGCCAATGAGCGATGAGCGTAACGCTCGGGACAATTTTTCCGTAGATTGAAAGTCCTGCAGGACGCGGAAATTGAGACGTCATGGTCTGTGAATCATTGGCGTTTCCCCTGGCGGGCGAAGCGAGAGCATAACCGGGTGATGGTCGCTAATGTACACTGATGACGTTAGCAATGACATTACCCCGGTGTCGTGAAGGTAGGTAATGAGACCGGGGATGCGTGCACGTGATCTAGTATGCTACTCGACGCTGCTCGACGCCAAGTATATGCGTCATTGCTACTATGTACTCTTTCATGACTATCACTCAAAGGCAATTGCTGCACTAGACGTCTGAGTTTTCTCGCATTCCGGTTTGACCAGCCGTGACCAGGTCCTCAAACGTCTGCGTGTGAGTCTAAGACACAGTTAATGTCACCTAAAAGTACCAGATGATGTTAATTTAAAAGAAACGCATCAAGATATTGAAAGAACGCACTAGAGTGCACGGGAGCTGCTGGGGCATGCACGCCAACAAATCTTATTCTTAAAGAAACAAAGCTGCAGTCTAACGGCAGCACGCGTCCGAAGGCATCGAAGAAAACATGGTGATCACGAAAAAGACCTCGGTTAAAAATAATGACTCCGACGCAATCGAATGCGTCCTGGCGCACGGAAAGAAACAATCAATATTGAACACTCGCTTGAGAGCGAGTACATCAGAAAGCTTGAAAAAAATTGTTTCTCGCACGAACAGCAAATCACAGTGCACTGAAAGCGCGAGAGCCAATACCTCACTCTGTTTTTGTGGACTGCGGAAACCTTGAACGTTAAAAGTAATAACTTTTAGAGTAAGAGCCATCGGGAAAATTAAAACGTAATATAAGATCACGCAAAGGCAGGGCTACCTTTAGCAGGCGTGGGAGCCGGTGCCCCGCGATCAGCTGAGTCATTTTTTTTTGGCAAGGTGATCTGCCTGAGGCTCGGGGCTTCCAGGACCACGTTGAAGTGCGCAGGGGACTTCTGTCTTTCATGGGGGCTTCTGAGTCACCACTGGACATCCGGTGGCGTTTGGTGTTCGGGTTTTTAAATGAGGGTGGTACAAAGCGTCTACACTGTCCTGGCTTATGACACTGGGGCTGGTGTCTTCGACAATTTGTATGGCCGCCTCACTAGTGGCGCTGTTGGAGTCCTCGATGATGGAGGCGTCGTCGTTTTGGGATGTAGACTCCTCGATGACATCTGAACTTGTGGCCGACTGAGCAGCCACGAGAGAAGCGCCAGATGCAATATTTTCATCTGCGACGCCTTCCTCCCGAGGTGCCTTGTCTGACGAGGGCTTGGCCTGTGGTTCCTCAGAAATGGGCACTGGACACGGGGAATTGGAGTTTTCAGAACCTGGAGAAATTACCAGGTCCACAATCATTGGAGACGCAGTAGGCGTCTGGTGCAGCATCGCGATTGGCGCACCTTGGCTGTGGTGGGTTACCGCGACTCGCATTGACGAACCATCGCACCTGTTCTTAGACAACGTTCCTGGCTGAAGTGGAGGGAAATCCTTAGACGCCGTCTCGGAATACGATGGCCTGATAGTGCAGGCAACAGTGGCATGCGGATCCCCATAACGGTGAAACGGCAGCGAGCAGCCTTTCCCGTCATGACCATAAACGCCGCAGCTTCCACAAAACGGAGCTGTGTAGTGTATGCGGAAGTGCCCATTGCCTCCACATCAACGGCACACTCGCTGGATCCCTTTAGAGGCACAGGTCACTCGATGGATTGTGACCTTGAGGTAGTTGGGAACCGGTGACGATGCCTTCATTTTCATGTGGACGTATTGCGTCCAAGTGGTCATGGTTGGGCGCGATCCCATGAGTCATCTGGTGATATGCAACTTGTTCCCGAAGAGGGACAGTGCTTGTGCGAAAACTTCGCTGGGGACGTGACACGGCAGGAACATGATAGTTACCTTGGTGACTTGGGGTCTTAGGCGTACGATGGTGGCGCGCTCTCCTTGGATGGTGAGGCGTGAGGCATCCACAATTTCAGGCAGGGCGGCTTCGCTGTTCACGGTGACTCGAAAATTGGGGCCTCCAAAGTGCTGGACACTGTAAACTTCTTCAATTCATACTATTGAACACGTTGCGTCAACCACGTCTTCAGGATATGCCCCTTCAGGGACGACGACATCGAAAGCTAATGCCTTCTTCGGTGGCTGGCTTGTCATAATGAGCACCCACCAATCTATGGACGCCCTTTCACATGCTGCTTAACTCGTCACGTGTGTTTAGAGAAATTTATTCTCACAGACAGGGAACATCAATTACAATCCAACAGAACACTGCGACAGAACACAACATCCACAGACACACCAAAAGTTGTTACAAAAAGACATGTTTACATAAGTAAACGGAACACAACATACACAACTACACAGGAATTGTTACAAAAACAATGTCTACATATGCACAATACATGGTAAACGAAGAACACACAAATGAAATGTAGAGATCTATGTGTCAGATAGAGATCCATGTGTCGTCACGTAGGCCACAGGCACTAATGAAAGGAAAGAGGAACGCATAATTTGAAGCCAGTTGAGACTATAAGTACGAAATTTGTCCAGGTATTAAGCTCTGGATTAAAGGTCAACTCGATTACGTGGTTATCACCGACGACGAATTTTCCGCGGCCCCGGGAATGCCACAGAATCCTGCATGTAGTGCTTCTGAAGCTTTTTATATGCGCGTTAAAAAATTCTTGGACTACATAAAATTTGTCCTTGTTTTGATATGTGTCTTTTGTATTACATGCATCTTTTCAATGTCCCATACTGTGTAAAAATCGGGGTGATTCTTTTTCATTAGGAGGCTGAGGAGGGGGCAACAATACGCGCGTAAACTCACATAAACTGTGAGCAATACTCGCCGCAGATTGCGCCTCAGTCTTCGAGAAGCTGTTCACGTTCGTAGGAGACAATTTCGTTAAGATTTTACGCAGGACATGTACACTCTAGAGTATTTCAGAGCTTGTGTGACCACCAGTTAGTTGTAAGGCTGGAAAGTTGGATGCATGATTTATCAAAGGCAGCGCATCCCAACAATGGTAGTTGGAAATGGGCGCTGTGTGTGTTTGATGCATGGATGTGTGCGTGTGTGAGTGATCGTGTCAAGTTTTCGCGCTCGAATTAACTTTTCGCATTGCTCTACCAACTAGCCCAACAAGAAGTTCTTTTAGAATGGTCACAGTATCTACGGCCGACACTCTGTTCGCCGCTATCAGAGTGCAGTGTGTTTTGATGTAGCCTGATTTTCCTTTTCATGGCCACAAGTTCGGCCAAATAAACAGTTTCAGCTTGGGAAGCTGCCTGCTGCCTTGGTCCACGTGATGACTTCCTGACAATATGAAACCAAAAGACTTGCCCAAACTAGGTATATGCTAAGTCCTCGCCGTTCAATTATTTGCTGTGGCGTGAAAGGCTATAGCTCAGCTTCGTTACTGGGAATAAACGCTGCTACGCAAAGTTTCGTGCGTGCAGTCGTGTAAACGCATGACGTGTGAACTGAATGAAAATCCGAGGTAACACGCACCGAACCTTCCTGGCAAATTGGCTGCAGCAGTAGACCACTAGCAATAGGCGTGATCACTGCTACACGAGATCGAAGAGTTAACGTGGTCATGGTTTGGAAACATATTACGACACCGCACTTAATGGTGCAGTCAGGAACACGGTGTTGCTTCTTCAATGATACTCAAGCATTTTACAATCCATTCAGCTTTGTGTCACAACCACGCTTTAGCTTCAGCCATGTGAAATTCGCTACACTAGATTATGGCAGCTTTGATCAGCCCAATCTCGCAGCGACCTCTGTATCAACCGAGCGCACCATGTTGAAATCAGCAAATGGCTGATGGGCTTACTACGAGTGATTTTTGGGCGCATGAGAGCAGCAGCGCCCTCATGCGCCCGCTCACTGAGCACCCAAACTTGTTTCACTGGTGCTTAGGAAAAGGGCGCCCGGTCCCGACACTAGGAAAAACTTTCTACCCCGTATACAAACAAGGTACCTACTATAAGCAAGACGGTGGCAATGAAGCAACCACTATGCTACTATGCCATTTTTTACTCTACTTATAAGCGAGGTACTTGTTACACATCAGTGAGGTAATACGTGTACTACAAGCTGTGGCTGATGGCGATGAAGAGCATAAAAACCCCTTCATACTGGCTGGTGACGTTAATGCAGATATCTTAATTGAAGACTGCCGTCTGTAACATATATCAAGATACTGTATGAGACACATTCCATATGAATATGCACTACAAGCAACAACGAAAAGTACGTGCATAGATCTCATCTTTACGAACTTCAGATTACATGCCATTCAGAAATCTTTCTACATTCAAGTGATGATAAGGCAGTCTTAATGAAGGGGAAATGAAGTCCCAATCTTCGCACCCTATACCGCAAATAGAATAAAATTGTGTATACAGTACACAAGTGTCGTCACTAATGTGCATGTTCGTGTGGGCAATGCACAGGAGAACGATGGTTACCCGAGTGATCTCCCGGAGCTTCACCCGCTCATCATCATTCATTTCGTAGATATGTTGTGATTTTTGTGTCCTTTCAGCTTGAACGGCACACTGCATGTTTCAAGCTGATTAGCAGATTTTGCGTGATATTACAATTTCTCGCTGTAGTATTAATTTCTTTGCGCATGTGGTGCAAGATTACGCAGTAATACTCAACAACATTTGTAAATAAACACTTCACTGGCGTGTTTTACCAATACCTGTAGCAGAGGGATTCGCCATCTCTTTTTTATATCTCTGAAGAACATTACGCAATAAATAGGTAAGCTTGCAAATACTAACATAGGAAAGAACGGGAAGTGAAATTTTCTCCTCCTGACTCGGCAGCTGCTCGTTCATCGTCCCGGTCACTCCCGCTACATTCATAGCCTTCTACGTCCACTGAAAAGCCTCGTTGTCATTGTGATTTCTCTGAACATCCTTTTTGAACTTAATCTGAAGGATTTCTTCTGCCGAACTATTGGCTTTGATCACTTCACTTCACACAACATTTTGGTCGCTAACCGCTTAACAAGCAAATCTGTTGTCCTGAGCTAACACCTATCAAGAAACGGGCCACAATTAGCCGTGTATTGCTGATCCACTGAATACGGCATCGAAAGAGAATGGTTTTTGGTACGGAGGCACTGCGTTATATATGGCGCCTCCTAATAGTAGAGAGAGAAAGACAGAGGTAGATTTTATTAGAATTTCCGGCGGATTGCTGGGCTCGGCTCCCACCTAGAAGCTAACGGAGAAACCATGTTTCCCGGCAGCTTCCTTGGCCTGCTGGATCGCCCAAAGTTACTTTTCCAGGCCTGAACTGAGCAGCGCAGTCCGCCAACGTGGCCGAAGGTCTTTATTGGAGGCCGTGACCCCCTAAATTCTGACTAATGCTGGATATTCGCACAGTATATGGTCAAGAGTGGCTTTGGTGCAGTACTGATATAGATTAGAATTGTAGACTTAGAGATATATGTGGTACATGCTGACTGGGTTCATGTATGTGCATGTTTGTAACTGCCAGTAGCTTGAAGAAAGAAAAGTACTTAGAACGGAGAGCCACTGGTAGGTGGCAGCACCAGTTCGTTTCAGTTAAAGCCCTTGAATTTTTCATCAAGCGTAGGAAACAGCGTTTTCGTTCATAGCGCCACATCATCAGCGAACTGTAATGAACACTTCGGTGTATAGAATTACGTGGCTGTGCCTGTTCTCAATAGAAAGACACGATTCCTGATGATTATGTATTGATGTTGCGCTTCAAACATGCGTTATATTTGGTTTTTGATTGGCATTATTCACAACTGTGAATGCAGCCATCAGATCAAGACAAATAGGCGTTGAGCAAAGTGTTAATTTTTCGCCGGGTGGTTGAATCCTTGGGCATACACATATAAATAGACCGACAAACATCTTTACCTTAAAGTATCCAAAAAAGAATATAGCCTTTCAAACAAGCCGCGCAACACGCGCCAACCTGGGATTGCTGAGGTGTCGATGAAAATCGCAGGTCCGATGAAATCGCAAGTCCGAGCGTCCTCCTTAGAAAAACGTTAAGGAAATTATACAAAACGAAAGCACTCATAAGTGCTTTATGCGAGAAAAATAGAGTGAGCTTCAACTGAAAAAAGGTCATCCATAAACATTGAACTCACCTGCACGGCTACAGAAAACGTCGCGAAACGAATATGTGCACGCCGTGAGCTTTCATTGAAAGCGTGAGAGGCCACGCATTCTCTGTCGGAGGAAAGAGTTTTGCAATATCGACAAGATGCATCCTCACAGAAGAAGGCCCTGAAAGCTCTACTGCACTTTATGTGATCGACGGGCCTTTCGGAGCGGTTGTAGCCAGAACGCCCTTACTGTGTGCGTTTTCGTTTTCACATGAGTGCACGTACGTTTTCTCTCTCTCCCCCTCTCTCTCCGTCTACCCCCTCTTTCTTACCCCTATTTTTTCACTCACAGTGCTGCGTAGCAAACCGAATGCCAATCTCCTGTTAACCTCCTAGCCGTCCTTTCTCTCTCCCTCTCTCTTGCGTCTCACAAGTATGAATCATACTTATCGTGTCACAGAAACACCGCCTTGTTCTGTGATGCAGAACACATGCAATGTCATGGCGTTAGTTTTATGCTAACGCCTTCAAACAAACGCTAGCACAGCCGAACAAGGAAGCTTCTTTGTAGTGCTGCCAATGTCTCTTCTATTTGTTTCAACATAAGATGATCCTGGATTATGGTTAGCAGTGTGACATGTAATGTAATGACATGTAATGACATGTTGGCAGTGTGACACGCGTGTCATGTAACAACATGACTACATGTAATGCTCATGATGCGCTCGCGGCTGTTTCGCTAGCATTACATATATCAAATTTGGTATTAGAGTACGTGAATGAATGGCGAAGGTATGTGACTGGTGCATACATGATAATCGTGAGATGCGTTCATAAAGCAACATGACTACATGCCCCCCTCGCGCTGCTGCGGCCACAACAGCAACTACGGCTGACACACGGTCTCCCATTTAAAGTCGTTAAATGAGGCGAGCCGTACCGTGCGCTTTTTCATCCAGCGGCCGTGGCTGAGGCCCTCACTAGTTCATATGCTCGACTGACGCCAGCACCATTCACCCAGTCCCCAACTTCTCTCGTGATCAACACGCTTACATGATCACATAAACCACGTGAATATCCCGCCAAGTTAGTCGACTGACCCGTATAGCACATAACCGTTTGCCACGGGCTGTAGTATATGAGTATTCACTGCAGGTGATTTACAGATTATATTTACCGAGAAACGGTGAGCAGAAACATGCCTTTTGAAACGCGAGAGCATTAAAAAACATATATCGGCAACGTTGACCAGGTGGATGCAAAAACTATTATCAATGATTATTATCAGCACTTCCTCTTCGGGGTCTTTCTCTGTTTTGTCTTGCCGTGCTGCCAATTCGCTGATATTCACTTTTCCAGCAGAAATCCAAGCCAAACTTTTTGCGTCGCAATCAAGAATACCGCATACCACAGAGCCTCCAGAGATGAGAAAACCGCTTTGGAAAAAAAGACCCTATGAATGTGTAATTTTGGTATTACGTCAAAAATTGTTGCAGTTCTGGTTAATTTTATAGCAATGGAGGTTTACTTTCTTAACACAGGTGTCATGTCACATTTATTCCAGTCGTATACATAAGCGCTACCATTTAGGTTGGTTTACATAGGACACGCCAGGGCTACCATCATCGCAGCACAACCGTTACTTATCGGTAACGGTGTTAGTAACATGCATCTTGTTGCTGGCATCTCGAAGCAACAGTAACCAACTGCATATAAAAACATTGCAGTTGCCCAACATATGTCAGCGTGGGGGACATTCTTACCTATGTTCCGTTCGATTTTGTGACGTTTGTCTGAATAAAAAAATTACTTCACAGCCACCTACCCTGCGCATACTTCGCATAACATCGAATCACGTGGTGCGCGTATCTACCGAATTTTTTGCACAGTGATATATGTGCTAGATTGATGAGCCAGGTTTCGCATGTCTTCATTTACCCGACTAGGCAGAAGCTCCTGCGTTTTACTTCACTTCGCACTTTCCCTATCACCTTCAGCTTTGAAGAGCCTCCTCACTAAGGTCTTAATATTTATACGTGGAGCCAAGGAGGATTAAAAAAAATTGCTGGAAGAGAAGCTCCTGCAATGCCTCGCTAGCAGAAGTGAAGCCACCTTTTGCCGCTGCCAAGATGGCGGAAACATGCTCTTTTCTCATAGTTCCCACTTGAAGATCAAGTGGCTCTTATATGTTATACAAATGCTACGTTAGTTCTGTATTAAAAGATAGTTGTTCCCGACGAGATAACACACAGAAACTAGTATAATGACTGAATCTTCAAAGAACTTTGCCTCCAATTAGGGGCTCACTAAGGAAAACTAGTAACTGTAAGACGCGCTTTGAGCACTTCGTGACCCGAAAAAGTTCCCACGCTAAACTCGTTGGGCGTGAGAGGGAAACGCTTAGTTTGTAATCGCAGAACGGTGATAATTTATCATGCCCCTAGTAAGATAGCCGCCACCGCCGCCATCTTGCCAGAGGAACGGCTTCACGTCTGCGCAATCATTTTCACTCCAGCAATTTTTGAAATCCTTCTTGCGTGGACACTGCAGTTAGGGCCGGTGGCAACGTGAGCCTCTTCGAAGCAGCATAAAGCGAGTGGATCTGCCGAGCAAGCAGATATGCCGATCTGCCGAGCAAGGCTGCCAGGGACACATCGTTCGAGGAACACGTTCCGAGGTCCTCGGCGACAGCCCTGGCCCGCTGGACGGCCCACACCTGGTCTTCGAGGGCCTCGCTGAGAAGGGCGGCTTGCCATCGCTCAGCAAGGCGCCCCATTTCGGTGGGTTCTTCAGTTGACGTCATCTTTTCTCGTGGCCCATCTTCATCTCTTTTTCATTGCCAAAATATATGTGCGATATCGGCCCGTTCGTGCACGCACCACGCGCAGCCAGGCGACGGGTGCAACGTGGGCCATTGGCGGTGCACAAGGTAGGGGTCGGTGAACGTGCCCGTCTTCAGCCTTCTCAGATCAACCGCCTGCGACCTGTCCAGGCGCACGTGGTGTTGCGGAAATTTTGTCCAGTTTTTTATAGCGCTCAAGCACGTCGTAGAACGTGACAGAAAAATATTCTCCATAGCAGTCGGCGCACTTCTGTTGCCTTGCCTCTTCTGCACCAACTTCAGTTACTGCAGCAATGGACGTGAGGGCGGTGGTAATTTCGGCAATGCCAGTGCCTGTGACCACCACCGTGCCTCGGCCGGTGCTCCTTCCAATTACGGTGGCGGCTGCTCCCTGGGTGGCTGCGTCGCGGGGGGTAAGTTGCCTCGTGACGAGGTGGGCGCGCTCGTTAGGGTTGGGCGCGATGCCAGTTATTCTTTGGCTGTTGTCGTTGTTGCTTTTAGTTTTACGGCCGTTACTGCGGATAGTTGCAATGTCCCCTATGTGAGCGAGAAACTACTTGAAAGCCTTGTAAGTAATCTTGCCTGACGTGAAGTCCCCAGCTCAGGCGTTAAGCATGCGGGCCACTTCCTCCGACACCCACCCTTTATATATAATATTATCTGGCTCAGTTAACTTGCTGCAGTTGATACTTATAACGTGTTTTCGTGCCTATATTGCTCCTTTAGGCTTGATACACAAACTTTTTATGCGTATTGTCACTTCATAAGGATCGAGCCATAAAAGGACAAAGCGGATAAGAAACGAAAATCTCCGCTGTTTCGATTAACACGTATCATGTATTCGGTAACATAATCTATAGCCATGGTGAAGCGTATATGCAGATCCGGCAAAGCTACAACATGTTTACAGCGCATGCGTAGTCGTATATATCACGCGGCGATCATACACATTTATTTTTCTGCACACCGCGCATATACTGAGATGTACCCACTCGCAGATGATCGCGTCAAATGCATTTTTACCTCGACTAAGCTGTCAGATTGTGAAGTCCTATCGACAACCGGTTACTGCGACCGGCTCACAACGAATACCAGTGTTTTCGCGAACAGGACACATCACGTTATTCACACTGCCCACACCACGCATAACATTCCCAGTTTCATCGTCCATAAAGGTGAACCAATATTGTCGATACCTTTCAATGCACACTACGCGCCACAGTCAACACTGCACATTTTCTAAGACGATGCCGCTGTCCTCGCACAGGCCGCCACCTGTGTTCACTTCTCCGAGATAAACAGCCAGTCAGCGTGGCGAACATTTTATTTCTGTTCCACTGTGCCACACACCTCGATGTTCTTTGACACATACCACAGCCCATGTTGCCACAGTGAGATAAAGATTAAGCTTTCAAAAAGAAACAAAAACTTGCCCCAATCACCGAGCGACTGCACCTCACTCGGCTACCAGTGGCAGTGTTTTGCCAACCACTGCCTTGCAAGTGCACCGGTGATGTCAAGCTGTGACGTACCCCGGTAGAGGTCTATTGTGAACGGGGTGCTTGTTGCTGGGGGTGTTTCCTGTCAGTATGGCGTCCCTGACTTCCGGTAGCAAAGCTTCCTTGAGTTCACGCGCCTCATGACATTGAATCCCGAGCAGGTCGAGAATGCGTCTTCCCGTTCTTGCGCCAGAGAACCTCTAGAGTTGCGCAATCCTCTGCGCTTTTGCAATGTCATCGAGGGTGTTGTGCACACCCAGCTCCAGAAGTCTATGGGTTTACGGGTACTGGGGCGCACCCAGGGCTACCTTGAACGCTCGACGAATCGCTGCGTTCAACTTCTTGGTTTTGCTTCTGTTCCAGTCGGCATACGTGGTGACATACGCTAAGTGGCTCAGCGCGTACGAAGTTAACCCATGCGCGTACGCATGTGTTAACTTTGTCACGTCGAGTTTAATATAACCCCCTTTTCTTTTTTTCGCTACTCGACCCACAAGTTGCGTTGCGGCGGCCACTTTCTTTTGCAGTCGTGCTACCACCTCGTGGTTCGCACAGTTCTCTTCCAGCCACAGGCCGAGCACTCGTATTTCGGACACCGTTGGTATTTAGGTCCCCTCCTTTGTCGTGATGCGGATGCCCAAGCGGCGGGCGTCTAGTACAGCTTGCAGGTGAGATCCTTTCTTGCGTGGTCTGTGCAGGATGATTTCCGATTTATCGGGAGAGCAGACGAGTCCCGTGCCTTCGAGGTGCCGCTCCACTGCCCGCGGATGGCCTGCTGCATTCTCTCTTGCAATTCGCCACCACTCGTATTCGCTGTGGTCCGCACGGTCACGTCTTCTGCGTAGATCATGTGATTGATGCCCTCTATAGTGTCGAGACGCTCCGGTAGTCCGACTATGATGAGGTTGAGAAAGCATGGGAGAGAGCACCGGGCCCCGCGACGTACCCGCACCCCCCATGTCAACTGTTCATGATGGGGCACCATCGACCTTCACCGTCACCTTATATCCGGTCAGGAAGCTACTGACGCACCGGTGGAACCAAGATCTAGGATGCTGATCTTGTCCAAAATGGCAGCGTGTTTTACTGTATCGAAGGCACTTTTGGACTCTAACCCGAGCAGGGCGGGCGCATGCGTGCTTGGTGCGTTAAGGACCTTTTCCTTGATATGCAGCATAATAGCATCCTGCGTTGAAATTCCTCGACAGAAGCCGATGATGTGAGTGCCGAAGGCATCCTTCTTCTCGAGGATCGTCGTCACCCTGTTAAGGCAGGCGTCCTCCATGATTTACCTTACGCAGGACGTCAGAGAAATCGGCCTAATATTTCGAACCTCAAGCGGTTTACCTGGCTTCGGTATTAGTATGACATCCGCTGTCTTCCAATCTTGTAGAACATTGCCTTCTTTCCAGCATTCGTCGGTATACTGACGTAGCTTCTCAATGGCGTCATCGTTCAGGTTCCTCAGAATTTGGTTGGTGAACTTGTAAGGACTGGGCACCGATTTAGTCTTCAGTAGCTGGAGGATTGCTCTAATTTTCTGCCTGAAAAATTCCGCGTCTAATTTCTCGTTGGGAGCCCCGCAGTACTCCACGCGACTCTCGCCTGCCGGGCGACTGACGTGCGTCTGGATGATCTTCTCCACGAAGGCCTGCGGGTCGTCTTTGTACTTGCGTCGCAGCTTGACCATCTGGACACGAGTCGCCATTCTCGTGATAGTTGGGTCCAGCAGCTGCCTGAGAATCTTCATGTGCGCCCTGCACTCATGTTTCCATTCATCGTATCGCACAGCTCCTGCCATTCCTGTTCGCACAGTCGAACGCAGTGGGCCTCAATCTCCCGGTTGATCTCGGAAATCGTTTTGCGTATCTTCCTGTTCAGTTTCTGCTGTCTCGCTCTTCGCTGCATAGATTTCTTGGGCGCTATAAGATGCGCAAGCCGGCTGTCCACCCAGGACGGCTCGGGAACGCTGTCGTCTACGCTTCCGCAGGGCCTGTCTCCTCCTTCAGGTGCTTTTCACCTATCTGGCCATTCTATTTCTTTTGTAGCTTTTTCTACATCCACGAGTAAGTTCCCTGCACCATTCCCCGATATCCTGCATCGGCCCTTCCTGCTTCTCTCATTCTCTGTGCTCTCAAAACTTGTCCCAGTACATGAGTTGAGCTTTTTGGCAGCCGTCCATCTTGCCTTAATCCTCTCTCATTGTCACGCCCAGGACTCTGTGGTCGCTTCCCAGATCCTCAAATGTGTTCGACCAGGTGAACGCACCCACGTTAGACCAAATGGACAGATGAGGAGACGTGTCGCGGCACGCGCCCTGTCCGATCTGGGTGTGCGATGCCGGTTCTGTGTCATTGCTGAGTAGAACCAAGCCAAGCTCGTCCGTCAGTTTGGCTAGCCTCTTCCCTTTCGGCGAGTCGCCTCCATATCCCCATTGCGTGTGCGGTGCATTGAAGTTTCTGCAGATGAATAGGGGGACTAGAGGCAGCCTTGGCCATCGCTTCGCAAAAAAGGGCGCCAAAGTTGTGCGTGAGGCCCCTTTTTGAAGGGGGGCTGTACACGTTAAGCCCGAATAGGCCAGTCTTCCTGTTTCCAATGCAGGAAACGACCTCAAGCAAGTTGTGGTCTATGTCCGACTCCTTGCTGATATCAAGTGAATGGTCGATAAAGGTCATCCCTCTCTTAACCAAGGTACACACCCATATGTTCTTCCTCATGCTTTCGCACGAAGAGCCGCATGCCACATAGCCCGGTAGGTGAGCCTGGTCGAAAGGTTCTTGCAAAGCAATCACGTCGCAAAGTTTGCTTTTCGAGAGAGTTTTCATATATTGCATCATTGTAGTTTTTTTGTTTTTGAAGCCCCTACAGTTCCATTGCTAGCAGGTGCGTGTGCTGACACACTTGCGGGACGCAGCCATGGTTGCTATTCAAAGGCGTTGGGGGAACGCGACTGTCCGTGCGTCCCTCCTTTTTCAGTGTGGGTGGCGTTGACATTGCTGCTTCTGTTGAGAATGGTCGATGCGTGTCCTCCCAATTCGTCGAGGCTTTGTCCCTGTTGCTGCAACTGTGCCATCCCGCATTCTAGATATTCGATGCACGTATTCACGACCGCAAGTTGGTTATTGACCACGGCATATTGTGCGTTCCTTTCGGCGTCAGACTCGTTTAGCCGATTGAGGAGCGTCTCAAACAGTTGCTCTGTCTTGTTGATTAGTTCGTCTACCATTTTTTCGATCGCGTACGTCTATCTTTCGGCCTGCCGGTCGTGCCCGCTTCGGTTCTTGCGTGTGATTTTCAGCGCCTTCAAAGTGTTTAAAAATGCTCGGGCTCTTACGCTTAAAGCCCACCGCCACCGACGATTCATATTCACCTCCACAGCACATGTCCGTGTCCCCGTCACCTACTGCTGATGTTGTGTCGCGTTCATTGGCCGCTGCATGGGACGAGGAGACGCCCGAGGATGGGGTCTCTGCGGGGTGTCCTCCCATTCACTGGAGGATTTCGTTCAGTGTCTGTTGTACCTCCTCAATTTTCAGAGTCGATTTTTCATTCTGCTTTCTGGCCTTGGCCAACTCTTGTCTAAGCTCCCCATTCTCTTTCTCCATGTTCTCCATCCTCGCCGTCAGGCCGGGGTGGCGGCTCCCCACTAGCGGCCGCAGATATGGTGCCCCTGTGCAGAGTCTGCCTTTGTTCCCGCGACTATGTCGCGCCAGGTGATTTTGTGCGGCTCTTTCTTTTTCCCGCCAGATGTGGCCCCTCCTAAGTATTGTTGGGGTGGTGTCGGTTCTCGCTGCGGCTTTTGCTCTGACTTTGACTTCTACTCGTAGTACAACTTTCGCTCCGTCTTTTTACCAGCGAGGAAGATCCGGATCTGGTTGAACAATTGATGGCCTGTTGGGAGCGGGTTCTGAATCTCGAGCGACTAGGGTGGCCTTTTTTTACCGCAATAGCATTGCTATGTGATGGTGACGGGGTTCGCTCTTTAGAGTCTCTGAACGTGGCCTTCCACCTTCTCTGATTCCTATGTGTGGCACCTTGTATTTGGCCTTGCACATCCGGTTGGCCGTGGGGGGGGGGGGGCACCTCATCACATATTCGTCACTGGGGCATACACTCGTGTCCATTGGTGTGGTTCTTTATTCCACAAATCGGGCACAGTTTGATATCTCGTCTTGGGTACACGTCAGGTCTGTGGCCGAGCCTGCCACATTCCTTGCAGAAATATGTCTGTTTCTGGTACAATGATACCCTTACCATAAAGCTGTTGAAGTAAACCCACGTAAGAACTCGATTTCCTACGTAGAACAGTATCACATTGGTCATACTACCGAGCCCCTTTGCATACGTTAGACAGGGTTTTCTAATGTTCACCAGTGCTTCCACTAGATGATCTTGATTATATTTAAAAGGTAAATTGCGTACAATTACTTTTGTAAAATTCTCAGGTACCAAAACGAAACATATGCGTTTCTTTTGCACCTTTTCAATGGGAAGCATTGCTCAGCGAACTTCGACGACTTTATGCGTATCTATCTATCTATCTATCTATCTATCTATCTATCTATCTATCTATCTATCTATCTATCTATCTATCTATCTATCTATCTATCTATCTATCTATCTATCTATCTATCTATCTATCTATCTATCTATCTATCTATCTATCTATCTATCTATCTATCTATCTATCTATCTATCTATCTATCTATCTATCTATCTATCTATCTATCTATCTATCTATCTATCTATCTATCTATCTATCTATCTATCTAGCCGCCTACGACTTTTATCACTCATGGCCGTTTCAATAATTGTATTAATACCAAACTTGGTATGGCAATACGTGACTGTATGAAGAACATATTTGACTAGTCGTAACATGAAAATCATGACACGTATGTCATAAATGTCATGATCTACTTTTCATGCACTTGCAGCTCTTGATGTGGTTTGGTTCACATGGCATGTTGCAAAACTGGTATGGTACGCTATGATTGCATGACGAACACAAGCGACAGGCCCTAACATGAGAACCATGATATTGTGTCATATAGCAGCATTACTACATGTCACGCATATGATGTGCTCGCTGCCATTTGCCTAGCGGTAAATATACCAAATTTGGTATTACAGTTCGTGAATTAATGAAGAAGGTATGTGACTGGTGCAGACATGATAAACATGAGATGCGTGACATGTAACAAAAAGACTACATGCTACACTCATGATGCCCTTGCGGCCGTTTCGCTCGATTCATATATACCAAACTCGGTATTAGGCGATGCGAATGGACAACATAAGTAAATAAGAAATCCAAACGTGATAATCACGATATGCGTGTCATGCCACGACATGACTACATGCCACACTGATGATGCGCTCGCGGCTGTTTCGCTAGCTTCTCATATGCCAAATTTGGTGTTACGTGACGCAAATTCGTCATAAAGGTATTTGACTGATGCAAACATGATAATCATGAGATACGTGTCATGTGAGAACACGACTACATGCCACACTCAAGACGCCAATACATTTCGACGTGACGCGGTGCACGTGCTCACCAGCGTTCACTTCGTCGCGTCACGCCGGCGTTGCCCTGTCAGGTGCCGGTCCAAGAAGCGCGCGCCACGCTGCGTTGCTTTTGACGCATGTGTGTTTCAACTCGTCCAACATCCTTCCGTCACGAAAAGAGGAAGACGCAGTGTTGTCTGGGTAGCGCATCGGCGCGAAATGCAGCATGTCGAATTTCGCGCTGGTTGCCGTCGGGCCGCGCCGACGGACGCTGGTCGTTCTGGAGTTAGACTATAGAGTGCTCGCGTTTTTGCTAACGTAGCCTCGCTGTAATCAGCGTGTGCGCGCGTCAACGCTACATAGGAGTATATTGGGCCCTTCATGATGCGCTCGCGGCCGTTTTTCTAGCTCCACATATGCCAAATTTGTATTACGTAACGTCAATAAATGACAAATAATGTGACGTGTAAATATGATCATCCTGGCATGCGTTTCATGTAAGAACATGACAACAAACCACGCGCATAGCATGCTCGCGGCCGTTTCACTAGCTCAACATATACTGAATTTGGTATCACGTGGCGTGAATTGATGACGAAGGTAAGCGATGCATCCAAACATGATAGTTATGACACGGATGTATGACCTCATTTACTTTCATCTCGTAACATTGTGCTGATATTAAGGGACATATCAACATTCCTCATTCGTGCTTCACATATCATCGGTTCCCAACGTACGTGAAATCTGCCATTTTATTGCGTTGATAGTCAAAACCTTCCTCTTGACTATTTTCATCGCTGTGCTTTTGTCCGGTGCGCTTATCACCAAAACGTTTTGCGTGGGTTTGGGGCAGATCGTGATAATCTTGTCATCACCCACTCCTGCTCCGTTGCGTATCGCCTCATCAAGACTCACACCGCACGTGCTTCTTATGTTCAGCCCGTCCCTTGGTTGAATAATTACCTTGATATCGTCGCTGGGCAGTCAGGGCATCTTGCCTGCTCGTAGAACCTTGCTGATGATGCCTCGCTGGCCTTGGCACTTCGGGCTTGGTGAACGGGCGTCTAGTTGTCTCACCACCTTGTTTTGGCTCGCGCGTCCTCTTTTTTTTTCGTGTAACTTCAATCCACCCATATGCAATGCTGTCATTGTATTCGTCGTCACTCGTGGAAACGCTTCTGGTTTGTTATGTTCTGTGGTCCGTGGCTTCCCCTGTCCTACCCTCGTCTACGTTCATCTCAGCTGTTCTTTCAGTCTTCGAGTTCAACGTGGTATGCGCCTGGCCTAAAAACCGTTATGCCTAGATGCTCACTAGTATACATAGTGTGCACGTGGATCACGCAGCGCCCCTTCGTCACTTCCGAAATGCGCCACTGACATGCCCGGGTACCTTCCGAGTCCGTCGCCTACCGCTGCCGTGTTGTCTCTCCGTACTTTTGCCCGTTTAGTTTTGCCTCATGATGCAAGTTTGAGGGCTGCTAGTGAGGCAAGTTGATTTAGTAGTCACCGAAGAGGGAGAAGAGCTTCGGGGTGTTTTTTCACCGAAAGGTATTACCTAAAATTCAGAACGCACATTGCGATTTTCCGAAAAGTACAGGCGAGTTGGCTGGCGCGAAATAACAAAAAAAAAACTACTTGAAGAAACTCGGTGATTGTTTGCGTCTTCAGGTGCACCTTCATTTCGTGTAAGTGCCATAGCCAAGCACTTACCTGCAAACAAAGATAGCTTACCAAAGTACTGTACATAAAAACTTGACCACAACCCCTGCGTGCACAATCAGCGTGTCAGGTAGGCGGTTAAAATCGTGATGGTGATCGTGTAAATTCAGGCATTGCAATAAAACGAACTGTGAAATTGGATGCGAAACAATATTTCTTCACTTTACCCGGCATGGTGGTACCCGGCATGGCGGGAGATGTATACTAGTGAGCAATTATTACCTCGAACCTTAGATGGAATGAACATATTTCGTATATTACAAATAAAGCCATGCGTAAACTTGGATACCTTCGAAGGTCATTGCGAAAATCAACCAAAGAAATAAAATTACTGGCTTACAAAACTTTCATTAGGCCCTCCCTCGAATATGCATCAGTTATATGGGATCCGTACAAAAAAAAAACAACATTGATAAACTAGAACTCGTTCAAAGGAAGGGCATCAGGTTTGTTCATAATTGCTATCGCTGGCAAGTATCTGTAACTTCAATCTTGGCAGAATCAGAGCTGGATACATTGCAAAAGAGACGTCAGCGTGAACGGTTCAAGTTTTTGTACTCCCTTTATCATGATAAGCTGGCAATAGACAAGAGTAATTTTATCGACCGGGTTGGTAAGCGCTCGACGCTATCACACCACACGAAAAAGATAAAGGATTTTAGCTGTAAAACAGACACATTCAAAAACTCTTTTTTCCGAGAACAACGCGTGAATGGAATCGAATTCCATCCAATGTATTTGATTGTAATACACTAAATTCTTTTGCTAAAGCATTGTCAGATTATCTGTAATTTTTTCGGTATCTTTGTCGTCCACTCCGCTTTCCTAGTATCGCGACATCTGCAACTGATATGTGATTGTGAAACAATAATGTCGTTCTGATGTTTTTTCTTTTTGTTGTTGTTGATGTTGAGTGTGTCACATTGTAACTCTGCTTTGTTTAGCGGTGCACCTCGGTGGTGTTACTAATTACAGTGTCCTCTTGTACAATCCAGATTTCTCCTGCTCTTTTCAGTCATGTCTTGTATATTATTAATTGTTTCTATCAGTGTAGGTCTGGCTTGGTACCAAACAAGTTGTTAATAGTACCTGCTGTCACTTTGTTGATTGCGTACTTGTATATTTTTATTTTTATTTTGTTCCCGCTCATTGTTGCGGTTGTTTTGTGGACGTATTTGCGTATGTTCTCGCATTCTTTTATTTGTTCTGCCCGCTCCTGCCAAAGGCCTTTTTCAAAGGCTGGCAGTAAATCTGAAAATAAAATAAAAAATAAAAGTATAGCTGATAGGTTCGAGTTGGGGGGTCAGGGTTTTGAAAACTTGGTTAATTAATTCGCTAACACGGTCTCAATCATTTTCAGGGACTCCACTGTACATAACCGTAAAAAAAGTAAAATGCAAGGCAACAAAGATGTCAAAACATACGCGAAACAAATAAGTGCTGACCGGCATTACCGCGGCACGTACCACGCAAAGTCTCTGTCGGCCTCGCATAACATTTTCCTCGGCTGTTTCCACAAATTTCAATCAAAGAGGCTCAACATCAGCACTGTTCAAAACTTTTGGAGGGGGGGCGGAGTAATATCAATCAATCAATCAATTTATTCAGCTTCTTTGGATACAATGTAACATCTTTAGTAGTAAGTAATACATTCGGAGGTCCCATAGTTTCAGGAACTGACGGGGATATAGAGATATAATATTAATATTATATCTCTTGTAAACTTGCCTTGCTCTGCACGACTTGTTTTCAATGGGAGCTGCTCTGGTTCGCTCATCCACTCTTAAAATTGCGGCTCGAAAGACATTGGGCTTTCTATTGTTCTTGCGCCATGCAATTGGTAGTGTTTGTAGGGAAAGCAAGGCCGTCGTGGCGGGCAGCCGGTGTACGCGGTGGCTGGTATACGTGTCGCACATTTTGATTTTCTGGTCTTGTATCGAGCGAGCAAACGAGGCCTTCCTGATCCGATGAGCTCGTTAAAGTACGACAAAGAAACACCACAATGCTTTCATTTCAACATAGTACACAGCAACAGATTACGAGCCCCCAACAAACCACGCTGCAGCATGCGAACTGCCGTAGGTACCCAGGGAGGTACCCGGCATGGCGGGAGAGGGCGACAACGGCGGAAGTGGGATCACATGAACACTCTGTATAGTTCGTGCAGTTTACGAGCCTTAAAGTTCGTAAAGCTCACGCTTCCCAAAAAGCTAGTATCCGTCGGTTTGCAATGGCTTGATCTATCCGATGATGTGCCACTTTCAAGGGTAGAGTTCGAAAAACCTGCGGAAACATTCACAAACCGACGGGGCTGATGTGACGTGCGTTTGTTCCCACTCGTGACCGTAGCGCCTCTTCCCGGCACGAAATGCAGCATGTCGCATTTCGCGCTGGTTGCCATCGGGCCACGCCAACGGACGCTGGTAGTGCTTGGCGTCAGGGTATAGAGTGCTCGCGTTTTGCTAACGTAGCATCGCTGTGCCTAGCGTGCACGTGCGTCGCCGCTACAATTGAGTATATTGGGCCTTTCATGATGCGCTCGCGGCCATTTTGCTAGCTCACATATACCAAAATTGGCATTACGTGACGTCAATGGAAGACGAACCATATGACTGCTGCAGACATGATAATCCTGACGCGCGTAATGTAAGGACACGACAACATACCACGCTCATAGCATGCTCGTGGCCATTTCGCTAGCTCCACGTAAATAAATTTGGAATCACATGAGGTGAATAGATTGCATAGATAAACGACACATCTAAACATTTACATAGAAGACATGTACGGCATCATTTGCTTCCACCTCGTAACGTTGTGCTGATTTTAAAGCGACATATCAACATTTCTCATTCCTGCTTCGCATATCATCGGTTCGCACTATACGTGAGCTCTGCCAATTTTAGCTCTCCTGGTCGTTTGGACACTTGTATCGATAACAAACTTGGTAGCACATGACGTGACTGTATGACGATCATATTTCATTGCTGTTAACAAGAAAACACGACATGTATGATACAAAGGTATGAAAATGGTGCAAACATAAACATGAGATGCGTGTCATGTCACAACAAGACTACATGCCACGCTCATTATGCGCTCGCGTTCATTTCCCTAGCGTCACATATAAGAAATTTGGTATTACGGTACGTTGATATATCACGAAGGTATTTGACAGTTGGTACAAACATAATAATCACGAGATGCGTGTCATGTAACAACATGACTACATGATATGCTCATTAGGCACTGGTGGCCGTTTCGCTAGATTCACTTATACCAAACTTAGTTTTACGAGATGTGAATGGAATACGAAGGTATAATACTGGTGCAAACATGATAAACATGAGATTCGCGTCATGTAACAACATGACTACATGCCACGCTCATGATGCGCTCACGGACGTTTCACTAGCTTCACATGTACTAAATTTACGTGACATGAATGGACGACATAGGTCAATGACACATCCAAACATGATAATCACGACATTCGTCTCATGTACCAACAAGACTACATGCCACACTCATGATGCGCTTGCGGCCGTTTCGCTAGCTTCACATATGATAAATTTGGTATCACTGATGGACTCACTGATCAGTTATCACTTTCATGAATCACGACTGAATCAGTTATCACTGATGGACTGCACCGCAACAGAATCGCCGCTGCCTATACAAAAAGCGGCCCAAGCGAGCGCTGCATCACTGCCACCGTGCAGGTGGACAGATCTGTGCAGGCGTCGTCATTATTCTGAGTTTTGGCATGATACTGGCGAAAGTGGAGACGTAAAGAGTGAGACCTGGATGCGCGAATTGAGCGGCTCAAGAACACCATCGACTACTACAAACAAAAACTGCAAAAGCTTAAGGAAGAATGCTATGTGTCGGCGTTCATGCATGTTGTGGAGAATGCGGAAGAGAATGACCTGGCTGCCTCAGTAATAATGGAACAAGTGCAGAATTTTGTGAAGAAACAAACGTGGTCTGTGAGGACTGTGCGTCATGCTGTGGTTTTGCGGAAACTCTCGATTCTTGCATACGAACACGTAAGGAGCGCTGGTATTCTTCGACTTCCCTGTAGAAGTACCCTCGAGCACTGTATGCACTCATCCCGTGGAGAAGTTGGCGGGACCAAGCTCATGAAGCAAAGGTTGTCTGCAGAACTCGCTTCTCCTCCCTCGTTGCAAACGAGGACATGCTCTTTGATTGTAGAAGAAATATGCGTAAAACAACGGCTATTTTATCACAAGAAAACAGATTCCTTCATCGGTGAGGTGGACTATGGTGTCAACTACCCCATAGAAACAACAAATGAGCCTGTCCTGGCCAACTCACTCTTATGTTTCGTCTTTAACGACCTTTCAGTTTCGTTCAAGATACCAGTGGTGTACTTTTTCGCGATAAACTGCACTGCCCGTGAGCTGCACATGCTCATGTGGCACGTTCTCAAGGAAGTTGTAGAAATAGAATTTTTTATCGTGCGAATAGTCACAAACAACAACAAGATAAATGTCCTGGCTATGCAACTTCTGAGCAACGGAAGCCTCAAATGTTGCATTGATTACCCTTATAGCAATCTAAAGCTTTTTCTTGCGTTCGATCAGTGCCACCTCATCAAAAACGTGTGATTGTAATTTTTTCCACGTGACACCGGCAAAGGCGACGAGATATCAGCGAACTACTTGAGGAGTCTCTACAAAATGCAGCAAGGCAGCCTTGTGAAGCCAGTAAGATTTTTGATGAGAAAGCACGTATTCCCTACGAACATCGAAAAAATGAACGTGCAGAGAACGGGGAAAGTTTTTTCTCTTTCCGTGACAGTTCCAAAGAAGGTCTTCAAGAGCAGGCAGGCCACACGTGTGATGCAAGTTTCGCGGGTGTTAGACCGGTGGTACAATTTATGGACACTGTGCACCACTGGTTTGTGCTCATGGACGTGAGTAATTGTACCCAGCACACGCATCGGAAGAATGCAGACGGCAAGCAAACTGAATCTGCAGGAAATGAATGGCTAATCTGGCTGGAAACAAGCTTCCTCGACTACCTGGGCGATCTCAAAAATCAGTGCCTGGTGAAGAACCTCCTAACCAAGGAGACTTATGAAGGTTTTGTGATGACAACTCGTTCGAACATTGAGTGCATTAGATATACTTTGAAGAGATGTCTTTTGACTTCGTTTTGACGAAGAAAATGTCATCGGACCCAATCAAGTCGTTCTTTGGCTGGCCGAGGAAATCAGTAGGATAAAATGATCAAACGGACGTCCACGCCGGGCTCACAGGCATTTTGAAAACCCTCAAAAACGGTGTTGTATCGGCTTGTAAAACAACCAACACAATTGCACTAGAAGAGAGTGAGTGCTTGTCAACGCTACCGTCACAAGAGAGCACAAGGGAGCAAACCAGCGATTAAATCTCTGGGGATGTCTGTAGAGAGCTCATAGAGCAACTAAACCGAGATAGGCCTCTACTTCCCACTCCAGATGTGGCCGCATTGGTAATGGTCGGTGAATACCTAGCAAAAACCATACGAGAAAATTTCAAATATGAAGAGTGCTTCGTGCTCTTGAGAAATCCAAACACCTCAAAACCATCAGACTCACTCATTAAGCACCAAGACCTCGGTGGATTTCGGTATCTGTCCGCACAACTTCTAAATGTTCTCTACGTATTACAGAAGTTCGTCAAAGTTTTTCTAACGAGAAGAAGGCGTATGCACCAACCTCTAAAAATGGCTCTGAACAATGCTGCCGAGATACTCCGCGAGCACCAAGCTTTGATGTGTTCGGATCCAGGGCACCAAGAAAATTCGCCCAAACTGCTTCTTACAAAGTTTTTTCGCCCAATATTCACCAATCTCGCTATGAAAGCGACAGACAAACAAGATGTCGCTAAATGTTTTGAAATAAAACCCCTCTCCCGAAAGACCCTGAAACTGTGAGCTTGATGTCACAGCTGTGGGCCTAAATGAAAAGTTCATTTGTCAAAATATGTCTCGTGTGGCTTGCTTTCACTGTTCAGAGGGGATGAAAAGAAACGTGAACAGTGTGACATCTACATTTTCCGCTGCCTCGCATTTAATTTCCGTGTGATTGTAGTCTGCATGATGAATAACTATTCTAGCGTCTTTCTATTTTCTTTAGAGTCACAGCGGGATGGAAACAACGCACCGCACTGTTTCTGTTTTTTCTGATCAACCCTGTACACCACAAAAAAAAAAACACCACTGCAACCTGCGCATTTATTTTACAGTTGTACTCCTTATGCGAACACAAGTTTCTCTCCACAAGCATGCGCGTAATGCTGTAGTCGCGTCGTATGCTCTGGGAATGAGTATGGGGTGGCAGTGTGGTGTAGTGGCGAGCGCTTGAACTAGAAGGTACGGGTAAATCCCCTTGCTCCGCTCGCACTAGGTGGGCATGAAAAAATATAGGAGGCTATGTTCTAGCCTTGCGAACCTCGGGTCGTCGTCCTGAAGGGCAAGGGCAGATCAAAGTCAGAGCAATCGTGATGGGCTCCCGCCTTGCGAACATCCCTCAGACGGACGCTGCTTCCTCAATTTAAGAGTTGTCGTCTTGGTCTCAGTTCCAGACAGGGTGGTAATCTGGAGCTTCACGGCACCAATTGTGAAAGACAGAGATGGACGGCATGCCTGCCGTCTTCTTTCCCGTTTAATTCCACACTGAATCCCAATAATGGTAGCCGGCGCGCTGCGCAAGACAGTCTTTGTCCACCATTTTCAACACCGCCAAACCCTTTCAATGAGACGTGTGGCACATACACGCAGGTGGAAGTGTACCACAGGTGGGTTGGCATGTGCTACAGGTAATTCAAGGTTTATATCTAGTCATCAGCGGCGAGAACTGGCATGCGTAATTTTAACGCGTTAGCATCAGGAAAAAGCCGGCATCGGGAGCGTTGATACGACGTATGCAAAGAATAAATGTCGGGATGGCAGCAGGAAGGGAACCCCAGCATTGGGCGTGGAAACCAAGAGCTCTACCACAGAGCCACGGCAGGTTACGAAACTATTTTTCAACAGACGCTAATATTCTGGAAACGCGAGTTGCGGTTGCAGTGTTGGCTATCTGATTTTATAAACACAGCATATATGTGCTTCTGTGATACCACCTCTCGATTTATGGGTGAGGTCATTGGGTTTACGGCTAAACCTTTGCTGTTTTCAAACTAAACCTCCTCTGCGTTTCTGTAGCCTATCTATGCCCCTTCAATGACAGCTCAGTGTGAAAACAGGCCCATTTGTAGTGCTAGTCACGGGCTTGTCTCGTCGCCTTTGCTCAGCGATCGATAGTTATGTATAAGGTTTGGCACTTCCTAAAGAAACTAACTTCGAATAATTTGATTGCTGGGGGCAGTTTACAATTAAACGCATATTATCGGCAAAAGCTTGCCCTGCAACTTGGCTCTTGAATACTGCTGAAATGTATAAGACGCGTTTCGTAAATTACATTGCCGCAGCTCCTCAAGCATACTGTTTCAGTTGCGTAAGGTACCTCGACGTCTAAATCGACGAGCGCTTTTTTTTATGAAATAAAGGTACAACAGTTATGGCACAGGTACAATTTATATTACAGCTTGAATCAAGCTGAGTAGCTTAAAACTGACCCCTAATTGAGTATTTTCATTGAAGGAGCGCGAGCTGGTCATGTTGGTGCTTTCCATGCTATTTAATAAGTGACACAGGTCATAGCAAGTTCAAACTGATGAAAGTAGCGCATAGCTTCGTCCTGTGGCCCTCGGTGTTTATCTTCAGTTGTGCGTTCAAATATGAAAACACACTGCACAATTTACGGTTTTCTTAAACCTGATGACAATTTTCTGTGGTCGCAAAGCCAGCACTGTGCAGCTCAAGCACGCCGTGCTAGCTTCAAAAATAAAGCAAGCGAAGATATAGAGAGCGGAATAAACAAGCAAAAATTGTACAAAGGTAAAAATTAAAGATAAAAAACAGATGGCCGAACTGTTCATAGCAATCGGTATAACACGGAAGTAAAACGTACCCTTACAGAAATAGTTCACTATTTTATTTGGATTTAAATTACGGAGCATGCAGAATGTTTTAGTTGTTTCACCGCTACATTGCCGTTTAACATTAGTGTATTCACGTTGACGCTTAGTAAGTAGTACATCTCCACTCCAACGACTGACATTCATGATTATTGAATAAATTATAGACCTTGTTGCCATATAAGCCCTTGGTAGCCTTAGTAGTTGAACCGGTGAAAGCAGAACCAGAAAAAAGTCCGGCACATCTACGGAGTGGATGATAATGAGAGAGGCGAAGCGTCTGTAATCTCTTTGTCTTTGCGTGCGTCCGTCGTCCGTGCGCACGTCCATGCGTCCGCCCATCCAAGCATGAGTCTGTCCATCCATCCGTCCGTGGATGAGTTCGTTCATCCGCACCTGTGTCCTTCTGTTGATGCATGCTTTTGTGCGTCCGTCCGTGTGTTCGTCAGTGTCTGTGTTTGTGTCTGTGCTTTTGTCTGTATGGCGATGAACACGAGCCGCCGAGGCCCTCCACCCCGCTTCATTCATGCCCCACCAGTGATCTGCCACGGACGGCGACGATCCAGTAGACTGAGAAAGGCACTCTTTCCTCACGCGGCCAGGTACAACTTACGCCACTGCCAATCGGAGAGTACCGGTACAGCGCCATTCAAAATATCCTCACTAAACTGCACTTTTTATGTGTTTCTTTCAGGTAGCGTCATCTATTATACTATTTGGAAGATACTGGCTTACTTTTTTTTCGTCGTCTTTTTCTGCCAGTTACGCTGGATGCAGGACAAAGATAGACTAAGAGGAGCTTCGCCCATTAAAGCGATGTTGCTGCAAAAAAAGCCTGAATAATTTGATGCCAAAGTAGGGCTTTGAGCGCCCGCTCGGGGCATGTTGGAGTTACTGAACACAACTGAGACACTAGACGGAAACACGATGCTGTCATGGTGTGATGAGTGAAGTGGCCGTGCGTGATCGGGAAGATAGAATTGTGTTTGAAGTGCGCGCCACAGAGACAGTCGAAGAAGACGACGCAGGAAAATGAGGGTAGTGGGGTGTGCGAAGAAGAAGAAGGAGTGGGGCAGACGTGGCTGGAAGGAAGAAGCAAGGATGAAGAACCAGGACGTGGGAGCAGTGACCAGTCGGGTTGCGGACTCGAGGTCTCAGCGGGCTCCCACCTGGGGCCACACCAGCCGTCCTTGCAGTTCGGGCCTGGCGTGGGCGAAACGTCGCCAGGACGTTTCCGTCAGGCGAGACCGGCACCTACGGCAGCGAGCGCCAGCCAGCGTTCGAGATAGGCATGGCAAACGCCAGGCGTGCTCCAGGTCAACGACCTCCACAGTGTGCCGCGTTCTTGGCCGCGGCTGTCATTGAACTTAGCAGGCTACACAAGCGTCGGCCGTTCCTTCCCAGCGTTGAGTTTGCCGCCGGGACTTGACCACCGCCTTCCTCTCCGGTGAACTCTTTCCGTATTTATGCTCTTGTGACTCTCACACAAGCATTCCAAGCGTGTTATATTTTTTCCTTACTTGATTTATTATTACACTTTTCATGTCTTTTGTAAATACATTTTTTTGTGTGATTGCATAAACGGCCTCGTTACTGCCCGATGACGATTGGGTCATCGCAGGTTTTTGTACAGAAACACGAGCGTCTCGTCTAGAGCTTTGTCTCTCTATACAGCTCGTTACATTGGCGTCCAAGGCGACAGGACGAAGCTGTTTATTGCATTAACAGTTACTGTTCCCTGGTTATATTTTGCTAAAAAAAAAGACAGATCAAAGATGAATTCGGATTTAACGGCACTGGCGTTGCGCATGGCGCTAGAGGGAGCTGAGTTAAGGGCTTGGGTAGAAGAACGGTAGTCTCGAGCTCGAGAAGAGAGGGCTGCAGAACGTGAAGCAAGGAAAGAGAAGATGGAGCAGATGGAGTTAGAATGGCGACTTCAGGAGGAATACCAGAAGACTATACAGTTGCGTCTTCAACTCGCTCAGGCTGAAGGCGTTAGAGAGTCAGTGGTGGCTGACCAAGGCCGACCAGTTCGAGCATCTCCTACCATTAATCCTCACAATTTCATGCCAGGGTTTAACGAGAACCGGGACGACTTAGACGCATACCTAAAAAGGTTTGAAAATGTTGCTACCGGTCAAGAATGGCCAAAAGACAAGTGGGCCACGGCTCTAAGTTTGTGTTTGAGCGGGGAGGCTCTCAATGTCTTTGGTCGTCTGTCGCCGGAAGAGGCTCTCGATTATGACAAAACCAAGTTGGCACTACTGCAACGATTTCGTTTCACGGCGGAGGGCTACCGTGAAAAATTCCGACACAGCAAGCCACAAGATGGGGAAACGGGTGTGCAGTACGCAACGAGGCTAACAAGCTTCTTCGACAGATGGGTTGAGATGTCGAAAACTGAAAAGGAATACTCCTCAGTTCGGAATCCTATAGTAGCGGAGCAATTTATAAACAACTGTCATGATAAGGTGGCGCTATTTTTGCGAGAGAAAAACTGCCGTAAGCTTGAAGAGATGGCGGAAGCGGCCGACAATTTTTTAGAAGCTCAGCGGCAGTCAAACTTGCTTGTTTTCCGTGACAAAGGGGAAAACACTCCTGCAGGAAAAGGCAGTAATTCAACTTTAAAGGCTTCCACTCGATGTTTTGTGTGTGACAAGACCGGTCACATAGCTGCAGAATGCCGCGATCGGACAACAACCATACTGTGGGTATTGTCGTAAACTTGGGCACGACACCCAAGCGTGCACCAAGATACCCAGCACTACCCGGAAAGCCTCATGTATATGGTCGCAAAGGGAGAACCTTAACGAAGTCGAGCAGGTGGAGGACGAAAAAAGCGAAGAGAGTATGGCTAGTGCAGTGAATACCGAACCAAGGATGACGAAGCATCAGATGCCCGTGTTGCAGGGCGTGATATTCGGCAAGACTGCCTCAGTATTACGGGACACAGGAAGTAATACGATGATTGTACGGCGTTCCCTCGTGCCAGACGGAGCACTTACGGGAACCATGGCAACATTGTTCTTGGCGGATGGAAGTAGAATTAAGGTTCCAGAGTCAAAGGTGGAAATTTTTTCACCATACTTTTCAGGTGTATGCATCGTAAAATGCATGATTTTTCCCTTATGCGACATTATAGTGGGAAATGTGCCCGGATCACGTCAGGCTCACGACCCTGATACAACATGGAAAGAGAGCACAAAGCAGTTCGCTGCAGTGGCTGTCGCCATGGGCACTAGCTGTGGCGGATCGGTACCACACCGGCCTCGTGAACCAAACCCAAGGATCTCTCGCAAGGAGAGCAAGACACCGGCGAGCCACATGCATCTACCGCCGTTTCTGGCAGCAGTGTCGAGCAAGCCGCCCACCAAGTCACTGTCGCCGAACACCGCGACGCGCGTGCAGGTACCTCCGAGGGCCGCTGCCTTCAAGATTAAGGACTTCGTGTCGACAGTACCACTTCCGTTTCCGATGAGAGCAGCTTTCGCAGCCAACGAATGCTGTGCCTCCCCGGCCCTTCCAAAGAAAAATGAGACATCCTGTACCAACTCCGGAACCGGCCAAGGTTCCAGTGGCGGCGGCGGAAAGTTCAAGGCAGCCGAAGGTGGAAATATGACTGCGCGTCGATCTAACAACGGCGGTGGCGTTCGCGAGTCTGACATGCTAGGGCCAAGCCAAAGAAGCCGCCTCGCCTGAATAACATGACCTTCACAAAGTCATCAGAACGGTCAAGTGGAAACTCGTCGTACAACAGCGGCAACAAGGCGTTCAGCCGAATGCCGCCATTTAGGAACAGCCCGAGGGTGTACAGTTCCACAGTTCTTAAAGATTTCAACTCTCCTAGCAAGCAGGACAACGGCCGCGGTGCGGCGACTGATTACAAGCCTATGCTTTCAGTGCCCAGGGACGCTCCGCCGAAGGAGCAACGAAGCGCACGACAGGAGAGAAGAGTCAAGTACAAGGCTGAGATTGTAGGCGCTAGTGTGGGCAATAGAAAAGTTTCGCATCTTTCTGTACGAAACACAGTTTGTTGTGCAAACTGATCAGCAACTATTACAATATCTAGCTAAGGCCAAACACCTGAACAGCAAAGTACTGAGATGGAGTCTGGCAATACAAGAGTATGCTTTGGTTATTCGACTTATTAGAGGCTCAGATTAGTCAGGTGCCGATTTCATGAGTAGGCTGTAACCTAAGCTTTCACGGAAGTGTATTGCAACTGGTTTACATTTTGTCTGCAATATATAATTCTGAACCACGTGGTTTATTCACCAGAAGAAAACAGTCATCGCGCCATGGCTGACTACATGTTTTTTTCTTGTTTTTTTATGTGTGAGGGTGTGTGAACATTTATTGTGGACATATATCACCTCTATTCACTGGTGCGGTGCAGTGGTCTTGTGCGGACACATGGTGATTGCGACTAAGACGTGGCTAGAAAGTTTTTTTTTTTTTTGAAAAAAAAACTTTTTCCGAAGGAGGGGCATGTGTGATGAGTTAAGTGGCCGTGCGTGATCGGGAAGATAGAATTGTGTTTGAAGTGCGCGCCACAGAGACAGTCGAAGAAGACGACGCAGGAAAATGAGGGTAGTGGGGTGTGTGAAGAAGAAGAAGGAGTGGGGCAGACGTGGCTGGAAGGAAGAAGCAAGGTTGAAGAACCAGGGCGTGGGAGCAGTGACCAGTCGGGTTGCGGACTCGAGGTCTCAGCGGGCTCCCACCTGGGGCCACACCAGCCGTCCTTGCAGTTCGGGCCTGGCGTGGGCGAAACGTCACCAGGACGTTTCCGTCAGGCGAGACCAGCACCTACGGCAGCGAGCGCCAGCCAGCGTTCGAGATAGGCATGGCAAACGCCAGGCGTGCTCCAGGTCAACGACCTCCACAGTGAGCCGCGTTCTTGGCCGCGGCTGTCATTGAACTTAGCAGGCTACCCAAGCGTCGGCCGTCCCTTCCCAGCGTTGAGTTTGCCGCCGGGACTTGACCACCGCCTTCCTCTCCGGTGAACTCTTTCCGTATTTATGCTCTTGTGACTCTCACACCAGCATTCCAAGCGTGTTATATTTTTTCCTTACTTGATTTATTATTACACTTTTCATGTCTTTTGTAAATACATTTTTTTGTGTGATTGCATAAACGGCCTCGTTACTGCCCGATGACGATTGGGTCATCGCAGGTTTTTGTACAGAAACACGAGCGTCTCGTCTAGAGCTTTGTCTCTCTATACAGCTCGTTACACATGGTCAACCACAATTCTTCGAGGGAAAACACGTAGCTACAGTTCGGAAACGGGCGGGTGTCGCAGGGCTGGTATGAGCTGATGGTGTCAGCGACCTTGACGCTTGGGGTAAGGTGCGTTGACGTAATAGCACTTCTATTTTGTAAAACACACCGAATGGGACAGTTGCTTAAAAACAACGCTTTCAACGCAACAATTGCGGATGTTATGGTCGTGATTCATAACTGCGCTTCATGAAGAAGGCTTTGAGCGCCCGGTGTTAGATTTAAAATACATGTTTCAAAGCGTACTAAGTGTCTGACGAAGGGACGCGGTGCGTATCGTGTGCGGCATCTGTCGTCGTGGACCCACAGGTCTTGTGTTTGACTGACATGGACAAAACTTTGCCTTTCTGATTATGTGTGTTTATTCGGAGTCATTTCCCTGATGAAAATGTGTGTTTGAACTCTAAGTGGCTGTCGGCACAGGACTCTTTCGTGTTTGAAAAAAAAAACATAGCAAAGCTGAAAAAGGAAACAAAAAAAGGGGGAATGACGACACAGAATACCAATCAGAAGGAGTTATAAACGTCTATTGTTCGAAGCGGTAGAGCGGTGCAGGTGCCGCTTTTTATTCTAGGTGGGAGGACTCCTGATCCTATGAATCCTCTGGCCTTCGCTGTCTTTTTAGCCCTGGCGACAATACATTGTTGTTGGCTCAGGTCTATCGAGGCAAGCTTGGCCTCCCACGTTTTGAGAAGGTGTCAGTTTTCCTAAAATAAAAAAAATGGCAGCATATCCACGGAGGGAATGATGGAGAGTGCGGCGAAGCATCCGTCCGTCCATTCGTTCTTGCTTCCGTCCGTCCATGCGTGCATCTGTGGGGCCACCCGTGCGTCCATCCACCCGTCCGTGCGTGCGTCTGTTCATGCGTCCGCACGTCCGTCTGTGCGTCCGTCCATGCGTTCGTCCATGCATCCACTCCTGCGTCCGTCCATGCGTCCATCCGTCCATGCAGCCGTCCGTGCGTTCGTTCATGCATCTGTCTGTGTGTCCGTTCGTCCACCTATTCAACACTTCTATTCTAAACACTCGTCCACTTTTCAACAATTTCTGATGTTTCATTGACAGATTGTACGTCACATCTTCAAACTTTTGCTCAGTTTTTATCATGATCAACGTCTACTTTGTGATTGATTTACCAACAGGTGATTCTTTTACCCCTGCAATCCTGCTTTCCTGCACTATCAATTTGGGAAAGCTCTTCAGAAAGAAAAAATCTACCGAGAGTATTCCTACGGAATAGCAAATACAAAGACAGGTCGTCCTACCGTACATACAAATATAGTGTAATAAGCGAATGACTTGTTGTGGCGCTACAATCAGCTATTCAAAAATCACCCCTAACAATTTCAAAGGATACAAAACAGTTTTTTTTGGAAAAAATTCATCCTGCCAATGACAACTAATCGCTTTGTACATCGTAAGAACGTTGTCAGCATTAAGAGATGAAGTGCAATTAGAAAAAATTCAGGCATTGCTCAGTAATCATTTTCGGAGAACGCTCCCCACAGCCTTGCGCCCAGCACTTCCCCTTGGGGTCGACTTTGCCGCACTAGAAATGTCCCAGATTGCTGGGCATGACGTGCAGATGTAACACTGACTTACGGTATCATAGCGGCCATAAGCAAACATGCAACGTGAAGGGAAAGCTCCAGAGTTCATGAACGAATTCGAAAGAAAGTTCTTGATAATGTGTTCAATGCAAAAGGCCATGGGGTGGAGCACTCGCGAAGAGGGGATGCTGGTCTTTGCATACGTTGCGTTCGGTTCTTTTCTGTTCTAAACAAATTCCTGGGGAGAGACTTGAAACTTCGGCTACTCAGTTTCCATAGCATGATCTTTTGTAAAACACGAGAAGACAATGACGAAAAGGAGAGATACACAAACAAAAAATGCCCCTTGTGTTTCTTGCCCGTCCGTTGTTATCGTCGTGCCTTTTTTCTTGGATCATCTCGGATCGCCGAAACGACTCTAAATGAGAGCGGAAATAGAAAACTGGTTACTCAGAACCAAAACGTCTAACGAAAGAAAAGACATACAACCAACTGTAGAAAATAAAGAAAATATTTGCTAACTGACACTTTGCTTACTGAAACTTTCACAAGCACAGATTGCTGTCAAAGTGCTCCCTGCAATGTGCATACTAACACACCAGTTTGCGTGCACCTACACATAGCTAAGAGCTCATCATAGGCACACATCTAGACCAGCGACAACGCAGAAATATTCGATGAGTATTCGACGATTGTATGGCACTAAGGTGCCTGCCCAAGTTTGCAAACTTGAAGAGCAAAGCTCCTTAGGGTTGCGAGGTGTGCGCTGTATCTGTCGTCGCGAGTCCCTTTCAAAACAAAAAAAAAAACATGTGCTACATATACCACACATAAACCAGTCCTGATACGCATATGGGTAAAACATAAATGGTGCACTGTCCATCCTTTAGCCCGTCCAACCGTTCGTCAGATTTCACTGCGAGCCTCGATCCTCACAACCTATAAACACCGCGATGAACATTAAGCGTCTGGTTCAAATTAGTAGCCCAAGAAGTCATCAGGGGCTAGGAGGGTTAAATTTAGAAGGCAAATAACCAAAGACCCTAAATGTATGCAGCACCCATTTTCTGCACGAGTACAGCAGCTTCCAGGTTTGCAGCTTTCGCACTTGGTCTCCTCGACATAGTACAATTTTGTGCATGTTCTTCTTTCCAATATGCTACCCGGCATTTATGTACCTAGTATAGTATCTTTGCTCTCCCCTACTTTCTCAAAAACATAAATCTAAGGGCCACTGAAGCGTGAAGAATTGCGTTCCTAATAACCGGCTTACTCCAGCGTGTACTAGGTGTAGGCCATGCTTACTCCACCAATAACTGCCTGATGCGCTTCTACTATAAACCCATTGAAGCAAGTGTTACAATCTTTGATATATATGTGTATATGCATGTTAGCCTTCCCATAGCTCTACGAAAAGCAAGGAAATTGCTACGAGAAAGTTGTTTAGGAAATACATTTATCGAATAACGAAAACTAAGATATGCTACCTGAAAACTTTGCTTGGTGGAAAACAAGCGATTCGGAGCAAATACATTTGTGCACTTTCTTGAATGTAAACATTCGACAGAAGTTTGTCTAGTCGGGCATGAAACTGGGAGATAATTTAGACTCCAACCAAAAGTTTTGAAGAAACCTGACGTTTCGAAACTGACTTGGTTCCTTCGTCAGGAGTGACTGTGGTACTACGTAGCAGTGGCGTCTTGAAAGCACTGGCGGGGCTGATAATGATCCCCTCCCTCTCTCTTGTTTTGCCGTGGAGCGCAATCTATGTGTATACACTGAGGGAGGGGTTCCAGAGAGTGGTTGATGTTATGGGTTGTCCTCTGTATGCACCACGACTCGAGTAACGACCTTCTCCTCTAGTTTGGCTCGCTTTGAAGCCTGACCGTCGCTTCGAAATTTTGTAGCATCTAGCGGACATTCCAAGAACTAATCTCCCCTGTGGCACATACACGAGAGAGCTGGTTACTACAGAGGACGATCCGATAACGCCTTAAGGAGCTTAGCCCCTAAAAGAATTTTGGCGACCGCGAAAGTTCGTTTTCCATGCACACCCAGAAAACAACGCCATTTTTCTCAGATTGATGGGAACGTGATAGATTCATCTTGCTTTACTGGTTCTTCCAACGTTTCTGTTCCGCTGAGAGAAGTGCGCACTAGACAGGCAACAACAAGCTGTTGAAACCGCGCACTTACCATGGGAGGATAACCTCCTTCCCTTTTGTCTTCTTATGCCCCGCCGCTGTGGTCTACTGGCTAATGGCCTTTACACGTGCTACCCACACAGCCGCACCACACATGCCGCAACCCCTGCCGCACGCAAACAGGGGACAAATAAGCCAATTGGCGACGCGCTTTCACCCTCCGCTTGGGTGCGGCAGGTGTGTCGGCACGTGCGTTGCAGCTGTGCGGCGAGCGCATGGAACGGCCCTAAGGTACTCGGCTGCTGACCCGCAGCTCGCGATATCAAATCTCGGCTGTGGCGGCTGCATATTCGATGAAGGTGAAAATTCTGTAGGCCCGTGTGCTCACATTTGGGCCCACGTTAAAGAACTCCAGGTGGTCGAAATTTCCGGAGCCCTGCACTACGACGTCTCTCATAATCATATGGTGATTTTGGGACGTTCAACCTCAAATATAGATCAATCATTTTTCTTTTCTTGTTTTTTCTTCCTTCTACCATGAAATACTTTTATCTCTGCCCCATTGCACGTGTGTCTGCTGCTTTGAAACCATGCGTCGATAAATAGGAACCATCCAAGTTATATTAGGAACTCCTGATGAGATCACACGCACAACGTGAACTTAAGAGTTTCTAATTAAACCTACGTGCCCACAAGCAAAATGCAAGAAGCTTCAATAGAGCTTGTACAAACAGCGACTACGCTTCACCAATTCTGCTTTTTGGCGGCCGACACTTTGCTAGCCACTATCAGAGCCAGTAAGCACTTTTAATGGGTACAATACTATACTTTCGCAGCGCGATACGTTGCAAGGTACGCTGCAAGCGAAACTCTCAACAATTCCGGTTTCAGTTTATTACAGTGACTGTACCTGGAGGTGTTTCATTCAACTAGATTCATCATACTAAAAATGAAACAGCTTTCGAGTGGTTCTTAGCGTCATCTTGCAGTAGCAGCTGTGATAGGCCAATGGCGTCGAAGTCAAACCAAATCATTGGCTCCAGAGTTTCATGTTCTGTGTCTTCTTTCAATCTGGCTGCTCCTGCATTCGTGGTCTCGCGAGAGTCTGAGATACTTCGCGATACGTATCATTAAGTTTGCGTGCTCCGTGTCTTTTGGTTGGGCGCACGCATTCGTGCAATGAATACGTCACGCACTACCGGCGTGGCTCAGTGGTAGAATACTGGGCTGGTACATGCACGTACACTTATTTCCCGTAGTCAAGCTGTGTACGCAGGCTTGTTACTTACGCCCTGCTAAATGTCTTCAGTATAGCACTTCTTGTTTACCGGCCGTACGTTTGGCCAAGTAACAGTTTCGTCTTGAACGTACCGGCTGCTGCTTTAGTCAACGTCAAGACACTGCGACAATATGACTCCCATATAAATTGTTAGGCGAACAAACACGACAGAAAAAAACATGGAAACAGGACAGGTGATCACAGCCACCCCGATATATTGCTTTTTGCGTTGCTATGGTTTACCGCTGAATTAAGGGTGCTGAACTGAAAATGCATAACCTTAATGACTCTGTTTATTAAAACCTTACCCTATCTACCGTCACGTCATGAGAAATTAGTGCATTTCCAAACATTACGAGAATGAAATGTATATTTATTAGTTACATACAGACCTACCTTTCGTATATGTGGTAGGACATTACCGATACGGACGCGTGTAGACTTTTTTATCGTGCGTGTTTGAGATAATTGTCATTCTCATGTACGTTTTGTGTAATTTCATAACGGCTATCCCAGTTTTTTTAAGGCTTCCATCACAGGCGACGTTAACATGCGCATCCCGTGCATGTAGACACTATAGTCCCGCACAATGTCAGGCTGTTCGGGCTCGTCAGGGACCAGAGCTTGCTGGGCGTTCTCGTTGACCAGTCCACAGCACCGCCTGTAGTGATTAACAACCAGGCTATTCACGGGCAAGTGTACATGCACGCTTCCATTCGCCGCCTCTGCGACATGGTGCACGCCACCCACGATAGTTGTGCTCGTGGAGGCGATGTACTTGGAGCGTATGTTAGGCTCCCACGGCGTGCGCTCCCGAGCGACCAGTGTGCGACTCAGCATTAGTGGTGTGTGCCAAAGAGCGGACTGAACTGGCGGGTATTCGAAGCAGAAAAACCAATTTTGAGCGACCAAGCTGGCCAACTTGCCTCTCCCTGTGGCCTTTTCACACTTGATAACCAAATCTGCTAGTGTGCTACTGTTGCTCGGAACAAGATACTCGTCAAAGTCTGCGTGCACGGTGTATTCAGAGGATCCTTTAGATCGGTATATACAGTCCTGGATGGCAACCATTTGCCCATGAAGAGCAACACGCGTGCTGTTCGTGTCAACATTCCACAAATGAAAGCTCATGCTCAAATTTCCGCGTAGCTTTATAACGTTTAGAAGTGTTTCTACTTCTCTGGAAACATTGCCGAGATAGACGCGATAGTGCTCGATGCCCATGATGCTGTAATAGGCGAAAAACTCTACTATTTGCGACAGTTTGTTATAGCCGCCATAGACAGGTCCAACACACAAGGTGAGTAGAGACTTTTTGTCATTACGCATGGTCTTGTTGGTATTATGCACTCTCAACCATCCAAAATCTTTCCTCGTTCCCGTTGTCCTCAACGCAACCCTAACTGGAATAAACTTTTCGCGTAATGGGTAACGACAAGAAACGAAGGCGGTACTGTAGTGTGGTGCCATGTGTTCAGCCACGATATTGAACGCGATGGTTGTTGAAAACGTGAACGTTTTGACGTCAACGTAGCAGGCAGTCTTCTTTTGTATCTTGTTGAGTCTTCCATGGTCCGTCGGCACGAGGGCAATGATGTCAACATGCCACCCGTCGTCTCTGGTGACGAGGAAAGCCGAGTAAGGGAACAAATCATTCACTGGAGATGTAGGAAACCCGGAATCATCTTCATACGCAATTGTATGATTGTATTCGGCACTTCTCAGAAGTTTTTGTATGATGAACTGGTCGGAACGCTTCAAGGCATTGGAGACTTGTCTGTCGTACTTGTTCGGACAGGAACGGTTCTGACGACGGCGGCGTCCTGCACCGAAACATTTTTTTTTCAAAATTCATTCGAACAGCATAGGTAAAATGCATACACACATACATTGGTGCCTGATGATTTTTTCATTTGGGCAAGTGATGTGAACCTTGTTTAACTTCGAAAAGGCAAGCAATGTGAACACTACACCGCCAAAAGCATTGAAGTCATTTGTAAATTTCAAAAACAATGAATAACAGAGCTGAGTATTTTTGGAGTTGAAATCACGGAAAAAGTTATTTGTGACATATTGAGGGTGTTTTAGTGTTTTGCTTGATGTTACTGATTTCACAATTAACCTTTTCATGACCGTAAGAAAAGAAAGAAGTTGTTTCTACGACCAAATGTTTTTTTTTTCGCTCACCCTGTAGTGCTTCTTTTTTCTGAATTCAGGGTTACTGGTAATATAATAATTTTGCTTCCCTTTTTAATTTAATACAAAAATGTCACAGGCGTGGTATCAGAGGTGACAAAGCAAGAAAAAGCGAAACGAATGCGGAGGAAGAACAAAAACTTCATTCAAGCAACGTGCACAAGTAGGACCATTTAGCATCGACAAACACAACTACGGCGGATATACTCTTCAATGGTTTATGATGACGACACTCTACAAATAACGGGAATGGGTTCAAATATCAGGCACTTATGTAATAACGTTTGGGGGTAGGCATATTGATTGGTGTTAGAGGCGCCGGTCTGGACAGCAAGGAAATGGATGCAACTTGCACGGCATGCAAACTGTATTTGAGCACAAGGTACAAGCAACACAAATACAAAGCACATCAAGCACTGGTAAAGCGGCGTTAGCATCCAGTCAGTTCAAAGGGACGATGCGCTCCCGCTGTAAGCCTTGGCTTGATGGTCGTGGTGGCGTCGCAGATCGTGGACGCTGTCAGGCGACAAGAGCCTGGCGGGATGACGCAGGTGCTGAGTCCACTGGGCGCCGAAGCAGAAGACGTGCCGTGTACGGATGCCTTTGGGCTTTTACGTCCGACGAGGTAACCCCGGCAATGTTGCCTTCCCGAACATTGGCGTCCAGCCAGGCCAAAGCGTCTTCTTCTCTCGAGCTTTTGGCTCCGTCTGCCCACCCAACGTGAGCGGCTCTTCTATTGCCCGTGCCCCGCGGGCATGTGTCGCAAACTGCTCTTGATTCAGTGCGCGTACTTTCGCGTTTTCATCGCCACTTCATTTTCTTCACAGCGGCGCCTTGGTGTCTCATGACAGCAGTATTACGCACCGATGAATGCATTGTAACATCAAAGTTGAAACGCAGGGCTCTTTTTTTTATTGGCTGAACCATATGCCCACAACGGAGGCTTAAGTTGTGATGACGAGTAAATATATACAGTTGAGCAGATCAAGCGCGTGAATAATGCTCACAATATATACACATATGTAAATACTGAGTTCCAAATAATCAAAATATTATTGCGGTAGCAAACGAGAGAAAAAAACGTTACAGCCACTAAATATTACGCATACTTCATACTGTGTGCACACCCGGCATCGTGAAGGATGTGGCAGGTTCCCAGCAAGGTTCGATTTAGTGAACGTCATAGGGCTGAAGCTCAAGTTTCCGTAGAGATATCTTCTGGAAGTTTCTTCATGCCTATTCTCTACTTTCATCATTACGGTTAAGCATGTCTGACAAAGATATGTCTATCTGTGCAAAATTATATAAATAAGCCAACTCTTCAGTCGTGGATGGTTGGTATAGTTTGTGATATGAAAACGGGTCCTGCGTTTGCAGACCCACTTGCTCTTTTTTTTTACAGAGTGACTGTCCGGCCAGCTCCAAAGCTAGCACTTTTATTGCGGCAGCAATTATATGGACACTCTCAGGTGGATTGTGCCACCGGCGTTGGCGTCCCTCACCGTATATGTTTACGTATCTATATATATGACAATGCAAGACGCCCGCGCGCAAAATCAAACTTGCGTCGTCCGAGTTGCGAGTGCGAGGCGTTAACCACTGCACCAGCGAGCAGCACGCTCTTCAACGTTCGAACGGCAAACTATTTATATCTACCACTTACCGCTGCTGACGGGCATCTTGGGGCAGGGGGGAATGTTTTTTCAGCATTACCAGCAAGATGGCACAAGGACAGTGCGTCGCCACATCGCGCAGTGGCGAGCGCTCTAATCTCACCATGTGTACTTTGCCCCGCTTAGAGGAAGAGAGCTACGCTGTCTCACACACCCTTATCCTGTGGACGAGGAGAGTATCGTACATCTTGGCTGGCCTCAGGCTTTATTGGGAATGCTTTGGTTGTAATTACCGAGCGTACAAAGGTCACTACAGTCATTGCAGCCTCGATTTGCGAAAAGCTCGTGCTTTTTCAGACAAAGCTAAGTGACAACTGAGACGATTATTTGCGTGCACCTGTACGTGTGAGTACGTTTCATGTGTTATTTATGCGTGAGAAATGCCGCGCACGTTTCGATCTGATTTCCATTCTGCGCATAACTTTCCAATTTGTTGCTATTGTATTCATTCCTCCACCTTTGTGACGAAGCTGTGACTTTTTTTTCCTCCAGTGGTTTTGGCTACCTCTCCAGCATCGTTCCTTTCATTATGTTGTTTTTTACATTGTTCCAGGAAGCCATGTACATATAAAGTCGACAGGATCTCACTTGAACAAATAATGTTTGAAGGTGTCGTTAGGATATGACATTATTATAAGAACTGTCTTCACGTGCGTCTATCTTCATATTCATTGACCCGGCCACTGTCAAACTTGATGCGATGGTCCAGTCTGCTGCGAGCCTGTCGTGGTGCAGTGAAGCTACATGTGTCATTTCGCAGTTGCCTTATTCTTTCCGGAAAGTTCCCGCTCGAGTATAGGTGACGTAGGAATCAGTGCAGGGAAATTTACGGAGTGGTACAAAGAGTAATTCGCTTAGGCGGCAGGTCTATCGGCTCCGGCAAGGGTCGCCCTATTGTTGATGGGGGTTTGAGTGCCATTCGAATACCCTCCATCCTCAACCGACCCCCCCCCCCCCCCTGTTCGCTCGCCGATTTCCCGAATCTACGAGGCCGTGATGTGGTAGGGTTATTTGGACAACCCTTCGTTTGGGTGCCACACTTCGGAGAAACAGGCACGCGCGCAGAGTTTGTCTAGCCATCATGTCATTGGAATACTAAGCGATTAAAGCTGCCTGTGAAGCCATTGTTCAGGAGGTCCGTAGTGGCACTTGCTGTTCTTATATTAGCACTGTATATGCGGATATGTTGTCACGGGGTTTAGGAATACGTAGGAGACAGGAGTGAGCATGTTTACAATCTCTGAAAGTAGCTGCGCCATCGAGTGGCTGCTAGCATGTAGCGTTGCACTGCATCTTCTGCGTCTATTCTGCTGCAATGGCGGGGTCATGTGTATAGCCTCTTAACAATATATGCATGGACTAAGACAACCATTAAAAAAGCGCTAGCTTTGAAGCTACCTGGACCCCTTGAAAAGAGAATGATTGCGTCTCAAAACTTAGGGCCAGTTTTTATATAAAAAATTTGGCAGACCAAACGTTCAGTAGAATCAGTGATATGCGAGGCATGAATAAGGAAGGTTAATAGGTCACTTTAAAATCAGCACAACGTTACGAGGTGCACGCAGGTTGTGCTGTAAATGACTTCCATGACATGATTATGATGTTTGAACGTGTCCTCTACCCTCGTAGCCTATTCACGTCACGTATTACCAAATTTGGTATATTTGATTCTAGCGAAACAGCCGCGAGCGCATCATGAGCATGGTATGTTGTCATGTTCCCACATGACACGCATGTCAAAATTATCATGTTTGCACCAGTCACATACTTTCGTCATCCATTCACCTCCTGTAGTACCACATTTGGTATATGTTCAGCTACTGAAATGACCGCAAGCGCACCATGAGCGTGGTGTGTAGTCATTACTAGCAAGGCATGCAATTCGCAATTACCACGTTAGATTTTGTCAGTGCTGTTGACCATGCAGCCATGTCACACCATACCAGTTTTGCAATGCGTCATGTGATGTAAACCACCGCCAGAGCAGCAAGACCAAGAAGTGTAAATCATGATATTCATTACATGCATGTCACGACTTTCACAATATAGCTAGTCACTTATGCTCACCATACAGTAATATTATGATAACCAACTTTGGTATCGATACCATCATTGAAACGGCCAGGAGAGCTAACAGTCGTAGGGGGCTAAATAGATAGATAGATAGATAGATAGATAGATAGATAGATAGATAGATAGATATGCTCAAAGTCGCCGAAGTTTACTGAGAAATGCTTCGCATTAAAAATTACGGGCTAAACGTGGTCGTAGATGGCTTAGTCTGCTTACTTGAAAAGAGTTTGCTTACTTGAATGTAGATTTAGAAAAGCACTCGCGAAGCTCCGCGTTGGCGTGGCACATGCTCCGTACGTCAAGCCCTTGCGGACTCTCGTTAAATGATGCCCACACCGCTACGCCCACACTTTTCGCAAGAGATTCGTGTACGTTGTTGTAAAGCTCTCTAATTGTTACTTTCGTTTGGCTACAGTAATATAAACACTTCTTGGAAGGAGATGAGAGAATTTTGAGGAAGGGGGCATGGGTGAAGTTGGTATGTCAGGAACTCGCGATTCAGATAAGACTGAGATGGAAAGTAGAATCATTGCTGCAGAACAGACCTTCGGTTCTTACCGAGAAAAATCAAATGGGGCGTTTCTGCTAGAAAGGTTAATGTTACGAGCAGCATTACTCAATGAGAAATAGACGTGCGTTGCTACGGTTATTTTATATCGTTACGCATTACCAACTCACACGGTAGTCTATTGTTCTATATTTTTTGGAAAGAAAGGTTGGCGCAACACCGTATAGTAAGCATCTGCCTCGGCGGATCAGTGGCTATGGTGCTCGGCTGCACACCCGAAGTTTGCGGGTTTTATCTCGGCCGCAATGGTCGCATTTCGGTTGATTCATTGATTGATTGATTGATTGATTGATTGATTGACTGATATGTGGGCTTTAACGTCCCAAAACCACCATATGATTATGAGAGACGCCGTAGTGGAGAGTTCCAGAAATTCAGACCACCTGTAGTTCTTTAACGTGCACCCTACTCTGAGCACACGGGCCTATAACATTTCCGCCTCCATCGAAAATGCAGCCGCCGCAGTCGGGATTCGATCCCGCGACCTGCGGGTCAGCAGCCTAGTACCTTAGCCACTAGACCACCGCGGCGGGGTGCATTTCGATGGAGGTGATGTGGTAGAGGCCCTTGTACTGTGTGATGTCAGTGCATGTTATTTAGCCCCTGGTGGCTAAAATTTCTCGAGCCCTCCACTATGGCACCTCACATATTCATATCGTGGTTTTGTGACGTAAAACCACACATAATGTTGTTCTCATTACAGTCTAGTCTGCGAAGAGTATAAGTATTACCAAAAATTAAAAAAGCACTGACCACATGTAAATTATGTACTTTTTCAAATCATGATTTGCATTTCATATTTCACATTGGCAAGTGATAAGAGCCACGAGTTTATTTACAAGCTCAGTTCATGCAGCAGATGAGGCGATGACGTTGTATATTTGTACTAAAAATAATGCGGTTTTGCGAAAAAGTATTCAGCTTGCCAGTACCAACAATATATAGGCGGTAATGTGTTATGATTTAGAAGCGTGGTATTTTTTATTCTGTAAACGTATTGGCTGCTCCCTGCCAATACGATCCGCGCTTTGCTTGGGCAGGCGCAACGCTCTACTTTTCATTCCCTACATTTGTTTCTATGGAAGTCTCCAAGACTCTCGTTAATGTGCCAACACGCCCTTGTGATGTCATCGGTGACGTTGCCCGATGCCTAGAAGAGCGATGGCCTAGAAAGGCGCACGCATGAAAACGCAATCAATTAGTGTTTCTACACTGAAGTCGACCCACGGCACTCGCCGTAGTAGCACTTCGCACTCTCGTTCACTTCACGAGGGAGCCTTACTTACAACTAAGGAACGTTTTGTTATAGCTCATTGTATACACGCTAAAGTTGCTTCAGTGTAATGGCGTTTTGCATGACAACAAAACTGGGAATCGCGACGGCAACGGAAGTAAGAATGCTTACCAGCACGTAGAGTTGGAAGAGGGTGACGTATGTATGGGTGATCGGCCCCACGCAGAATCAGAACGGCGCCTCTGTGCGGCTTTGACTTCCGAAACAAGACGATGTGTACCAGTACTGTGCAGACTGCTGTGCCCAAGATCAGCAGCAGGAAAAGCTGCAGTCAGAAAGATCAATTCAGTTTGCTATACACATGCATAGGCAGAGTGAAATGGGGAAAGCATTGGCCGACAACATTTTAGAACAGCAAGTACTGTTTTGAACTGCGAAGTTTGAGGCTACCTATTAATATCTAATAATTCCACAACGCGAAGCCTTGTACTTCGGAAACACCGCTTCTACATATAAGTGGGCACATACACATTCGAACAATCGTGCGTTTAGCAGAAATCCTGATTAGGACTTATCCTCGTAACAGAAAAGCTGCCAGGCTTTATTTCTCTTGGACACAAGCTCCTTGTCGTCAGTTGAATACAAAAATATCTGAATAAATCTAGAATCTTTCATCGAAAAGGAGAACCAAATATAAGTAATAAACTAATCACCAAATGTGACAAGGTTACTATTTGGTGACCGTGATTATTTGGTAGATCCCTGAACATACCTAATTTTATGCAGGCAATGCCTTCTTTTCAGGTACGTGTACAAGAAAGAGCGCAACGCTCTATTCCAGCCGTTTGCGCAAACACTGGGGGAGCTCCTTTTTTTTTGGAAAAAAGTGCGTGAAAGTAGACCTCCATCGCACACGTTATTTACTCAACCTAGCTAAATAAATGAAATACACTATTCGAGATATTGAGAAGATAACGAGTGATTATTACCTTTCTCATTTTGAAGGATTCCGGTGTTTTTTCGGCTATGTTCCACCTTGTTCATAGAGCCGGTGTCCTACACTTGACCCAACGAAGCTGGCGTCGATTCATAGGCCTCTTCGAACAGCTGCCGTCAGGTTGTCTGGATGTCCCAACGGTCACCTTAGTGGGCCGTGTCCGGTATCCTGTCCTTCGGCAATGATGGACGTCGATGGAGAAAAACCGTCCAGCCACACCGTGTGCCGTGCTTTTGTTGCAGCTAGGGTGATCTTAAAAGGTTGCTTGAACCTAGTCACTGTTCAGCACAATGACAGAGAAACGTCGAACGACAAGAACATTTGAGCAGGCACTTCCTCTTCTTCAATTCTTTTCATTTTTCAATAAGCTCCTTTGTTTTAGCGCAATGCGTCTGTATGATGATGATGATGACGCCCTAAATATGGCTCATACCCACTCAAGGTGCTCAGATAAGAACCTGTTTCATGAGTTAGACGTTTTCAATGTTGAATATTTCTGAGAAAAAAACATTGTATATAAAACAAAAAGAGTTCAACAAGTGTTCTTCTCCCGTTCAGACCAGACAGAATAGCCAACAGCTTGAATATAGCGTAAAGTGCTTAAAAATAATGCATAGTAATAATAATCGTTTTGAAAATATGGAAGCACATGCGTATTCTTCTCGGACTTGCACGCCCATAACATGTACTTGTCGCCCGTTTGTTTGTTGGTTGTGACCACCGGCACATACCGACTCTGGGGGATTGGCAGAGAAAACTTGTAGTAGTCTATATGTGAAGACTATGCAAAGATTGTCAGTCTATAAAATAGTTTACAGAAAATTGCCAAGAAATATTTTAAGCGCAGTAATCAAAAAGAAATAAAAGAATCAATAAAACAAAATAAGAGGTAACACTATATCGAAAGACTGAGATTGTGAGTTGACCAGACAGTTGAGTTTACCTTACCCGATCAAAATCAACTGTATGTTTATTTTTATACTACTTTATTTTACACTACTTATTTATTAAGTCGAGGTCCTTTTGTAAATGTACGTGGTCTTCTTCAGAGTTAATAGTTCTGTACACTACGCAGTCATCCGCGAAAAGGCGAATTGAGGAAGAAATGTTACAAGGCAAATCATTAATATAAATCAGAAAAAGAAGAGGGCCTAACACACTCCCCTGTAGCACACCTGATGAAACAGATGAAGTAGACGAGCTGAAGTTATTGACAAATGTAAACTGCTGTCGATTGGACAAAAAATTTCTAAGCCAAGATAATGTTGATGAGTCGAGTTTAAGTGCAGACAGCTTAGCTATTAGGTGACAATGGGCAACTGTGTCAAATGCTTTCGCATAGTCTAAAAAGATGCAGTCAACAATTTTATTACTATTCATACCGTTATGTAAATCAGACGTAAATTCTAATAGCTGAGTATCACAAGATAACGCTTTCCGAAAACCATGCTGATTTAGAAAGAAGAAGCTATTTGACTCAAGATGGCTGTATATATGAGAGGTGATGATGTGTTCAAGCAGCTTGCAACAGATGCATGTTAGCGAAATGGGGCGGTAGTTACGGGTGTGTGTTTGTTACCATCCTTGAATATCGGATAACCTTGATATCTTCCAGTCAGTGGGAAGTTGACCAGAAGATAAGACTGTTGAAAATGTGGCATAAAATTTGACTGGAGGGACAGCGGATGTGTTTTTAAGTACCCTTGGAATTAATATTGTCACCACCACACGATGTAGACAGCTTTAGACCGTGTATAAGCTTAGATATGCCTTCAACAGTAAAAATGATAGGAGACATGAAGCAGTACTCACGATCGGGGACACAGGGAACCGAAAAAAAGTCTTCGTTAGTAAAAACCGAGCAAAAAAACAAATTGAAGGTTGAAGCACACTCAGATGCAGAGGCAGGAACATTATCGGCGTTATGTAAAGTAACAATGTCACTGCCACGGTCAGGTGAAATGGCACGCCAAAACTTTTTAGGGTTAGTCAGTAAAAGTGAAGACAGGTCGGCGAAAAAATATTTCTTTTTTGCTTCGCTAATCGCAAGACAGTAAGATTTTAAAGTCTTTATACATAGACCATAACTTAGAAGACGATACCCTTTTAGCTGAAGCTTATAACTTTTTCTTTTTATTTCTGAGCGATCTAAGCAATTTAATAATTCTTGGGTTGGATTTGTCGTTAGAGATTGTTATTAGTGGAACATATTAATCTATGAGGAGCACTATAGTGTTTCTAAAGGAATTCCAGTTATCCTGAACAGACCTGTTGGTGAATGAGGGAAGAAATGTATTGTGCAGGAAGACATCAAGTTCAGAGTTCATTAAATCGTAATTTGCCTTGCTATAATCCCTGATTACCTTTCACTGAACACCCGGAAATTTAGTAGAATATAAATTGAAAATTGTAGAAGGTTGTGATCGCTAAAACCATCTAATTGCACAATTGTACCTATGGTATGTGGCTCTGTTGTAAGAATAAGATCTAAAATATTAGTATCGCGAGTGGGCTCTGAGACAAGCTGGGTGAAATTGAACTCAAGACATAGTTCGATGAATTCACTTGACGTACTGTTCGAAGAAGACGTGCGAGACCAATTAATATCGGGAAAATTAAAATCACCGAATAAGTAAATTTTTCTGGTGGGAAACAGGTCAAGAGCCCTGAAAATACTTCTGTGAAGCTCAGACACGAAAAGGCGCTCAGAGGACGGAGGGCGATAGCATACGCCCATCAATAATTTTCCAGCTAAGGTAGGACAGGCAACCCAGACTATATCAAGGGGAGTGTCAGTATTGACAAGGAAAGAAGATATAGTTGGTTTGATGGCTAACAGCACGCCGCCACCCCTTTTATGTGCCCGGTCATGGCGATAAATGGAGTACTGATTTGAAGCATGATACAGCTCAGTGTCGCATACGTCAGCGTGAAGCCAAGTCTTGGTTAGCAATAGAATATCTGATTTACTGTCCTCGAGATATGAATCATGCAAGACACGTTTCGGTAACAAACTGCGAATATTAGTAAATGATACTGAAAGTGAAGGAGAACATGAAGTAGACAGCTGCTGAACATTAGCACTGCGTACATCGGCAACTAGCTATCTAGCGGTTAGTACGGTGTCAAAACAAGTGTCATAGATATATTTAGTACTATTGATACGAAGTTTGTCGACATTTAGTTTGAAAGGACAATTCCGTTCCCTAGCAAACTGAAGCAGTTCCCTGCGTGCTTGCCATGTTGCTTGCGAAAAATCTTCTCTAATAGAGAAGCCAGTATTTTTCAGCCGATGTGCTCCGGCGAGGATGGCTTGTTTGTCCTTAAAAACGTAAACTTAGCAATTATCGGCCTACATTTCTTTGAAGCAAATTTACCCAGCCGGTGCACACGTTCATATTGAGAACTGGTAGGGGTGATCGCTAGCTTCTCTGAGCATAAGGCGATAATTTAATTTCAGAAGTTTCCCAGCTTTCTTTGTCCTCATCGGGAATTCCAAAAAACAACAAGTTGCACCGTCGCATTCTATTTTCCTCTTCATCACACCTTGGTACTACTGCTTGAAGCTGATCAGAAATAGAACCAATAGCACCATCAGCAAAGTTGGATGACGGAGGGGCATTAGAAACCAGCTTTGCTTCCAGAGTGACCACTCTCATGGTCAAGGTTTTAATTTCCTTATCAGTAGCATCCTGTTTTTCATTTAGCCCGTTAATTTCACCAATTATTGTATTCTGACCCGCTTCCAGCCTACGCACTGTGTCAAGAACAATTGCGAGTGTTTCCTCGACGCCAGGGCCGGGATTAGATTCAATGTCACCTGAAAGCAACAACAACAACGATGCAAACTTCCGGCGCAGACATGAAAGAAACAGCAATGTACGGAACATATTATCACGCAGGTCAGGAGGGCACGACACCGCAACAAGGCTGTAATTGCTACTTTTTAAACAGGAAGCATCTTTGAAGTAACCAACCTGGAAATACAGCAGCGGTAAGCGTCCCATCCCTTCAATGGTGTCGTGACCAACCGAATTGGAGCATGGCTGGCTTATATATCCTACGTCATGGCTTGCGAGGGCATCTGGGAGTGAACCATGTTGCCAGCTGCCAGTAACCGAGGGAACCAAAAGTGGCCATCTTTGCACTTATCTGGGAGTGAACCATGTTGCCAGCTGCCAATAACCGAGGGAACCAAAAGTGGCCATCTTTGCACTTTCGGAAACGGAACTGCCTGGTCAAGGCAGCGCAGCCAATGTTCGAGAACCCTCGAAGGCAGGTCACCGAGGAACGTAACCGAGGTGTTGTCTGGCAGGCCGCTGTATCCGGAGTCATATTCTGCGATGGCGGTCACGAGAGAACCGTCTCGCGGGCCGCCGGTAGCCGAAGGAACCAGCTCTGACCATCCCTGCGCGCTTAGAAGCGGGAGCGGAACTTCATGGCCAAGACTGCACGGCCACCGTACGAGAAGCCACGTCGACCAAGCGCTGAGGAACGCAACCTGGAAATACAGCAGCGGTAAGCGTCCAATCCCTTCAACGGTGTCGTGCCCCTATCTTAACAACATCTTGTCATCCTAATCGAACATAACATTGATTGATTGATATGTGGGGTTTAACGTCCCAAAACAATCGAACATAACATTTAAACATTGTTTGCTGTACGCGTATATAAAAGCAACAACGTATTTGTGACACTAGAAAATACCTAAACGAAATAGAAATACACTTAATACAAAAAGGAATACTCTTAATTTATATTGCGCGTAGAGAGAGAGAGAGAGATAAAGATACAAGGAAAGGCAGGGAGGTTAACCAGACGCACATCCGGTTTGCTACCCTGCACTGGGGAAAGGATAAAGGGGAGAAAAGAGGTTGCACAAAGATGAGAAGGTACACACAATCACGAGCACACTCGGTGAGCACACACAGTTCACAGGCGGTCGCTCAGGTTTGTTGACTTAAGGTAAAGAAGCAGTGCTTTAGTTGCTTTCTGCGCAACTGAGGCAGATGCCCAAGGTCCTAGTATCTTCTGCACACAAAATGGTCCGGGGTCAAGTCGATTCAAAACCATCCGTAGCTGGCATCGCTGTGTGTCGTAGCAAGCGCAGCTGCAGAGGACGTGTTCGATGGTTTCTTCATCTCCGCAGTAGTCGCATGTAGGAGTGTCTGCCATACCAATGCGAAAGGAGTACACCTTTGTGAATGCAACACCCAACCAAAGGCGGCATAACAGTGTCGCATCGGAGCGGCAAAGTTGTGATGGTAGCTTTAGCTTGAGCGAAGGATCCAGTCCATAAAATTGACACCTTTGGAAGCTGGTAGACGACCAGAACGTGCGTGTGAGATCTCGAGCCAGCAGGTAAAGTTGTCTTGCTGCATCATTCCTTGATAGAGGAATCGGGACTACACGGGTTTCTTCATGGGCTGAGCGGGCTGCATCATCGTCTAGTTCATTTCCGGTAATACCGATATGTCCAGGCAGCCATTGATATATAATATCATGCCCTCGTGCTAGAACTTCATGATGGCAATGTCTTATTTCTTGTACCAGTTGGTCATGACTCCTCCTACGCATGGCAGACTGCAAACTCTGAAGCGCTGCCTTCGAATCACAGAATATGACCCATTTTCCTGGACGTTCTTGAACGAGATATTGTAAAGCATCCCTTATAGCAGCAAGCTCTGATGCCGTAGATGTAGTCATATGCGACAACTTAAACTTGATTGCCATTTCTGCAGCCGGAATTACAGCGGCACCTGATGAGCTGCTGGATGAGACGGACCCATCAGTGTATATCTGCGTTCGGTCTAAGTACAACTCATGTAATAATAGCAGTGTTGCTTGCTTCAATGCTACTCTGGAGTGACTGCTTTTCTTTTTGATTCCCGGAATTTCTAGACGTACTTGCGGCTGGTCGAGGCTTCTTGAAGTTCTTATGGTGCTGTGGAGTTGTTCTGAAAATCTGCACTTCTTATGTCAAAACATCCAAGTTTCGTGGTTTTGTGTTCTTTCTCATTACTGTAGCCACTAAAACACATTACCTTCTTTTTGTATCAAGCGACACTTACATAAAATGGAAGTTTCTGAAGGAGTTTATCAGATTAACTCTTCTGCATTACTCCGCACTTGTGTAGCATGTGTTCGCTTGGTTTTGAGAGAACAAGCGATTGACGAGCCAGGTATTTCTGTAGGTATTTTCTAGTGTCACAAATACGTTGTTGCTTTTATATACGTGTACAGCAGACAATGTTTAAATGTTATGTTCGATTAGGATGACAAGTTGTTGTTAAGATACACAGAAACACTCACAGTCACGAAACCTAATCCTCACTTACTGATGAACCGCATGCCTCTATAAGAAGGCTCCTGCCTACGTGACATCTTTTTCTGGTACTCCGGATTCTAAAGAAAACCATTAACAATATGTGCTAAGGGGTTAATAATGCATTTCCTTTTTGTGTGTACGTTTCACGCTTTTGCGTGAATCGTACGAATCGTCTTCAGTTTGCAATTAGTTGCTGGCGAAAATGTTGCAAAACTGCCTTTCTTCGGCGTGCAAGAGAAACTGCCTTTCTTTGGCGTTGCGGGAACATAAGTACAAATAATATGGCACGTCTTATTTTTTGAGAAAGGCGAACGCAAACACGTCTCTCTGGAACAGTATGTGGAGCACATTCCGATTCTGAAAACGTCGTCAGTCCCAGGGGAAAAAAAAGACACAAAGCTTACGCCTTTTACCTTTTTTCCCCCTTCAGCATTTAAAATTCCCACTTGTGTGCAGCAAGGGACGCAGCAATACGTCGGCATTGCGATTATCAGTGAATGCACGCGTCCCGTCAATACGCCTTACGAATACGCCGACGTAAACATATGTAGTCTGCGCGTACTGCGCCGCGTTGAGCCTCCAACATAGCGCTTATGTGACGACAGCCGACAGAGGACAACAATTTTGCATAAGCTCTATCGAGTCGACATTTCGCATTGCGCCTTCCTCTTTTTGCGACTAGAAAGGAGGACGATCATCCCCCCTTTCCCCCCTCCACTCAAAGAACGACGATCACCCCCCTCCCCTTCACTACTTCCGCACGTGCGCACTCCAATGCTTGCGCATGGTATTGTTCAGGCATCTGCTCGCGGAATCCTTCGAGGGGAGATTTGATATACAGTGTACCAATAAAAAATTGGAGGCAAGAACAACCAGACATAGAGATAGAAGCCTGGGTATAACACTCACTACTAAATGGGTGTTTTCGAAAAACTATGGGAATTGTATAATCTGGCGAACCGTTTTGTGTTTTCTGTTTCTTTACGCCCCAAGTCTTCTTTACGTGATTTGTAAATGTCTTTCCACGTCTTTAGTAAATACGCTTTATTTCAAGTCATCTGCCCGTTCGGACAATCTGCCTAAGTAACTACTGTAGAACTGTGATTATGATATAGTATGAGCACCCGTGGTCTCATCAACTTCCATAGCGGTGGCTGTAGCTTCATCAAAATAAGTAGGTGCTAGTATGCCTATAATAACATGTACACAGTTCACCAGAGACTGGGTGTCTTGTTCGACTAAGAACACCAGAAATCAAATGTGCAATAAATGTTTACCAAACGTTGAAACGATGTTCCCGGCACGATGCAGTTCGAAAGTATTTTGAAGTGCTTTGGGACGATCAAACACAACGGGGTGGACATTATCACACATCTGTTGAACATGTGTCGAACTGCTGGCAATAAATAATAGCAAATCGGGACGTTGCTGAGTATATTTATTTTTTTTTAAGCGCTTGAGCCGGAGGTGGAGGACCCACTGTTCAATTTTATTGAGAGCACTAGCATCGCAGGAGCAGAACAGATCTCGTGTTTTTTTTTTTTCAGTGAGGTCGAGTATCCATTGCATATGGCGAATGGTTTGCCTGAACCAAAGAGAAAGATGGTTATCAAAAAAGTTATATATCAACATATAAGGGATAAAGATACAAGTTCGTACATAAGCTTATATTGAAGTAAAATACATTTTTTTTGTTGTTGGAAGAGCATTGTCAGAACACTCCCTTTCTGTGCTAACAATTGTCATGCGTTATTTTGGAAGTTGAATATTGGGACACAATGTGATAACACAACTCTAAATGTTAAGGCCGATTTGCAAATCACGCACTCGGCGCAAGTTTTATCATCCACCTTTTGCTTGCATTGAACTTTGAAGATTTAATCTCCTCCGAATTGATTTGGAAATGGTCTCTGTACGGCACAATTTCTGCAAGTCACTTTTCGGCCAGCTTTCCTACAGCGATCACACTCGTCCAAGGTATGTCCACTAATTTTTAACCACGCGCCACAATAAGACTCTTAAAAAATTAGTAGTCAGTTGTCTTTCCGTCTTCATGTCATATACATTTGTTTACCTTCAGGTATCGCCCTGTGAACATAACGATTCATGAATACAGTAAGGGTTAATTGTATTTTCAACTTCCCGCGTAATTAGAAGCGAAGCTCTTCAGGGCTGCGCTCCGCTATCACCACCGTCGAAGCTTGCAGTGCTACGCAAGCAGACCGAGCAAAACAACAGGTGTGCGCTCCCGGTTAGTGCAGGCGGACGGCAGATGGAGCGCGCTGCGCCAAAAGTGCCACACACTCCCTCCCGCCTCAATCGAGCACAAAAAAAAAAAAAAACGCTCTCCCCACCCGCTCCCCACGCTACCGCTTTCAGAAAAGGCAGCCGCGAGATGAAGCGCGATGCCGTTTGCATCTGATATCTAGGGAGGTACACTCATTGGTTGTATTTGTACACGGAAGAACTGGTAGTTTTTCTATAACTTAGCACATTATGTATCTTGAACTGCTGCCCAATTTAAAATGTATCTTCACTATTCCATCCTTAAAGAACCAGATGTCTGCTCCAATCTACTACTCAGTATATGTCTACGCAGCGAGATGACTTCCTTATAAGTATCATCATGCTTTTGCGTTGCTTTGAAATGACAGATGCTTGAAAATGTTCGTCGAAGCAGTTCAGCCTGTGCCGACGTCACAGTGTGATCGAACGAGTTGCACTTAAAATGAGCTTGAGGTGCTTAGTATCCGTTTTTGTGCTGAAATATTATTTTTTGAAGCTTTTCAACATAGACTGTCCTTTTCAGGAACACCAACCTTACATCTACGAGCAAGTATCTAGCCGCAGTTTGAAAGTTAGCAACTAACATTAGCCGTACATAATTTGGTCTTTCATGCCGTCGAACTCGTGCTGAAAATAATCACAAAAAAAGAGTCGGACACGCATTCCCACGCAGGATAGGCAATCGGAGCATTTATTTATTTATTAAGTTATTCACATTGCCTCAAAAGTTCAGCATGGGACATTACATGGGGGTTGGGCGAATAGAAAAAAAAACTGGTGGGTCAGGTTCTATTTCTTGACTTGAAAAATGGTCTGCAACGGCAACCTTGAATTGAGCAATGTCGGTGACCAGGACGATATCTGCAAGAAGGGTATTCAATTCTGCGGCAGTAGAGTGTACTAGAAGCTTTTGAGTGGCGCGAGCAGCTGCCTGGGAGCGGCCGTTTTGGTGTGGAATGATGCGGTGGCGCTGGCGTCGACCAATCTTTCCGGGCGGATGGCTGGCAGGCGTTCCGCGTACGTGTTGGTACCTCTCTGTCGCGCCTAGTGTGAAGATGATCTCCCTCTTTTTTTTCTTATTCACATACCTCCTCTTTTTCGCGCCAATAAAGGTTATTTGACATTATTGTTATTGAAGTTGCTGCTGACCGCACTGCAGCCCGAAGCAGCATGGCACATTGTACAATATAACGAGCGCGTTTTTTTTAATTTTTAAAGTGTACACAATTTAGACGAGAAACCAGCTGGCCGGTACACACCGCAAGCGCCCCCCCCCCCCCCCCCCAAAAAAAAAAAGGAATATGGTGCACAGAAAACGAAGAACCTTGGTTCATTCCACGTAAAACACCAAAGCTGGACTCAAATAAAAGGCTCATTGCTTGTGGTTGCGTGCACACACTACAAAAAAGTAGGCTTTATTGATATTATTTGAAGAACAGCAGAGTTTTTCCAAACCTCCCTTTGGTTTTGAAATATGGGAATAGATTTATTGTTGTAGGACCCACAGAAATGCAAATACGTAATACTGCAAAAGAATGTTTTAGGTGAAACATAGTAGTGGAAGATTTTGAGAGTTTAAAAAACGCAACAACACTGCAAAGCAGAGTCGTAACTAATGTTAATCATAATTGATAACATAAAATGCAAGGTTTACATATTTATAACACAATACATTTTCAATTAGGTAAATTGTAAAAAACGTAAAATATAGAGCCAGGACACAAAAGATAACATAAAGCAAAGCAAAGAGAACGACAGAGTTAATGTTGTCTTTCCAAAATGCATTTAAAAAAAGATGTTATGGTCGAAAGATTGTTTGAAGGGACACTGAAGTGCAACAATGAATTGGCTTAGATCGATGAATTATGCACCGAGATCCCTAATGCTGCTAAATTTACCATCACAGGTTTAATACAAAAAGTTTCAAGATCAAAGATTTATTTTGAGATTTCGCGTCATTATTTGCACGTTCTCTCGCTTACGAGCCTCTTCTAGGAAAAATTGTTTTTCTTCTTGGTGTACCGTCAAAAAATTAAGAGTGTAAGAAAATATGCACGAAAAATGACATCCTTTTTACGCCACTGTAGCAATTTATAGCCTACTCATTTTAGGTGCTTCTGTGCGCTTTTGACACTGTAGAAGATTTCTCCTCTAGACTTCATTTGCGCGTGTAGACCGTGTGTAAGGTCCGATGGTGGCAAAAATGAAGTTTCTGCTGCTCCACAACAGAGTGGGACGCTTGCAACAAGCTGCAGAGCATCTGAGGCTTCTCGAACAGTTACTAAACTGGACTTGCTGATTAGTTTCTCTTGCACGAATGCTTCACATTGCAGGCTTCCATTGTCTGCACAGGTGAAGTATACGGCTCGTTGAATGCAAAGTTCACGAGTGCTAGGATTCAGTGAGCACGCTACTTACGACACGCCGGCAAATTCAGGAAACTCGTGCAGCGTCCATGACTTTGATGGTAGTACAAGACCACGAAGGTCGCCGAGAGTGACAACTGCGTCAGACGAGGGACTTGAGCTTGCCTCGTCAGCTTCGCCGCCATCTGCAGAAGTTGCACCGTTGGTATCCACAAGGAGCTGTGCAGGAGTGCTAATGCGTCGCCGTTTTCTGTTGTCATTCTCAGCCGGCACACACTGATGCCGCCGCTTTGTTTGGGTCCGCGGAGCCGGAATTTTGAGCGTCAAATATGCAGGCAGGTTGGGCAAAATCGTCGGGACTGCATCAGGGGCAAGTGTCGGCGTTCCCCTAGGAATTCGGACTTGAACACCATTGATAATATGTACGTAGTCTCTCACAATGAAATGCGGTTTGAAATGTAACTCGCGCCCAGCACAATCGGCGTCAAGCGGCTTGTCAAACTGATGGAGGTTCCGCTCCCAAAAAAGTCGTCGTTCTTCGTCTTTCGGGGCCTTAAAAAGTGATAACTTCCGACTTTGTTGCACACGCGGATATCCAGTTGTGCAACTTAGCGCGTAACAATGGCTTAGACGCTACTTTTTCGTCATTTCGCGACTAAAACCGAGATGCCGGCCATGCCGCCGAGCCAGCCGAGTAAACCAAGTGGGAAGACTGGGCGATGGCAGCGCCGCCGCTACTTTCGCCACAAGTTGGGGATGGAGAAAGCAAGGGGAAAGCGTTTTGGTCGCGCCACTCAAAAGTTCCAGTACACTCTAGCGGCAGTAAGCAGAAGAAATGAATGATGATGGGTGGTCGTGTGTGCACGTGGCTGATACAGAGTAGTTCGGCGTGAGTGGCGCAAACTTGACAGTAAAGCAAACGCACAATTTTCAGACAGTTCAGTGTGTAGGCTTGCGAATGCGGGGACGCGAGCAAATTCAGATATAAACTGTTCACCCGCATGCGCCATCACAGGAAATAAATATTTTGACGCTAACAGAGCAAAGTCAGCTTATGGTTCATTCTCTCCAGCCCAATCGCCTCAATTTGCAATTGCAGCATTTATCACTACGTGACTAAAATGATCATATCAGTCATAGCAACGGCAGAACACACGATCTTTGAAAAGAAGCTCTGCATTGATCTCTCGTGAAGGGCGCTTTCTGAAGAAGAGAATAGTTTTTTTTCGCTGTGGAACATTTCCGCAGTTCGCAATTATTTATGCGTTACAACCAAACAAGAAAATACCTTTCAGAAAATTTACCGCAGAATAGGTAGCACACCAATGATTTTATTGAAGCAGCTCTCGGTTCATTAAATTCCTGTGGCTAAATATACAGAGTTCAATTGAACACGTGGTAGCCTCCACAAGGACTGTCAGACAAAGATATAAACTTCATTCGGGAAAATGGGCCGCCACTTTGATCTCAATAGTTTCGGGTGGCGACCTGAAGTCCTCGCATTCGGTGGCATTCTCGGCCAGCCGGAAGCGCTAGAGCTATGACAAAGTGATATCTGTACTCGTATATAGGAGAACCAAGTTCAATGATTTTATTTTGAAGGCTTATTCCCAGTATCGCTTTATTTTCCACAGTGTATACGCGGACCTCCTTGACTTGGCGCAAAGGCAAGCGTCATTCTCCTGGCTTTGCTTATATTTTTCCTGTTAGTATAAAAACATGCAGCAAGGTAACCTAAAAACATTACCGAGCAATGATTGAGAACCATTACAGCCTAAGTGCCGGCATATTAGGGAATTTCGAAAGGAACTGGCTGGCAGAATACAAACAGTTGTAAAACAAGACTGGCCTAAAATTTTGCTGCTGCGTTTTTACAAATAAAATGCAAGGAGAACCATTTTCTTTAGTTGTAGACAATATAAATAAACAAGTAAAATAACGAGCGTGCCATAAAATTTACCACAAAGATGTAAAGTCATTGATATGAGTATTCTGTGTGAATATAGATGATGATGCACAGCTGTTTCACTATGAAAAATGGCGCGTGGGCTACGCAGCTATTCCCAGTTGAAAGCTTTCTGCTGACTCATTTTGCGTTTTGCCGGTAGTGGGTTCTGCATTGCCGGAAAATACACAAATCCCACAGACTTGTAATTGATGGTGTGCAAAGCTTGGGAAAGGGAGGTGAATGGGTTTTATTTTTCTATTGAGTGACACGTTATAAAGTGGTGATAAATATACGTACAAATTTATGCGCACAAATACGGTACACAGCTGCATATGTTTTAAGTTTACAGTTGTTTATGGTTACGTAACAATGAAAACAGCAACATCCATATTAGCTACATGAGAATCGCTGAGCCAATATGAAGCGTTGTTTGCGCAGGTGTGCACGAGAGTGGTAGTCCTAACCAATTCTATACAAATCAACTTGAGCGGATGGCACATACTACAATTTTCGATAAACCGAAATGACTGTATACTATGAGTACTTATATAATGTTCATTTTGATAGCCAGTACTGCAGCCACATTGGACGTTACACGAACATTAGCGTCTGTTTGAAAAGTATGCGTATCCGAGGCCTGGCAGACCTATGCGGTAGAATACTTTATTGTCACGCAGAATGCTAGGGTACCACTGCTGCTGGGTCACTTACATTCACTGTTTGCATTCGTCCAGCTAGCGCTGCCTATGAAAGCTCTTTCTCAACGCTCAAGTGTTAAAGTTACTCACGTGTATTCTCGACATTCCTGGGTAGATATAACATGTATATCACGTGTGGCAAATATCAGCTCCCTGGTACATGAATATGTTTACTGGAAAGTGTTCCACAGCATATGCGAACAGATTGTGACATTACTGTTGTATTGACCAGAGAGTCGTATTCGTGAAACCATCATACCGTTCCTTACCAATTTTGGCGTACCCCAAGTTAAAAGCGTGATCTTGAGAGCACCTAGATAGATAGATAGATAGATGGATAGATAGATAGATAGATAGATAGATAGATAGATAGATAGATAGATAGATAGATAGACAGACAGACAGACAGACAGACAGACAGACAGACAGATAGATAGATAGATAGATAGATAGATAGATAGATAGATAGATAGATAGATAGATAGATAGATAGATAGATAGATTGTGTAGTTATTTTCAGGCAATATATATTTCTTTCTTCTGCTTTGCCGCCACCAGTACTGTGTAATCGTTTTTCACTTATTTCTATCACAAACGTGTGGAGCTTTTTACTTGTATCTCTAAACCAAAAGGCTTAACTTCGGCTCGTGAGAGGACATCTCCACATTTCTCGGTAGTCCCGGGTAGAGACATCCACATTCAATGAAAACATGCTGTCTTTTCCTTAGCCTCCCCACAACCTGTACATCACTCTTCTTCTTCACTGAATTTAACTTTTAGGGAGACGCATTCCAAGGCAGCATCACCTCGCTTCGATAAGTGAAGTGCTTTTCCTTGAATTTTCAGCAAATATCGCCCTTCTTAGTGCGTTCTTGCTCTCTGTGTAGCCACTGAGAATCAGTTCTTTTCCCATGACTGCCACGCAGTCTATCCTTTCTGCCTTTCTGACTTTTGGTTGAATTATCTTTGTTACATATCCCTTACGGCCGCATATTTACTGATTAACCTCCTAGTTCTTCTCCTCTGTGGGTCAACGGTCTTCTTATACAGAGAACAGAACACCATCTCTGCCCATCTTTGTACTTATCCTATCCTGGAGCTTCCCTTGTCTCAAAATTTTCCCATCCCATATTGTGAGTTACAGCCTCGCCTGTCGTTTTTCTGTGAGCACCCAACGCACGACGGCCCACTGTTTTTCATTCTTATAGATTGCCGATTACGCCTGCGACCTCATGCACACTACTGATTTCCCTAATTTGTCTTGGAACCGTTAAACAAACCTATTTGGAACCGTTACACAAACGTATTGGATTCCCGCGACGTTCTGCGCTTCATAACTGCAGCATCCTTTTTATTTTTGCTGTGGAGACTTTTTCCTGTACTTCCACGTATCTCTCTCTCTCATTGTCACGAGGCTAGTCAACCCACAAGCTCTCGTGTAGGTTCTTGTGCATACAAACCGATGAGAAAACCCACATCGGTAAAGAGAACACGAGACCGTTTATGCACACAAGAAAAACAACTAAATATATTTTCAATAAACTAGATAAAGAGAAAGGAATAAGAGGAAAAACAAACAAAGCACACAAATTCGAGAAGAAATTCACCTAATCACCGCGAAATGCTAAGGATGCGTAAGTTCCGCAGTAGCAAAAGCGACTGTCACCGTTCGGTCGCGGCACTCTTGTAGACGGCGAGGGTCGATGCGATGGGGTGCAGACAAGGTAGATCAGAGGTCCAAGCGTTGTTCGGGTTGAAGGTAGCTCCGGGCGCACCAAGGTCAGTGACCTCTCAGCGTTCGTCCTCCGACGCTGGGACGTAGCCCTGGAAACGGGACGAGCCTGGCCAAAGCCAAACGACGAGCAGCCTGGCCCACGCCAGACGACGAGCGGCCTGGCCAACGCCAGACGACGAGCGGCCTGGCCAACGCCAGACGATAGATGATGCTCGGGTGCCCGACCAGGCTGGAGCCCGCAGCAGCCTTGCCTCAGGAACTCGGCCGCCACCCTCGTGCCCTGGAAGCCTGCTTGCCTCCGTCGCGTCCCGGCCACGTCTGCCCCGTTCTTCGTTCGGGCTTCTTCCAAACCAGCGTGGGGGCCTCTCATTGGTCCGAACTTCACGCGCCTCGTCTGCCCATCGTCTTCCTCACCGAGTACATCGCGAAAGCGCGCGTCCACACCATCGGTCGTCGTCGTCTTCTTTCCTATGCCGGTGCACTCGCGCACATTTTAAACCGAGCACTGATTGCACTCGCGCACTTCACGAAACGCGCACTTCACTTATCACAACATGCCCCTTTTTCGAAAAGTTTTTTCCCAACGGAAAAAAACTGCCGGATGCGTGTTTCACCACACAGGATACGTTCCTGGAGTTCGCATGAACACATGCACACTGGTATCACTGCAACAAGTCTTAAGGAGCACACTTACAGGAAAAAAAATCCACATATGGTAAACAATATTGCGATGGTTGGTTGAAATGCTTTGCCCCCCATCTTTAGCAACACCTGAATTCGTATCTATGGCTGTAACCTGCTCATGAAGTCGGCACCTGCGTTTTCAGAACCTTTGATATGTTGAATATGAAAAGTGTACTCTTGTAGTACTCTACCTTAGCAACCTACTGTTCATGTGTTTTGCTTTCGCTAAGTATTGTAGCGGTTGATGATCTGTCTGTACGATAAACTGTACTCCGTACAAAAAAATATGAAATTTTTCTACCGCCCATACTAGCACTAAGCATTCTCGTTCGATAGTCGAGTAATTCTGCTCCCGAGGCAACAGCTGGCGGCTGGCATACGACACTGGGTGCAACAGACCCTCGTGTTCTTGCATGAGGACTGCACCGATGCATGTATCGGATGCGTCTGTACGGAGTATGAACACATGTTTTGGGTCTAGTGCCTTCACGATCGGCCCAGAAGCAAGGGCTTGCTTCAGCGTTTGAAATGCTCCTTCTGTTTCAGGAGTCCAACAAATCTTGTTTTTCTCCATTTTTCTGGTTAGCTGAGTTAAAGGCTGTGCTTTCTCCGCATAGCGAGGTATTAAATCTCGGTAATACCCAGCTAGTCCCAAAAAAGATCGGAGTTGCTTCTTGGTGTCAGGTAGAGGTGCACTGGCTATTTTCAAAACCGTAGTTTCTACAGGTTGAATAGTCCCGTCTCCTAGACGATGTCCCAAGAAGACTATCGACTCCACAGCAATTTCGCACTTCTGAGGCTTGATGGTTAAGCCAGACTCCCGTACTTTCTGCAACAAGCGTTGCAAGGTGTCTATGTGCTCTTCCCAGGTGTTCGTGGCTATGAGAACGTCATCGATGTAGTGGACTACATTTTCAAGGCCCTGTAGGAGTGTTCTCATTAGACGCGCAAACACCGCAGAAGCTCTCTTCATGCCAAACGGCATGTATATAAATTGGAAATGACCGGATTGCGTTGAGAATGCCGTTACTGGCCTCGATGTTCGGTCAAGTGGGACTTGCCAATACCCCTTTGTGAGATCAAACTTTGAGAAGTATCTCTTTGTGCCCACCTCTGTAAGCATTAGGTCGGTCCTAGGTATGGGTTCAGCGTCGGAAACCAGTATCTCGTTGATGCGACGGAAGTCGACGCATGTGCGATAGGTGTTATCCGGCTTCTTAATAAGTACCAAGGGCGAATTGTAGGGCGAATGAGATCGCTCAATCACACCCAGTCTTAACATGTCCTGAACCTATTGTTCTACTACTTCCTTCATGGCCAACGGCAAAGGATACTGCGGTGTGTTGATCGGTTCAGAGGTCGTCAATTGAAGTCGGCATTCCAACAGATTTGTCTTTCCCGGTATCTCAGAGAATACATCTTGGTAGGTGGTTAGAATCTTCCGAAGTTCTGTACGTTTGTCTTCTTCTAAGCTACTGCCGATCGCAATCGCTTCTACACCCACAGTCGGCTTAACTGTGCAAGCTGGTAGAGGGGTATCTGTCTCCTCCTCTTTCATAACCACAAAAGATGCTGTTTGTGGAATTGTGTCTGGTTGCCGGTCTTCATATCGTCTTAACATATTAATATGGAAAAGTTTGGCGTCATGCCCCAAGTCCAGCCAATAGTCGTAGTCGCCCTTTTTCCCAATGACCGGAAACGGCCCTTTTCATTCCATCAACAACTTATTCGCTGTTGTAGGAAGCAAAATAAGAGCTCGGTCTCCAACTTTCAGCTGACGGCTCTTGCTCTTCCGATCATAGCGATATTTTTGAGTCGTTTTCGCTCGTATCAGGTTCCCATGGGCTAATTTTAGCGTTCTTTCTAGACAATCCTGGAGATCGAGGACATATCTATAGGTCGTTTTCACCTCCTCTTCGATCTTTTCTCCAGTCCACAGCTCCTTTAACAAGTTGAGTGGTCCTCGGACGTATCTCCCGTAAATGAGTTCGAAAGGAGAGAACCCCATGCTGGCCTGAGGAACTTCTCGATATGCAAATAGAAGTGGTGCAAGCAATCGATCCCATGATTTTGGATCCTCTTGGCATAGCTTGCGCAGCATTTGTTTCAAAGTCCCATTAAATCGCTCTACCAAACCATTGCACATGGGATGATAGGGCGTCGAACTCAGATGTTTGATTGCCAACAGATCGTTTACTTCTCTCATCAGGTCCGGCGTGAAGCACAAGGCATGATCGCACAGGATTTGGCGGGGAAATCCAACGCGGGAATACATTTCGACCAACCCGTCTGTCACAGTCGCGGAGTCAATCGCCGGCAAAGCAATGGCGTCAGGATAGCGCGTAGCGAAATCGACCATGGTCAGTATGTATCTGTTGCCCCTATTTGAGACCGGCTTTAAGGGTCCAATAATGTCCACGGCCACGCGCTCAAAAGGAGTGTCAATCAGGGGCAATTTCCCAAGAGGAGCCTTTCCTACTTTGTGCTTTGGATACATTCTTTGGCACGTGTCACAGGACCGCACGTATCTTTTAATCTCTTCCTGGACCCCTGGCCAATAGAATGAACCTAACACCCGATCAATCGTTCTTGTTACTCCTTGATGCCCGGACATCAAACTCTCATGGGCCATCTTCAACACTTGACTTCGCAGCTTGAGAGGAACTACGACCTGCTGTATCAATTTGCCAGAGGATAGTCGGTAATTTCGATACAACAATGACTTATCCATGACGAAGGAATACTGGGTCGATCCTCTGCCATAAAAAACCTGCCCTACTTTGTCCCTGCAAGCTTCCAGGATCTTGTCTTCTGCTTGGGCCCTCTCGAGCTCCCTCCTGTTCATCTTCAAACTTCTGACGCTAACTGCAGCTGAATCCGGCCGGACGCTTGTGCTCTTCATACTACCAAGTGATGCCTTTAAACGATGGTCTTCTTTCTTCTTATTCAAGGTCTCGGCTACGCCGTTCGGAGTGAAGTTCCCTGCAGCCAGTTTTTCTTCCCATTTCTTGTCAGGGTCATCAGCAGCACGAGATCCTGGCACATTGCCAACGATGATGTCATATAGCGGGGAGGACATGCATTTCACGATACACGCGCCTGAAAAATATGGCGAAAAAATCTCCACCTTCGCCTCTGGTACCGTGATCCGGCTCCCGTCTGCTAAGAACAAGGCCGTCGTGGGTCCTGTCAGTGCTTCATCTGGCACCAAAGAACGCCGAACCACCATTGTATTGCTTCCTGTATCCCGTAGGACGGAAGCAGCTTGGCCGGATATAATGCCCTGCAGCACTGGCATCGAATGTTTTGTGACTTTGGCTGCGTATTTACCGCACTGGTCATATTCTCCTCCTGCTTGTCCGCAGGTATATCATTCACTACTTCTGCCTTTTCCTCTGGCGACAAGATACAAGAAGTCCTCTTAGTGACGTTCTGCTTTCTGGTACATACATTAATATCATGCCCCGTTTTGCGACAGTAGTCACAGTATGGTCTTGTCCGAGAACGAGCTGCCCTGTGACCTGTTTTATCACAGACAAAACATCGAGTGGGAGACTTCCCCGCTGTACTTCCGCATTTTCCTGCGGCGCCGTTCTCCGTTTTGTCGCGAAAAACCAACAAATTTGACTGTCGTTGGGCCTCTAAAAAATTGTCCGCAGCCTCGGCCATTTCATCTAGCTTACGACATTTTTTCTCACGTAGGAAAAGCGCCGCGCGGTTATGGCATTGATTGATAAACTGTTCAGCTACTATGAGATGTCGAACAGACGAATATTCTTTTGCTGTCTTGGACATCTCCACCCATCTGTCGAAAACACTTGCCAACCTGGTTGCATACTGCTTGCCTGTTTCTCTATCTTGAGGTCTGCTATGCCGGAACTTCTCCCGGTAACCCTCCGCCGTGAAACGAAAACGCTGCAGTAATGCTAGCTTGGCTTTCTCGTAGTCAAGTGCCTCTTCTGGAGACAAGCGACCAAATACTTTGAGAGCTTCTCCACTCAGACACAGACTCAGTGCCGTGGCCCACTTATCCTTAGGCCATTCCTGACCGGTGGCCACATTCTCAAATCTCTTGAGATAAGCATCAAGGTCATCCCGGTTTTCATTAAATTCGGGTATGAAATTGTGCGGGTTAACGTTACACGGTTCTCGCACCTGTCGACCATGGTCCGACGCCACGGATCCCTTGGCCCCTTCCACCTGAGCAAGTTTAAGACGCAGTTGAATCGTCTTCTGGCATTCGGCCTAAAGTTTTCGTTCCAACTCCGCCTGTTCCATCCTCTCCTTTCTTGCCTCTCGCTCAGCTGCCCTTTCTTTGCGAGCTCGTGCCTCACGCTCATCAAGCCATGCCTTCAACTCATCGCCCTCTAGCCCCATGCGTATCGCTAACGCCGTTAAATCAGACGTAGTCATTTTCTCACCTTCTGTAAAAACCTTAATTGCATAAACAATCTTGTCCTGTCGTAGCGGACGCCAATTGTCACGAGGCTAGTCAACCCACAAGCTCTCGTGTAGGTTCTTGTGCATACAAACCGATGAGAAAACCCGCATCGGTAAAGAGAACACGAGACCGTTTATGCACACAAGAAAAACAACTAAATATATTTTCAATAAACTAGATAAAGAGAAAGGAATAAGAGGAAAAACAAACAAACCACACAAATTCGAGGAGAAATTAACCTAATGACCGCGAAATGCTAAGGATGCGTAAGTTCCGCAATAGCAAAAGCGACTGTCACCGTTCGGTCGCGGCACTCTTGTAGACGGCGAGGGTCGATGCGATGGGGTGCAGACAAGGTAGATCAGAGGTCCAAGCGTTGCTCTGGTTGAAGGTAGCTCCGGGCGCACCAAGGTCAGTGACCTCTCAGCGTTCGTCCTCCGACGCTGGGACGTAGCCCTGGAAACGGGACGAGCCTGGCCAAAGCCAAACGACGAGCAGCCTGGCCCACGCCAGACGACGAGCGGCCTGGCCAACGCCAGACGACGAGCGGCCTGGCCAACGCCAGACGATAGATGATGCTCGGGTGCCCGACCAGGCTGGAGCCCGCAGCAGCCTTGCCTCAGGAACTCGGCCGCCACCCTCGTGCCCTGGTAGCCTGCTTGCCTCCGTCGCGTCCCGGCCACGTTTGCCCCGTTCTTCGTTCGGGCTTCTTCCAAACCAGCGTGGGGGCCTCTCATTGGTCCGAACTTCACGCGCCTCGTCTGCCCATCGTCTTCCTCACCGAATACATCGCGAAAGCGCGCGTCCACACCATCGGTCGTCGTCGTCTTCTTTCCTATGCCGGTGCACTCGCACACATTTTAAACCGAGCACTGATTGCACTCGCGCACTTCACGAAACGCGCACTTCACTTATCACACTCATATACTATAACAGCTGCGTTCGAGTGCCTACGGTATTTATTAGCCCTTTATCGACAGCACCTCATCATTAAAATAACTTAATACAATTACTCCGCATTTTAATACACAGAATACTTAGTCGCAGATTTTCATCTTCTCTTCCCTGTGCACCAGCCTGCTGCCGTATACCATCTTTGTGCCATCAAATACGACAATATCTTCAGAATCAAATAAGCTGACAGCTTCTCTCCAGTCATGACATCAGCTGGTTTTTTTGACATATCAAAATCAATGTTACAACCTTGTAGCGCTTTTTTTTTTCATTCTCACCTAGCCCTGCTCTTATAGGGCACCTCAAAAGCGGTGGCACCTAGCAGCGGTGGCTAAGGCTACTTCCCTCACAAAGCTCTTTAGCATTACGGTGAAGTCACATCTTCTCTAGCGAAACGTTGCACGTCTCGTCGTAAGGTGCCTAATTGGTCCCCAAAATAAAAAAAAATTAGGTGGTAGCTACATTGATAGCCCCAGTGATTGCTTTTAATAATCTATTGAAATAAAGTGCTTCATTATGAGAAAGGATGCCGGACAAGCAGGCAGCACAAATCTACACACACTCGGCACGTGCAACTACGTCACTGAACTTCAGCCGCTACGTTCGCCATCTACCGGACAGGGAGCCCTACAAATAGACCATCGTTTGCCATTGCTTGTCATTTTGGCAGCAGAGTTGCGGCTGTGTACAAGCATTGACCCTTCTGTTCGCTCCGTCCAGGTTCGTTGCTTCTCGGTGCACTCCTTTCTGTTTTGCGTTTTTTCTCGCTTCCACTGCTGCCTTTAATAAAGTTTATATAGTCAATTTTCTTTTTTTTACTTTGTGTCTTGTGTTCCGTATTTTGAGTTTACTTTTCTTCATTACTTATCTTGAAAATGCCGACTTGCGCGGAACTAGCAAAGGAATTACAGGCTCTTTGGCAGGAGGTCGCAGAGAAGAAAACAAGCCTTGTGATGTTCAATGACCTCTGTGAACGTGTAAAGAATGACAATGAGGCACTAACTAAAGAAAACAACGTCCTGAGGAATGAGAATAAGAAGCTCAGTAAACAAATGTGTGATCTCGAACAATACTCGCGACTTATTAATGTTGAACTGAAGGGAATCCCTGAGACAAAGGGCGAAGACTGCTTGGCAGTCGTCCAGGTTATCGGCGAGAAGATTGGTTGTCCAATGGCCGCCATCGGCGCGCATCGCGTGCCCGCATCGCCGCGCATCGGGTGCCCGCAAAGAATGGAAGCAACATTATTGCGCGATTCTGTTCGAGAAACAAGAAGGCTGAATTCGCTAAGAAGGCAAGAAAGGCACGCCTGTCTACCACAGATATAGGGTTTTCTCAGAGCACAGGCCCTAAACCTGTGTATGTGAATGACCATCTCACCCCAAAGCGAAAGCGCCTTTTCGCACAGGCACTTGCGCTTAATAAGCCAACCAGTGGAAGCCTCTCTGGACTGACAATTGTACAATCAAAGCCAGAAAGGCGGATGACAGTCGCGTGTTTCGAATTGCTTGCGCAGAAGATCTCCGAGTATTCTCTGAGATATCCAATCAGTCCCTATTTTAAACCAACCTTAGATCAACATGGCTGCGTTCTCATGCCAGCAAACATCAGAATTGCTACTCAAGAAGTTACCATTCCTATCACTAATTCACTTAAACATTCGCAGTCTTAGAAAGCACCAGGATGACCTTGTTGCGTTGATTTCTTTGCTTAAACATTCATTCTCTCTCATATGTTTATCTGAAACTTGGTTGTCTGGTAATGAGGATAACTTGTACGGATTGCCAGGTTATTACTCTGAATACCGTAATCGGGAGCTCTGTCGTGGTGGCGGTAGTGCCATACTTGTCAACTCATCCTTAAGCTACATACGCCGTAGCGACATAACCTTCAACAATATTTTATGCGAATCTGTTTGGCTTGAATTCAACCATAGTGATATACCATTGAATAGCCGTAGTACTATTATAGCTTCCATTTATCGGTCACCTTCATCGTCGTATTTCGATTTTTGTAATCAGTTAAGCATAATTCTTAAAAACCTTGTGAGAAAAAATAATACGTTGTCTTATGTGGTGATTTTAATATAAACATTATTGATCCTGATAGTGCATCGTGCTTAGAATATATGAACTGTTTATACTGCTATGGTTTTACGTCGCATATCTCAGCACCAACTAGAAACAATTTACTAGGTTCGAATACCCTAATAGGTCATATCATCTCCAACGTTTCCACTGAACACGTTGCTGGTGTAATCGATCATAGCATTACAGACCATAGTCCCGTATTTTTCATTCTGGGCTCCGAAAATACCAAGGCCAGTAACATCTTTACGCAACGCCGATTCGACGCGGATAAGTTTGTGCAAATAATTTGCACAGTAGACTGGACATCGGTGACTAATCTAGACTGCGCAGAAAAGGCTTTTGAGTCTTTCTCAGAAGTAATAGCTTCAGGTATAGATGCATGCACCACTTCCACTACTGTCACGAAGTGGTATCGTTCCCCTAGAAATCCATGGATAAGCAACTCGTTGTTGAAGTCCATTAATAAAAAGAATATCCTTCATAAGAAACTAAAGTCGCAGCCTTATAACCTCGCATTAAAATGCCGCTTTCACAAATACTCAGCAACATTATCTTCGTTACTTAGGCGTGCTAAGCGCAATTACTACCGGAATCTTATTGTAAAAAACACAGGTACCACGAGACGCTGCTGGGAAATCATTAAAAAATTTTCGAACATAAAAAAGTGCTCAGAGCCCTTAATAAAAATAAAGCAAAGCGACGAAATATATACCGACCCTGTAAGAGTGGCCGCCACGTTCAGTGAGCATTTCTGCGCATCTGCGGATACGCAGCAATCATCAGGTAATTTACGCAATATACCACGGTGTACTCATTCTTTTTGTCTTCATTCCACGTCTGCAGATGAAGTCCTTCAGGTCATCACATCACTAAAGAACACAAGTGCTGGTTTAGATAATATTGATCTTTTAAAGTAAAACTAGTTTCAAACTTAATATCACCACCTTTGGCAGTAATTATTAACAAGCTGTTTTCAGCGGGTGTGTTTGCGAGCTGCCTTAAGGCTGGTAAAATAGTTCCAGTTTTTAAGAAGGGTGATAAGACTTTTGTACAAAATTATAGGCCAATCTGTACCCTGCCTTTCTTCGGTAAGATAATTGAGAAGTTATTTCACATTAGATTAATGCGTTATTTAAAAAAATTTAATCGTTTATTTCTACAACAATTCGGATTTCGTCAAGGATATTCAACTGAGCTGGCACTAATTACCTTAACGGAGAAAACTAAACAAGCTATTGATAGAGGGTTACTTGTGGGATCTGTGTTTATCGATTTGACGAAGGCTTTTGACACTATAAATCATCACGTTCTACTTGCTAAACTCGAATCACTTGGTATGTCTGGTCCGCCACTAAGTTTTATTAAGAGCTACCTCAGTAACCGGTCTCAAATGGTTCATGTTAATGGCCATCTTTCAACGCCCAAGTTAATTAACGTTGGTGTTCCACAGGGATCAATTTTAGGCCCACTTTTATTTTTGATGTTTATTAATGATCTACCTACCATTCTTACAAAGACCAAGTGCATACTTTACGCTGATGACACAACCATCTTTCAGTCATCTAAATCAGTTTTTTCACTCCAGTCTGACCTCAACACAGATTTACATAACATAACTTTATGGTGCCAGGCCAATTATCTTCAGATCAATGCTACTAAAACCGTGTTTATGTTGTTCCATTACCCGCACATTTCACTTGACATACAACCTTCCCTTCACATTGGTAATACAGTCATAAACATTTCCAGTGAAGCGCGGTTTCTGGGCGTCATCTTAGATAGCGAACTAAAATTTCATAAACATGCAGCATCACTCGTTAAAAAGATTGCATTTGGTATTCACGTTATCATTAAGACACGAACTTATTTTCCGCCTCACATCATACGTACTTTGTATTTTGCTTATATTCATAGCCATATTTCGTATTGCGTATCATCTTGAGCCAACACATATTTCACGCACATCGAACGTTTGCAGCGACTTCAGAATCAAGCAGTTAGATTAATGACTTTCAGCCCATTTTACTTCTCCTGCAGCTCGTCATTTCCTCAGCTTTACATACTCCCATTGAGACAATTATTTTATTATAGAATGTCCATTGTCGTCTTTACACTCATCACGCATTACATTTTTATTGCATGCATTGATCATTGACACTTAACTAATGGTAACATCACCCGGTTTTCCCAGTGCAATAATCTTCTTTTGCCGGTCGTAAGGACAAACTACGGAAGTTATCAACCTTATTTGCTAGCTTAACCATTTGGAATTCATTGCCTTTCGAATTGAAATCATCGCATAACATCCATATTTTCACTTCGTGCAGTAAAAAAAATTACGTTCAGGAATTAATCAACTCATCCGATTTCTGAAATTAATCAACTGTTAATAGCTCTCCACAGTTCTGTGCTAATTTACTAATTCAATTTGCCTTTGTATAATTGATAACACTGATAATGAAACGTGTTGCATTTGTCACGTAGAGTTCATTAATATTGTTTTTTGTCTTCACTTGCTTTTGACTATTTCCTTGTTATTTTTCAATAGTGAGTATTACCATTATGTGGTGTATTGATCGTATTTTTATTGTTAATCAAGATTATTCATCATTACTCACAAGACCGTATACTATTGCTGTATTTTTTGCAATTACCCCATCCATTTAGCCATAGGAGCTCCCCCTGTCAGTTTCTCTGAAATTTTGGGACCTCCTGCTGTAATAACGCTAACCATGTAACTCAACTGAACTATTTATTAAACTTGACTTGACATCATTGTGTAGCTTCAAAATGAGCCAAAGTAAGGATGTCGTAACATGTCGTTTACTAAGACACGTTTTTCGCACAAGCATAGATGTGATAGAATTGAGCTTAGTACTAGAAAGAGGTCCCAAAGCTTATAAATTAGGGAAATGCGATATTTGTTCTATGTGCTCACAGTTACTTCTTCTGTATTCACCGGAACATTCAAATGTCTAAAAGCATCACTAGAAAGACTTAATAAGTTTTTAAGCTGTTGTGATAAATACCTCACGGATATATAAAATGAGAAACGTCGAAGCCCCTGATGCGAATAATCAATTGCATCTTTGATATTTCGAAGCAGCGCTGGCTTGTAACAGTTCTGAATATACCAAATTAGAGAACATTCATCTGCAATATTGAAAACGTAATACAGGAGATCGCAACTGCCACACTATTCTGAAACGTTAATGAGTGAGCGTCGTAGCATCAACGAGCAACTGCACACGTCGTGTGGGTGTGGTTTCCATTAAAAATTCATTGTGCACATTGTTTATCGAGCGTGGAAGAATTACACATCTGAAATCCCCGTTTTCTATGGATCCCAAAAGAAGCGTATATATCTGTATGTATTGCACCTGTCCCGCAGCAAAAGAAAGTAGAGGAGAAGAGGACGCACTTGCTTTCTCCCCTTGTTCGTTAATGGTTGGTGGAGAGCGTACGAAGCATTCACATACAGCTGCTAAGCATGCCAAATCCTCCTATGAAGGCGTAAGTTTTACATCTTGAAACATTGCTTCCAGGAGCACAATTTGTTTTAGAATTTTTCACATGTGGATTTATTCTTGGCTAACATAACCGTGTTATCCCAGTGGTAATTCTTTTTAGAGGCGAAGTTCCTTACAGTAGATCCTTGTGACTAGTCACACGTAGCGGAAAAAAGAAAAGACGAGAAAGAAAAAGAAGGCGAGAGGAATGAATGACCATCTCTTGTTTCATTTTCTAGATGGTGTTACTCTGCCGCTACTCTCCAAAGTGCCGGTATAATCTCCGATTGGCTGCTGCGCACGCTTTGCCAGTAAGTACCTCTCTCAGCCTCCTGGATAGTCGCCGTACATGACGGATCAATGGTGGAGCATGGGCGGAGCCGAGTGGCGGGCACGTTGAAGACGCTTGCTCTTGGCCTCCTTAACTCGTGTATCGTCAGTTTACCGCGCACCGTCCGCATAGTGCATGAATGAGTGCCTCACTTAGTCTCCTGTATAGTCACCGTACGTGGCAGATTGTTGCTGGGCCATGAACGGAGAAGTGCGGCGGGCACGTTGAAGACGCTTGCGCTCAGCTTCCTTGGCTTGCGTCTCGCCGGTGTTAGCCGCGCGCTGTCTGCTTTCTCGAATGCGATCGGACGCATGGACGCATGCACGGACAGACGGAAACACGGATGGATGTATGACAGACGCTTCGCCCCACTGATCAATATTCATTCCATAGATATGCTTTAATTCTTGATACAACAGTCACCAGCCTTCCAGGTGGAAATTCTTATTCGCGCATAACATTCCAGGATAATTTACCCGTGTAAGGACAGCTGTGGCGGTGATCGCCTCGGCAGGAGCGAAGCCTTGGTCTGCTATTGCCGAAACAACCAAGCGTTGGTGACTGCGGAGCTCTATTACATCACGTCGTTGTCCCGCACCACCACCCATTGTCACGGAAGTGTGAGTATAGAAAGATTGAATATTCTTACAAAATGTACAACAAGAGACATAAGCAGCTGCAGGCAAGATGGCGGAACAGCTACAAAACAAGCGCTATTGCATTTGTCGTCTTCTTCATATTTCACGGGAATTCTTTTTCCTGCCATGTAACAATATTAGGGAAACTGGTTTCACAAGGAAGAACAATTTCATTTCGCTGAAGTATCGTGACAGTCTGACGTCTCAAGTCGCAATTCAGTCCAAGCCACTAGTTTTCTCGTTTTCAGTCAGAGGTGGATTATCCTTGAGAAGATGCATGGTATTGTGGAGTTGCTGCCAGACGATGCAGAAAGTCTTGAACTAAAGGACATCCTGATTGGTTGTTTACTTTGTCAAAACTACAAGAAAAGTGGTCGTTGACAACGATTGTATGCTGGCACGGTGGGCAACCATGCGTATGCGTCGGCTTGGCGACCTTCTTTTCTGAGCACCCGTTTCCCCTTAAAACTTTTTTCTTATTTTCTTAGCCAGGGGGAGTTTCTTATGTAAACATCACTGTTCCGAAATTTCTCATGCTCGTTTCAGCGTGTTTTCCTAGCAGCATGATGCAGAGAAAACAAACATCTTGCATTGTTGCACGAAACTATATGAAGCGAACAAAGTTTCACTCACAATAATAATAAAAAAAAACAAGCGACTGCACATCCTTCCTTGGAGTTATCTTGAAAATAAAGAGTAGTGGTATACCTGTACGCTCAAACACAAACGCGCTTTGCAGATCAGTATGAGCAGCATGACGCAGAGCTGTCGAGACTTCTTCGTTTTTAGGGGCGAAGCTCCTTATAGCGGCACCCGTTCGTCCCGCGTCCCGTCGTAGTATGTAACCAGTCTTACGCTTTGACCTGCAAACATTTTGACCTCCAAGGCGGTGCCGCTGAGAGATTTCTTTTGTGCGTTGTTGTTGATGATGATGAACAAACTTTATTTAATTAGCACAAAGGTCCTTTTTCCTTTAAGGTGCGAGAGGAGAAGGCAGGACCAAACCTAGACGACGGCCATGATCCCATGGGCCCTGGCGGCGTCTTCGCCCTGCCGTACTAAGCGGGCTTGGAATTGAGAGTCAGAGCTGAGGAGCGCCGCATCCCTTCCACTCCCGTCTAGAAATTTGACTCTCATGGGGGCCGACGGGCATGCCCATAAATTGTGGCTCAAGTCCGCCCTGTTGTGGCAAAATTTACACTTGTCCGAATGAAGTTCCGGCACGCAGCGGTTCATTGTTACCGGACTAGGAAACGTGTGGGTCTGGAGTAGGCGCCACGCACCGCCGGTCCTTTGTTCAATGAGGAGTGTGCAGGAGGATAAATTTTCTGCTTAGCCTGTAATACCGCGTAATATCTCTGTAAGTGGTCAGCCGCTCAAATCTCTCATCGTCCTCCCCGTTCGACCAGGGCTATCCAGAGGCTCGGTCTGTAAGTCCTCGAGCTGTCTGGTGTGCAGCCTCATTGCCGGGCAAGGAGGAGTGAGCGGGTGCCCAGGCTATTTCTATTGTTTGTTGGTATTTGCATCCAACCAATATTCTTAAAGCTATTTGGGATATTCGCCCTCGTACTAAGTTTCTCACAGCCGTCTACGAGTCGCTAACAATGAGTGAAGTCGAGGTGGATGCTATGGCCATTGCAATAGCTGCTTCCTCCGCCTCTTCTGCAAAGCCCTTCTCACCGAGCCGCTGACCTTATGATTTCCTTTGTAGTCTACTACTGCTATAGTCATGTTGTCATTTCCTTTGTATTTGGCCGCGTCTACGTATGTTGTTTCCGGTAAATCTTTTACATTTTCATTTATATTTTTCGCTCTTTCAGCTGTCCTTGCTTTGTGATGTTCGGGGTGCATGTTTTTTGGAATCGGTAAGATTACTAAACATTTCTTGATTTCATACGGGATATCCTTTTTGGCGCCAAATTGATTTGCGTAGTTTATACCCAGTTACTCCAGTATGGCTCTACCTGTTTTACTCTGCGTTAGTCTTTCATATTGTGCAATTGTTTGAGCTTGTATAAGCTCTTTTGATGTGTTGTGAAGCCCTAGTTGAAGTAATTTATCATTAGAGGTAGTAATTGGAAGTCCGATCGCCTGTTTGAAAACTCGTCTAATGATTCTGTCAATATTTTCTCTCTCGGCAACTTGCAGTCTGAGGTACGGAATCACATATACAATACGACTGATGACAAAAGCCTGTACCAGTCTTATAATATTAATTTACTTCATACCATAGTGCCGGTTTGCAATTCGTTTAAGTAGACGCATAGTCTGCTGCGCACTGGTTTCAAGTATTCTATTCGCCTCTCCGTTGTGCCTGTTTGAACTGATTCGGAGTCACAGAATTTTTATGCTTTCGACCGTAGGTATTTGCGTTTTTCCAACAAAGACTGTAATGTTACGTTTTTCCTGGATGCTTTTCCGACCCCTACATGTCGGGTTATAGAAGAGAAGTTCCGATTTTTCCGGTGAACATTGTAATCCTTTATGAATAGCATATTCTTCTACAACATTCACTGCTGTTTGTAAAGTTTCCTGTATGTATCCGTCACTACCCTCTGCTACCCATATGGTAATGTCATCTGCATAGAGGCTATGGTGGAGTCCTGGAATTTCCTTCAGTCTGGTAGGGACTGAAGGAAATTCCAGGACTCCACCATGGCCACTTTAAAAAGAAAGGGGGATAGGACTGGGCCTTGCGGCGTACCTCTGCTGCCCAGACTGAACTCTTGGGATTCTGCTTCGCCTAGTATTATTCTTGCAGTCTGGTCAGTTAAAAAGTCTTTTATATAATCGTATACTCTTTTTTCCTACCCCTAACGCTTGAAAATTGGCAAGTATAGCTTTATGTGATGTATTATTGAATGCCTTTTTGAGATCTAGGCCAACTATTACCTTTGTGTCGTGTGTATTGAGACCCGAATCAATTATTTGGTGTTTAATCCTAAGCATAATGTCCTGTGTAGACAGTTTTGCTCTGAAGCCTACTATCGTATGAGGAAAGAGCTCCATGTCTTCCATATAATTTGACAGGCGAGTTAGGATGACATGCTCTGATAACTTTCCTACGCAGGATGTCAGGGAAATAGGCCTAAGCTTATCAAGATGTAGTTTCTTGCCTGGCTTGGGAATCATTATGATTGTTGCCGTTTTCCATTGCTTGGGTATCTTACCTTTTTCCCAACACTTGTTCATATATTCGGTGAGGGCTGTGATAGATTTGTCGTCTAAGTTTCTGAGCGTTTTATTCGTGATCCCATCGGGGCCCGGGGCAGATGTTGTGCTCAGTTTCATTAGTTCCGATCGTACCTCGGCCTCTAATATAGGTCGGTCTAGGGAATCATTTTCTTTACCTTTGTACAAGCTTAATTGCTCTTTGGTTGTATCCCCAATGTATCTCTGTCTGATTTCTTCATTCAGTTCTTCCTCCGTGCCTTTGTATTTACGGACAAGTCTAATAAAGTTTTGTTGTTGTGCTGTCTTGCTGGCTTCCGAATCTATCAGACATCTTAACAGGTTCTATGTTTTAGAGAGACTTATTTGTTTTTCCATCGCATCACACTTTTCCTCCCATTGTTGTCTGCATAGTTCCTCCGCGTACTTTTCAATATCTTTACTGAGGGTGGCTATCCATTTTCTAAGGCGTTTGTTGTGTTTTTGTGTTTTCCACCGTTTTTCTAGGCTCGTTTTTGCCTCCCACATATGTAGGAGCTTACTGTCTGTGTTTTTTAGTCCTTCTGTTTTTGGTATGGTCTTAGTTGCGATTTCAATATTTTGCCTAAGGTTCCCTAGCCATTCATCTAAGTCTTCGATGACATCGCATGCTTCCTTCTCTCTGATTTTTCTAAAGATATCCCATTCAACCATCCTTAATTCTTTGCCTCCTCTTTTACGTGGACCTGCTTTAAACGTGGTCTCAATTATATAGTGGTCACTGCCCATATTTTTTTGTGTATTAAAACAATAAGGTTCAATCATATTCTTAGTACACGTGATATCAGGAGACGTGTCTTTGGATACGCTGTTTCAAACCCTAGTTGGGAAAAGGGGGTCGGTTATTAACGTAAGGCCCTCCTGTTGGCCGGTGATCCAGAGATTTCTACCTTTGATGTTTTCTTTGTCATAACCCCATGCCGCATGCAACGCGTTGAAATCTCCTACTATAACCAACGCTTGCTTTTTAGTAATGCTGATCGTTTTTCTAAAAAGTGACCTAAATTTGGTTTTTTGTCTAGGGCTGCTATAGACATTTAATATGAATAGACTTTCACCACTCTTTTGCGATGGAACTAACTCAACAAGAACATGATCGACATCGGAGATTTCTTTATCGTGTTCTATCACCGTGAGATTTCTTCGCACAAGGGTTGTTACGGACGTTTTTTCATCAGGGGTACCATAGGATTTGTAATTTGACTATTTAGCCATTCCTCCAGTTTCCTGTAAGGCGATGACGTCTGGTGCCTCCTTTCCGTTTAGGAACTGTTGTAAGTTACCCCGTTTCCAGCGAGACCCACGACAGTTCCACTGCCAAATTTTATACTGATTACGTCGTGCCATGTCTAGGAACGGTCCCTTCCCCTGCGATTTAGATTACTTCGGTTGTAGTCGGCCGGTTGTAGTTTTTAGTAGTAGTTTTAACCGGGCCTGCTTCTACAGACCTCATATCTGTTTGCGTGTTCTCCACCAGCGTTAGTCGATTTTCTATGCTATCTATTCTTTGTTTTATTTCTACGAGCTGCAGCTGCAATCCTGCGAATTGTTGTTGCATTACCTTAGTAAGTTCTCCGAGCATATTCTCGACTTTCTTTTTCCGGGGTTTTGAGAAGTCTTCAATCTCTAAAGGAGATATTTCCTCTGCTCTTCGTTTCGCTGCATGCACTCCTGACTCCTGTGCAGGCGCTGGAGTTAAAATTCGACTACACGATGCTATGGAGCTAATTGACTCGCGCAGCTGATTTTGCCTGACTTTAGAGGTCTCTGCCTTTAGTTATTTTATTTCATCCTTCTGTTTCGCGTTTTCACGGGTGAGTTGCTCTAGCATTTTCTTAATATAGTTTAGCTCTTGACCTAGGGTGGACCCTTCTGTCACAACCTCAGGCAAGCTTCCAGACTGGAGAGACTCCCCTGATACCTCGCCCACCCAGCTCACCATTTGTTGACTGCCCCGACCGCCGCCAGGACCCTCGTGGGACTGTCCTTGAGGTGATGTCGTTGCCTTTGTCTTGAATTTGGCCCGTAACCTGGATCTGTGTTGACGAGTGGACCTTGATCTGGATGTGGATCTGGGTTCGTGTTGAGTCCCTTCTCTTTCCCCTTCGGCGAGTCGCGGGAAGGAGCTGGAACGATCTCTGCGTCGTCCCCCTCTGTCCTGGGTGGCGTTGCCATTTGTCTCCATTGGATTTTCTGGTGAATACCCTTCCCTCCGTGCCTGTGTTGCTCTAGTGTTCGACAAAATCTTCGTTTCTCTTCGTTCATCGCCTTGTTGTTGTTTCGTTTCCCACCATCTTTTCTTCAAAAGGTACGGGGTCCTAAACCGTTCTTCGCATTTTTTGTCCCTTGTAAGATGACCTTTCCCGCAAAGGCTGCACCTAGAGACGCACTGGTAGTTTTCAGTTGGATTGAGCACCCCGCAAACACGGCATTTCTTGCTGTCAGGCTGTGGGCAGACATCCGCCCGATGTCCAATCCGACCACAAGTAGTGCATGTTTCATATTGCTTCTTGTATAGGAAACACCTATATTCGGCGCCACGGTAGTATACAAAATACGGCACAAACAACCCTTCGAAAACAATGACCACTGAGTCCGTAAGTCCCATAGGTCTTGCATGTAGAATCGTTGGGTTCCTCTGATTGACCAAGCTTTTTTCTATGTCTTCTTGATTATCATACTTCGGTATTCCGTGCATAACCCCTTTGGATGTGTTTTCTGGTGCTGTTACATAAGCGGCTGTAGCATAGCTCTTGTCATTGATCATCATTTCCTTGATGTTGCTGTATTCCTTCGCATTGGCCAGACTAGGTGTGCTCATGATCATGGTATTTTGTCGCATGTTGATTCTGAGAGTATCTTCCCCAGCAATGTCCGGCTGTACTTTTGCCGCTCGTAGAACACAGTCTCTTATGAGCGCGAGACTCTGTCGCGTCCAGTCCAGACCACCTCCTGGGCGTATTACAACCTCGTAATCGTCTTCTGGTGGTTGCCGTTCTGTTGAAACTGGCCAGCGATGCAAACAATCCTTCAGTCTCCGAGACACCTCCTTGGACGCACCTCCCGCGTTCGTGGCTGGTACCACGTTTCTCTTGTCTTTTGCCTTCTTGCGTCGTTCATGGGCCACAACCCATCCTTGAGTGTCGTTGTACTCTTCGGGAGACAGCGTCTTCCCCTGAATTTCCACAACATCCATTTCGCAGGCTTCGAACAAGCCGGGGGCCTGGCTTGTCGCCTAGTTGCCAGCGCGTCCATGGCACTGCGTCGGCATTGCGATGGCGTAGCTAGGGTGACGCCGTTGTGGGAACTTAAAAAAGTGTCACGGCTCAAAAAAAAAGTAGACCCACCTGGTATATCCTGGCATCGGACAAATCGGGTGATCGTCTGGTGACAGCTGTGATGGTCTTGAATCCCGTGGTTGTCCTTATTCAGCCGCGAAAGTGAAAAACTGGCAGAGCCCATTCGAGAGGCGTCCAAGTGGCTCAGCCCCCTAGCGGCAGACCCACTGCGTTGTTGAACAACAAAAAATAGTGCTCAATGTACATGCCAATGGCTGCTGATGGGGAATGAGATACAAGAGCATTCGGCTTTTAGGTAACGCGCACGCTGCGATCTCCATTAGTAGCCATTGGCATGTACATTGAGCACTACCTGACAAGAAAGGGTTGCTACGTTAAACTCGTTGGGCGTAACCTCCTTGGTTTTAAAAAGGTTTAGCGAGCGTTGGGTCGCAGTGCCATGAATACAGTGAACTAGTGTATACCATGAGCTCGAGGTGGTTAAAAGTGGGAAGTAGACACGAAGCGCAAGCCGTATGAATTTGTGCGTGTGCCACTTCTCGTTTAGTCCTTGGAATGTCTGCTGGATGGCGGTGCTTCTATATGCAGAATATATGATGAAAAGATGCGAGATGGTTGTACTTGGAGTATTGACTAGATGGACGAATGGACACACAGACAGATGCATGGACGGACACACGGATGGCTGCACATACGGATGGACGAATGAACGGACGCAGGGGCGGATGCATGGACGAACGTAGGAACGCACGCACGGATGGAAGTGCGGATGCACGAACAGACGCACGCACGGACGGGCGGATGGACGCATGGACGGTCATACAGACGGACGCATGGAAGGACGGATGCAAGAACGAATGGACGGATGAATGCTTCGCCCCACTCTCCATCATTCACTCCGTGGATATGCTGCCAATTCTTTTTCGCAGCTGTCTGATAGCGTTTTCTTCGAGTACTTGCGTCGCGTTTTTTCACAACTGCTAGTTTTTACTAGGCTGAGAAGCAATGACCTGGCTGTCGTCCTTCTTTCCCCAGCAATCATAACACAAAAACTCAGTGTATCTTGCATAAGCCAATCCAGTGAAGACATGCAGGGCAAAGGCTAAAAATCAAGACTGATTAAAATTTGGAAATGAAAACTCCTATGACCCACGTTCACGGTAAGTTGATTAGTTTTTCGCACTTAAAGTTCGCATTCGCTCTATGTTTTATGTTTACGCAGATTCGCACAGCGTCGAATATCGTACTATTGCGTCGATGTGTCGAACGTAACGTTTGAACCGTTGAAATGACGCAATATTCGCGTAATTGTTACATAACCTAGGCAGTAAAAATTACCGAAAATATTGAATTTTCCAAACAAAACATGTAGGTAAACAGCTGTAGACAAGTCTGTAAAAGCGCCTAGACGACGCTGTGCAGCGTATACGTGTCTCCAAAGGAAGTGGAACAATCGCCCATCAAAAACGTTTTTCAATTTCCAATGCTCCAAAAACTTTATTTTTCGTAACACGAAAACTTTAGAATAATCATCGAACGAGAAGATTGACCACCGGCGTTTGCTACCCAGTGGCGTCAGCGTCAGTGCGAGTAATGTAAAACAACAAATATAAGTGAGGATATCATAACTTGACGTAGCTATATCACAGCTGATGGCACAAACTTGCGCGTCTTATTGCTTTTCCATAACAACATTGACGTCACACGATGACATCAGCGCATGACATTGCCACTAGTTGAAACTACTTGTTCCTTGTTTCATTTTTCACTTGTTTATTGACGCGGGTTGCATGACAACGTCACTTTCTTTCTTGTTTCGCAAACCTTTGCCACAAATAATGACCTATAGCAAGCAGTGCAAAAAAAATGGCACATCAAAGTACTATGGGAATCGATGATGTGTGAAGCACGCATGAGGAAGGTTGATATAAGTCACTTCAAAATGAGCTCAACGTTATCAGGTGAACGTAAATCACGTCTTACATGACTTTCATGCCATGATTATTATGTTTGAATGTGTAATTTACTTTATCATGTTCACGTCGCGTGATACCAAAGTTTGTATATGTAGAGATAGCGAAACAGCCACGAGCTTGCTATGAGCATAGCATGTAATTATGTTTCACATGATACGCATATCAAGGTTATTATGCTGCAACGTGCCATTTACCTTTTTTGTCAATTCACGTCGCGTATGGAATACCTAATTTCTTATTTGTGCAGCTTGCGAAACGCCCACGAGCACGCTATGAGCGTAGCATGTAGTCATGTTTTACATGACACGCATATCCTGACTGTCATGTTTGGACGTGACATTTATCTTCGTCGTCTGTGTACGTCACCTGATACCAAGTTTGGTATATGTGGTGCAAGCGAAACGGGCGCGAGCACGCTATGAGCGTAGCATCTAATGATGTCTCACATGACATGCATATCATGATTATCATATTTAGAGGTGTGCTTTAGCTTCGTCTAATCACGTCACGTTATATGACATTTGGTATATGTGGAGCTAGAGAAACGGCTGCGGGCGGGCTATTAGCGTAGCATTTAGTAATGTTTTTCATGACACGCGTGTCATTAATATTATGTTTGACGTGTCATTTACCTTCGTCATCCGTTCACGTTACGCAATACCAACTTGGTATATGTGAAGCTAGCGAAGGGGACGCGATTGAATCATGAGCGTGGTATGTTGTCATGTTCTTACATGCCTCTCATGTCCCGAATATCTTGTTTTCACCAGCAAAATAGATTCGTCATTCATTGACGTTCCATAAAGCCAAGTTTCGTATATGTGAAGCTAGTAATACGGCCGCGAGCGTATCATGAGCGTGGCATGTAGTCATGTTCTTACATGACACGCATCTGCTGGTTATAATGTTTGCGCCAGTCATGTATCGTTGTCTTCTATTCACGTCCCATAATACTAAATTTGGTATACGTGAAGCTAGCGAAATGATCGTGAGCACACCATGAGCGTGTTGTGTAGTCACGATTATTCATAACAATAAAATCATGACATGCATGTTCTGATTTCCACGGTAGGGTTTGTCACTTATGTTCCTTATGAAGTGGTGTCATACCGTACAGGTTTTGGAAAATGTCACTTCAACCAAACCGCGGCAAGAGCAGCAAGACCACGAAATGTAAATCATGACATTCATGATATACTTGTGATGATTTTCATGTCGTTACTTGTAAATTAGGCTCGCAATAGAGCCATGTTATGTCATTCTAATTTTGGTAATTATGCTATTATTGAGGCTGCCAGGAGAGCTTTAAGTCATAGGTAGCTAGATAGATTGATAGACAGATAGGTACTATCAAAGTCGCCGAAATTTCGCTGAGAAATACTTCGCATTTAAAACCAAGTGAGAAGGATAAACCTCAAGTTGCCTCCACCAGAAAACTACGTCAGGTGTGCAAAAATTTCTGGGGGCTGGCGGTAAGGAGAATCATAACACCGACTGCGAAAAAAAAAAGACATGAATTTTGCCTTTGATCTGGCTTAGGGGAATGCATAAGCGCCCCAGCGAGTTTCAATTCATTTGTGGTAAGTTGACGTGGGTTCAAGACAATTCAGTTATTGACTTGCTTATTATAGGTAGCTATCAAGTTTGTTTTGTAAATTTATTATCTGTATTATTTCATTTTGTCGTCATCTTAGTACGCCGCATTATTATTTTTCTGATGGCACTGCAGGGTGACTTGCTGTAAACACGACTGCAATTCGTACTGTCGTTACTTTCTCAATGGGGCCGCGGGCGTTGTTTTACGTAAGTTAGCATTTACTTAGTGGCCCTTTCGTTTATGATTGTTGTCACTTCACTGTGGGGTGATTATAAATCATTTTATCAGAAGTAATGCATTGGAATAGGTCGCGCATATGACTGGCAACGTCAGTTTATTATACGCTAACAGACGCGCGTAAGGGTAGGTGAAACGCCCTGACCCGCGTGGGACTTCACTACAGTGGATATTCACTCCTGATATTACGACGGCAAGTATATAAACAGCTGTAACGGTGACAATTCAGTGACGCGCATGGGACATTGACATCCGAGGATGTAAATGCAAGCTGTGCTTGCCCGCCACATGGAGTGCAAGAGTACTATTTCAAGAATTGCCCACGTGCAGGGAAGCGTATCCACGTTTCCCTGAAAGCAAATGGTTCGCGCAGGCTACCTCTGTGCAAGTCAGCTCGTCGATGCACCTGCAGCGTTTTCACCATGTCACAGGATGGCAATGCCTGCAGTCGGTGTTATGTCATTCGCTTTCTCAAGAGAATCTGAGTAGACCTGAATTCAGCGGAATTTCAAAAATAGGCGTTCACCTATTTTTTAAATTTGTTTTTCTTAGCTGTGGAGGCTTTTGCCCAATATACAGCTCCTTGTTCCAACTGGGTACGCAAATTGTAGTACCAAAAGTTTAATATTGAAATTTCTTGAAGCAGCACAATAAGACGAACAGGCGGGCAGCTTAACAATACCCACGTTTCTTTCACCACCCTCTACTGGGGAAGGCATGTTCGGTGGATAAGAAGAAGCAAATGACACAGAGAGCAATGTGCGAAGCTCAGCGCGAGAGTGCTTATTTACACCACACCATTTCGCCTACATACGCATGGGTATGTATAGGCCATTTGGTTTTTTTATTTTACAATGTTTAAATAAAACGTACTACACTACAACATGAGGAGCTCTCTTGAGATAACTTCAAGGAGGAATAGTTCAGAAATTTATTGTAAGCTAAACTGAACGTTTACTGCAATACGGACAGCATTGGGTTCGGGGGAAATAAGCAAGTATTAGAAAGGTGCATTTTAAAATGAATTCTGTGATTTGTAAGTCCATTGGTGCCCTGGAAGCGCACGTAGAAACAAGGAAGTATGGAAAGTGTGCGTTTTCGTGCACTTCTTCTAGCACAGGTTGTCATTATGACGTGTAGTCTCGCAACTATCTAATATATGCTACAGCCTCGTATAGAGGTGCCAAAATTGAACTTACTTCAGCCATCACAACTTCTTCGACGCACTTTGCTTCTTGCGGTTCTGGGCGAACACTTGACCCCATTTTCAAATGTACTTGCTCGGCGCAGCCACTGAAGCACACAAGACCGCTTTGCTGCAGATACAAAGAATAATGCACCACGAGCGATATATGGATCATTTAGATGCCTCAAGCTTGGGCGATATGTCATTCCTGAGGAGTGTATGTCTTTGTTAAGTTGATCTCACGAATGAGCTTGGTTCCGCAGATGTTCGGTAGCTAAGTGCTTTTAACAAAAATGTCGTCTATTTAGAAAGTTCGTTTACCAGAAAAACTTTTGTGCAGAAGGCAGAAGAAACCTGCAGAGGATTTTTCAAAAGTTAGTGATTATGAAGTATTCGCTCAATCGTCGTTCTTAGAAGTGAAAATTTAGTGTATGTATACATACCGGAGTTATCTATATGGCATGGCAATACTGCAGCGGTGCGCTATTTGAACCCACTTTGATCGGCATTTTCAGCAGAGGGGTAGAGCCAGTGGCTGGACGTTTTTTTATCGGCTAAACGCTGCAAGCCCATATCTGCTGGAAGAAATTGGATTTCATATTAGCGCTGACACATCTCCTAACATTGGATTTTTTTCAGCGTGCTCTACAATAACATTCCAAAAATGACGCCAGTGGTCACCATGCTACCTAGGCAGAATTTGCATATATATGCTTGCAAAATGGGGCAAACAATTTATGGTGTCATCCATTAGCGGATTCAGAGCACTTCCGGTAAAAAATTCTCCTGCTCCATGCGGAGCAAGTCAATTCGATTGGCAGATTGATAGTGCTCCCTGTATGTTCCATCAGCAGATATGGTGCAGCTCCATCGCAAGATCCACCCTTCAGAGCAAGTCTTTCTACTCTGCCGAAATCGGCGGATTTTACCAGAAGTCGCAAGAACCCCCTGCTTTGGAACGGTGCCAGCATTCGGTGCGCCAACAGACACCAGTCGCGTCAGCGGCGTCTAGGTACAGTGTACTAGAAGGGGTCAGTGGAGTGAACGAGGCGGCCGCGCCATATCTCGGCTGATTCTCCGGCGGGTGACAGTAGTGGCGGCGCTGGATTCGCATGGTGCTGAAGATCTCAGAAGCGTCTGCATTGGGAACGTGCGCGAGTAGCCCGCGAAAGCGTGTATTTGTTCGTTTTAGCGCGTTTAATTCGTTTGAGAGCCTTTGTCAATGTTTGCATACCTGCTAAGCGTAATAGTGCACGAGTGAATATGCAGGCACGCAGAAATTGCGTCGGTATATTCACTGTTTCAAGAGTTCGCGACAAAAAAAAAACAAACAAAACATGTAGTACAATCAGAATTTGCACGGATTCGCCTAGCTTTTCACTCAAGCAGCACTTTGAGCAGTGCTACATCATAAGTGGCTACTGGCGAGCTACAAAGAGAGAAGTATCAAAACTGTGAATAAATCATTCGTTCGTTTTGTCGGCATATTATATATCTAGAGCATTCATCCTCATATAAGTTCAGACGCCCTCGATTGTTTCATGAGGAACCTGATTTGAAGTAATATTTTCACCACAATTACATCGGGCACGACTTAGTTTTCTCATCTCAGTTTTGCGGAGAGAGAGAAAACATTTAGATAATAATTATAGCTTTCTGAAAGGCCTTCTTGTTTTAACCGCGTGCTTTCGCGCTCGCTTTGCTTCTTTTATGCAATCTCCTGGAGGCCGAGCCAGGGAGTCGTGGTGAAAGAACGGCCGTACCTCTTAGTCAAGAACTCTATGCGTACGGGGTTATCTTAAACATATTAAAGAGTGCCAGTAGTATAGTATACATTGCCCGTCTGTTACGCTGTGTAAACGCACTGTAACCAGTTCTCATTTTGAATAGTCAGCTTAAATTGTACTGCTTTTCTAATAATATATTCTCGTAACACCATAGCAAGCGAGAAAATTTATGACGATATTTAGCATTTATAGATGTAGTTCTTTTATTAAATGTCAAAAGTGTAGGAAGTCATTGGTGCATTTTGTTTTCAGAATTATTACTTGTATATGTACACATTAAAAACTCTCCCACACACACATATATATATAAATATATATATAAGGGAGAGAAGTATATATATATATATATATATATATATATATATATATATATATATATATATATATATATATATATATATATATATATATATATATATATATATATATATATATATTTACGCATTTAGGTCACGTCAGCACCCGTTTAACAATATCCATGCAGTGCCCCTTAGAACAGCCGCTATTTTTACGCCATGCATTTTGTGTAACTACGTTAACTAGAACTAGTTTTGAGACCTCATACTGTGTCGAAAAGGTGAAATTTACAGTGCGCATTAGTACAGAGGCACGCTATGTTCAGCTTCACCAACTGTAAACGTTTGGCGAAGGGCTACCCAGGATTTTTTAGGGTGGGGGGTGCAGCAGAACGATTAACTTTAGCAATCGGTGGTCGCTGTTATACGTATAAATATTTTAGCATACCCTTAAAAGTTAAATTACGAAAACATTTCATGGTGTAGTGGGTTCAGATTACTTTCCTCGCCCCTGTACTTACTGCCTCCTGATTCTGCGTGCGTTTGACACGGTCTTTTTTTTTCATCCTACAGCTTGGTCAGCGCAGCTAACTTCCAATCAAATGACTCAATTATTCTTGATATTGTATACACCTGCTCAACGAAGAAAGAGTTGAGAGAAGAAATCGGAATAAGACATGCCCTTTCTAAATAATTTTCGAAATCTCACAAGAACTTTTATGGAGCTCAAATACAGTAGATTGGCGTGTCATACTTCAAGGGTTATCACATCATGTGCTAGACATGAATTATGGGCAGGTATGAGGAAATCTGCATCAAAAAAGTTCATCAGAAAAGCCGGAGTGCATAGCAGTTCCTGCGTGCGGCGCGTGGCACTTTCAGTACTATTCGACTGCAGCGCCGCCGCTACGGGCAACGCGGAAGGCATAAGGCGTCGAGGTGCAGTCACGCCACTCAACAATTCTGGTACACTCTAGCCTAGTGTCGGAGCTCGTGTTTTGCAAGGGAAGTGTCGCTTTACCCAGCGTACCCTCTCACGCAAGAGACGCGCAAATCGCGTTTCATTCTGTCCAAGCCATTTGCTCCAGTGGGAGCATGTGTGTTTCATTGATAGATTCTGTGCTGTTGCCCTCCGCCAGAGTGGAGGGCTCTGGAACAGAGTTCGTCGCCCACTCCTAATCTGCCAATCGATGACACCATTAGAGTAATTGGTAATCTGTGTTGAGAAAAAAAATGTTTAATGATTTCGAGTACTTCGTACTCAACTATAAGAGAGCACTACGGCACCAAAGTACAGAACCTCGTAAAAACAAGAAGAAGAAGAAGAAGAAGAAGTGGATCTGTTCAGTCGCTGTTTCTGTGCACTGTTCAATTTCTGCTGTTTTCTTGGACTATTACGTGACACCCATTTCTTCGCGGTGTGCCAACAAGACGCCGGGTGAAGACTTCGAGGGCTCGGCGCCCTACAGGTACGAGGTTCCTTTATCAAAGACTTTGCTAGTACGCGACCACTACGGTGGTTGGTAGCCATCGCCACGAGCCTTATGCTCGTCCAAGTGCGTTAAACCACATGAGTGATACTGCAGGACACAATGAAAAGCCTGGGGGCTTACAATGCGCCCAAGCATCATAAAGCCGGCACGTTTGCAAATTCACAACTGCAAAATGGCTCCAGCGAGCACAGCAGCAATGGAAGACGATGAAGCTGAGAGCAAGAAGCTTCGCTTAGAAGAGAATCCTCTCGACGATAAAACGTCAACATATTACCTAAGTGATGAAGAAGACATGGGCGAAGATGAACCATTTACGTTGGTTACTTATAAAAAGAAACGAGCAGAGGGTATCCCAGTTGTCTTTCGTCCAACTGCTGAAGGTGATAGCTTCTGGAAAGTGAACACCAATCGAGTGTCAGCTGAAGTATTTTCCGCTGCTAAAGAAAAAGTGCAGTCATTCAGAACGACCAGAGATGGAAGCTGCAGTGTCAGCATTGCTTCCTTATGTTCAGCCAAGCGTCTTCTGATGCTTTCAAATGTAGGTGGTCTGAAAGTTAAGCCTTTCATCCCAAAGTCATACACTCGGAACGTTGGGAAAGTAAAACATGTTCCTCTGCAGTATTCAGATGAACAACTCCTAGAGTACTTGAGAGATGCAGGGGTTATATCGGCGGGACAGCAAATAAAGTACTACCGCCAAGAAGATGGAGGAGTGACGACGCGTCAACTTCACTCAGTGATCCTGACTTTTCGAGATGACTGCCTGATTCCAGGAAGAATCTACTTAGGATTCACCAGTCACCCAGTGGAAGAATATCTTGGTCCAGCACTTCGGTGCTATAACTGCCAGCGATTCGGACACATGGCGAAAAGTTGCCGTAACGCACGCCGGTGTAAGATCTGCTCAGAAGAACACCATCATAAGGAGTGCAAGTCTGTTCTTCAGCCTAAGTGTACAAACTGTGCAGGTAATCACGCTGCCTCATATTCAGTCTGCCCGCAAAGTAAAGCTGCTGCGAAAAGGCGTCGGCATGAGCTCATCCATGGAAGAAAACCGCGCCCCAATGAACCATCTCCAAACCTTGAGATTGTTCATCCTGTACGTGATCCACCTCAGCGGCCACCGCAACAACAGCCGACAAGCACGCCAAGAGAACCGCCAAGAAAGCCACCAAGAGCACACTCGAGAGACCACTCACGAGAAGTACCTTCAAGTAACCCAACCTACGCGTCAAAGCTGCGAACGCCCACGGGACCTCTGCCGGAAAGTAGCAAAACCGACAGTGCCAGTGTTCGCCCCAACTACAACATCGAAACGTCACGTCATTCTCAACAGGCCTCAGAAAATCAACCATTCAATGGAGACCGTGCCTCTGCATCAGTCATGCAATTGATTCTGCCAATGCTTTTCGCAGCACTTAAGGCAATCCTGTCTGCTCTACCGGAAGCAAACAACCTGCCAGAAGTAAAAGCCCTGCTGCCTCTGGAAGCACTACTGTGTCAACAGTCCGGGTCAAACCTGCGACAAGTAACATATGAATAAGCGCTACAAAAATGTTTCCATATACCAGTGGAATGCCAATGGTCTTCGAAGGAAGTGTGCTGATTTCCGTAAACTCCTTCTGCAGTATAAATTTCCAATACTTTGCATCCAAGAGGCAGGAAGGAATAATGATTTCCGCCTCTCCAACTACGTGATATATAAGTCATCTCGTCGAAGTGGTCCTAGCAGAGTACATTTGTGCGTCAGAAAGGACCTACCTTCTCATCGAGTTCACTCAAGTGATTCGGACTTCCCGGAATTCGTCGCTTGCAAAGTATTCTTCGGTGAGCAGTGCGTTACAGTGATCAATTTTTACCTACAACCTTCAAGCCACATTTCGGTGGAAGAGCTAACAAATTTCTTCAACATTTCTAACTCATATACGTTTATATGCGGAGACTTTAATGCGCACAACATAATCTGGGGTAGTGATCGATGTGATGCACGTGGGAACATTGTTGAGTGTGCCACAGACAAATGCAATTTGACAATTTTAAATGACGGCTCCCCAACTTTTCTCTGAGGGCATAATTACTCTAGTTGCATCGATGTAACTTTGTGTTCCCAAGATCTAGTGAATGGTGTGGTATGGACAACGGATGTAGAAACACGTGGGAGTGACCCTTTTCCCATTCTAATAAATGACCCCTACTGGCGAAAAGACGACACCGGACGCTACAGCAAACTGACGAACTGGAAAGCTTTTCGGCACCACCTAACAAACCAAAATAGTGAATTCACGACAGTTGAAAGCTTCACTGAATTTCTGCAAGATAATGCGAATAAATGTACAAAGAAAGTCCCGATTCCAAAAGACTATGCTGCAGTCGATGGAGAGTATGAACATCTAAAAGCCATCAGACGCCGTTCAGAAAGGACATATTGACGCAGCGGAAATTTAGAAGCATACAAAAATGCACAGAAAATCCACAGTGTAATGCGCAGACGGCTAGAAAATTTAGGTGAACGACGCTGGCGTGATTTCTGTGGCACTCTCTCTCTCCACACACCTGTTCCAAGAATTTGGCTTGTAATTCGAGCACTTAGTGGCCCTGTATCACAGAGCTTCCCATTTCGTGCTCTTGCTGTAGCCTTGGACAAACCGGAAGCTGTGGTAGCAGATGAATTTTGTCAACTTATTAGGCCCGCCGCATCACAATGCGCCTTATTTGATAATTCTGTCGCGTTAGCCAGACAGAAAATTAATGCTTGCTTTTGGACCCAGCATTCTCAACTAGACCCTGTATTAGGTTAAGGGAGCTGCATTGTGCTATAGCATCATGTCGTCAAAAATCGGCCTCTGGACCGGACGGCATTACGTACAATATGCTCTTTTGAAGAACCGTGGGCTCACAGGCACAACTATTCTCTTAGATATTTACAATAATCTATGGACACAAGAAATTGTACCCGAGTCTTGGAAGTCTGCCTCGCATCATTCCGATCTTAAAACCGGCTAAGACGCCTTGAACCTTGAATCCTTCCGTTCAAATCAGTCTGACAAGCTGTTTATGTAAGGTAATGGAAAAAATGATTGATGCGCGACTTCAATGGTGGTGCAACAGAACTGGTGTATTCTCCAACTACTTGGTAGGTTTTAGGAAACAGAGATGCACAATGGATGCAATACTGGACTTAATAACGTATGTGGAGCATGACCGCGCCTGCGGTAGTTTGACGGTCGCAGGTGTTCTTGGACATCAAAAAGGGCATTTGACACAGTCAGTCACACTCATGTTCTGCTGAGTAGTTGAACACGGATCTCTTCGGCAGGTCTTTGCGGTGGGTATCCAAATTTTTATCAGGTCATAAAATATTCATTCAGACGAGCGAAGGAAAAAGGCAGAACACGACGTCAGACAGGGAGTGCCACAAGGAAGCGTGCTCATCCCTCTTCTTTTCAACTGTGTTATGGCGGATTTACTAAAACACTGCTTCCAGGTTGCAATACTCTTTATATGCAGATGATGTGTGCATTTGGGCCATCTGGCACGGACTTACGGTCCAATTCAGATTGCATTGCAAGACGAATAAATATTATCAACAATTTTTTAAAAGAAAGAGAATGATTCTATCGCACGCAAAGACAGCTGTATTGCCTTCAACCCGTAAGAAGTTAAAGAACCTCAATCTCAATTTAGAAGAGAACCACTACTGATTGTGACACGCATCGGTTTCTCGGAGTAATACTTGATAAACAGCTATCATGGGCACCTCACATTAAGAAACTCGAAAACGAGGTGATACGCTAGTGAATATACTCCGCATAATCGCTAGGGACATCATGGGGCGGATCTGTATCATCCATGCTCGCTGGTCACAATGCTTTAATACGACAAAAAGGTTGCATATTTTGCAGCAGTGTACACGGCCTTTCCCGCACTTCAGAGGAGCGATTTCAAAGACTAATTAGCTAGGGGACTGCGCGTTGCATAGGCGTTCCACGAGTGGACTTCCAGCAGCCTTGTCATAGCAAGACTCGACACTACCCTTTCCAGTCATGAGAACATTGAAACATGCCGCCATTTTTTTTCGCTTACAGACGCAACACAGGGACCACCCATTGGCACTGGAGATTTTACTAAGAGATAAAAGCAATGCTCATAACAATGTGCAGATTAATGTACATATATTACCCAGAAATGATTTTGGAGCTCTGAAATGGACTATCCTCCATGGCTGCTTGTAATACCAGCATTGAATTCTCAGTGGATGGCATTATCAGAAAGAGAGACCATGTTCATCCAAGCTGCTCAAAAACTAGCGCTTTATTAGATACACATGCGGTATACAGGGTACATACATATTTACAACAGATTGGGTCAAGTACTACAACGTCTTCAACATCGGCATTTATCATACCACAGCTCAATATTCAGGAATCATTTAAAATATGCCGCATGACGTCATCTACAACATCTGAGCTCTTCGCTATTCTGTATGCTCTAAAGTTTCTAAACTCGGTAGCAGACGCTAGAGAATGGGTACTTTTCAGTGACTCACAGGCCACATTAAGAATCACTCTTTAGTACAAACAGGACAGTAATAGGTGATAGTATGACATACGAAACGCTGAAGGAGCTCACCAAAGCAAGAAGGTGCAACATGAGATCAAATTCCAGTGGATATCTGGTCACTGCAACTTCCTGGAAACACAGCTGCCGATGAAGCGGCACGACAAGCACCTCATAAAGACGTTACTGTTTCTTTACCAATTTTGAAAAATGAATTTCGTAGTATTATAAAGAACACAACTTTCAGAATGAGCAAAACTGCTTGGTTTGACCAAAGTACAAAGAGCTGCGATTTATATCACATTGATCCATTCATTGAATTCAAAATTACGCTGGTATTAGATAGAAGGATGGAAACTCTAATTCACCGATTGAAGCTAGGCACCGCACACACAACATTTTTTTGCACAGAATCGGGAGAGCTGAAACTCCCGAATGCGAATGTGGATTTATAGATGAAGACGTCTGTCATCTTCTCATAGACTGTCCACATCATGACACGCCGAGACGCCGTCTTAAGTGCGAACTGTTCGCATTGGACCGCAGAACATTTAGCATGGAAAAACTTCTGGGCCCGTGGCCAACTGGAGTTTTTACAGTCCCACGCTTTAAAAGCATTTACACGTTTTTTACAAGACAGCGGGATTGCAGACAAGTATTAACAAAGAACAAACTTTCATTTGTAAAACATGTACTTGTTATGTACAGTATCATGTGACACCCATCACGTGTGTGTTGTGAAATGAATGACGTGTCGACTATTATGTACATACGAGCGAATGCATCTTATAAGGACCAGACGTGTGCTTTGCTGTTTTGTGCTGGTGGACCGAATATTAACGAGGGCCATTTCCAGAGACTTCTTACATTGACTTTCGAACATTACTACCATTGTGATATCTGCGTATAAGTGGTGTCTTTGCATATCTGTGCACGAGTTTTCTATTTTCCCATGCACTGCTTTGTATGTTTTGCTTCAAGATACGTGTTCAAGTTTCAAATCAACGGCTAAGGAGTAGCCGGCGCCATAATGGTGCGCCAACATCTCCTTATATATCATATCAATAAAAAAAACAAGACGCTATCTACTATGCGAGTACTAGGGACATGTGTGTTTAGAAAAAGTGGTTAACGATTTAGAGTACTGGCTACTCTACTCTGGGAGAGCTTGACGCCGTCCTGTAGGTCAATATATCAAGGCCCTACCATGTGTGTTTAGAAAAAAATGTTTAACGATTTACAGTACTTGATACTGTACTATGGGACAGCTGAAAGCCGTCCCCGGCATGATTAATGCTCTGTGTGTTTAGAAAAAGTGGTTAACAATTTAGAGTAATAGGTACTCTACTATGGCGAGAGCATAAAGCCGTCCCGATGCTCTTTATAATAAGTGAGAATTTTTACTAAATTGCAGTCGGTTATTCACGTGGCATCAGGCAAATTCTACATATTTCAGGCATATCACTTGCCCATCTGAGCTTGTGTACATTTTGCTAATTTTCAGTCGCTAAATTTCCCTTTTCAGAAAATTTCATTGTAAATGTTAATTTAACTGCTCTGCAAAACGCACCTTTTAAGCAAACAGTGACAAACCTGTAATTTATATACCCGTAGTGTTTGCATTACCAGCGAAATAGACTTCCGGTTAGAAAGGAAATCGCCACAAACGCTCACTATAGTGGGCGTTGGTGGTAAGCGTCGTTGGTAGTGCAAGTTGATCTGCCTGCATCGTGTTTTACGATGTCAAATAAACGAAAGAATTCTTTAGGCTAAACAGCTTTTAAATGCGAAGCATTTCTTAGCAAACTTCGGCGACTTTGTTCGTATATATCTGTCTATCTAGCCGCCTACGACTTTTAGCGCTCCGGGTCATTTGGATAATGGTATCAACACCAAACTTGGTATGCGATAACATGACTATATGACAAGCATATTTGACTACCCATAAGAAGAAAGTCATGACATGTATGTCATGAATGTCATGATTTACATTTCATGGTCTCGCTGCTCTTGTGGTGGTTTCGTTCACATTACATGTTGCAAAACTGGTATGGTATGACATGATTGCATGGCAAACACAGTCGACAGACCCTAACACGAAAATTATGAGATGCGTGTCATGTAACAACATGACTTTGTGGCACACTAATTTTGCGCTCTCGGCCATTTTGCTAGCGTCACATATTTCATTTTATTTCATGTCATTTATTTACTCTCAAGGCCGAAGCATTACAGAGAGGAGCGGGTATACATCGTACAGAAAATCAGGAAATACAGCAAATCAAAATTATATGAGCACAATGGCGGTCTGAAAACCATAAAAGAAAAGAAAGACTGCGTGATGTGAAGAAGAGGCAGGGTGGTTGTAACGATAATGTTTAACATGGTTGCGTCTTTGAATGACACGCGCACACAAAAAACTAACAAGAGAAAACACAGCGTGACTTAAGTGGCGAATTTACGCGAAATGGTTAGAGAGGGCGTTTTTAAACAAAGTGAGGTCAGTGATAGCAGCGATAGGGGCGGGAAGGTGGTTCCACTCATTTGCAGTTTTCGGGATGAATGATTCAAAATATAAATTTGTGCGGGCGCTAGGAACGCTCACTTTAAACTGATGATCGTTGCGTGAGGAAACGTACGATGGGGGCTGGAAAAGAGAGTTGCTAAAAGACGGAATACAATGAAAGATCTTATGGAACAGGCAAAGGCGAGATATTTTACGCCGCAGTGAGAGAGTGGGTAAGTGAAGATTGGCTTTCATCGAGGTAACACTGGACGTGCGATGGTAGTTTGACATGACAAAACGTGCCGAGCGATTTTGAACCGCCTCGATGCTGTCAGCGAGGTAATTGGTATGTGGATCCCAGACTGATGACGCGTACTCGAGTTAGGGTCGGACTAATGTTTGATAAAGCAGAAGTTTAAGGTTAGTCGGAGCCAAAGAAAAGTTTCTGCGCAGATAACCTAACGTGCGATTCGCATTGTTTGTAATATAATCGACATGCGTGTTTTAAGAGAGATTGTTAGAATATATACTCCTAGGTACTTGTAGGACGAAACCAGATCGAGATTGCTGTGGTTAAGTGTGTAGTCGCACGGTACATTATGAGAAATACAACGGCAAATTCGCATAGCCTTGCATTTAGTAACGTTTAGCTTCATTAACCATGCGTCGCACCATGATGAAGTGTGATCTAGGTCTGTTTGAAGGGCAAGATTATCTGCGTTAGTCCGGATTTCACGGTAATTACACAGTCATCGGCAAATAGTTTGATGGATGAGGAGATGTCTTTAGGTAAGTCGTTGATGTAGATAAGAAATAGTAGGGGACCAAGAACGCCGGACGTTACAGGGCTAGGCGGGGAACAATGATCGTTAGCAGTTACAAACTGGGTGCGGTTAGATAAGAAACATTCAATCCACTTTAAGACGTCAGCATCAATATTTAGCGCGTTTTGTTTCAGAAGAAGTAACTTGTGGCAGACGGTATCAAAGGCTTTTGAAAAATCTATGAAGACACAATCAACAGTAGATGAACGATCAGCAGCAGAGAATAAATCGTTAGTGAAGGCCAGAAGCTGTGTCGCACATGAATAATATTTCCTAAACCCGTGTTGGTGAATGCTAAAGAAGGCGTTACTTTCAAGATAACTCACGACGTGGGTGTAAATTACATGTTCGAGAAGTTTGCATGGTACACTGGTTAGTGGAATGGGGCGATAGTTCCCGGGACTATGAGCGTTTCCTGATTTAACAAGGGAGCCACCTTCCCCACCTTCCAGTCCTCTGGGAGAACACCTTCTTCTAATGACTGATCAAAAAGTCTCGACAGAATAATTGAGGAATGAACGTCAGTGTTTTTCAAAAATTTAGAAGAAATGCCATCGACGCCTGGTGACGACGAAATTTTTAAATTTTGGATCAACTTGCGTATGCCGGCCCGGTCAACGTGTACAGAATTCATCACAATGAAATCGCGAGCTTGAACATCTGGAAGGACGGCAGGAGTAGTGATCGTAAAGAATGAAGAAAATGCATGGTTAAGGGTGATGCAAACGTTCTCACTGGAAATTACTTCGTCCGTGTCTGTGGTAAGTTCAATCTGTTTCCTATCGCCCCCATTAACGACCTGCCAAAATTTGTGGGGATTGTTTTGCAGAATTAACGGTAGCGTTTGCTGAAGAAAGGACTCCTTTGCCGCGGATAAAGCACGCCCGTATTCATCAGCTACCTTTTTGTAAACCTCCCATCTTTCAGATAAATTAGAACGCTTGGCTTGGCGGTAAACGCGCTTCTTTTTATTGGACAGGCGTTTCAATGTTGGCGTGAACCACGGTGATTGGCTGTTACATGCGATTTCGCGTAGTGGTCTGTATTTGTTAACGAGTTCGGCAACTTTATTTTTAAACAGCATCCAGTTATCGTTGACAGATCTTTGGTTGAAGTCTTCTAGAAAAACGGGGGTGAAATGTTCAAGTTCGGTATTAATGGTTCCATAATCAGCTCTACTGTAGTCCCTGAATCGCTTTTTACTTTTTTGTTTACGGGGCGATGCGCAGGGGAGGTTGAAAACGATTGCTTCGTAATCACTGAGGCCTGGCAAAACAGAAAGCGATTGCACGAGATCGGGGTGAGAAGTCAGAACTAAGTCTAAAGTTGAAGCACTTGAATGTGTAATGCGAGTTGGGCACATAACCAGCTGCGTTAAATTGAATTGCGCGCATGTGTTAAGGAAGCAGGCGCTTTCAGAGGAGCCAGAGCCAGGCGATAAATGGGAGTTGTTCCACGAGATATCAGGAAAGTTAAAATCACCTAGGATTAAAATTGGTGTGGCAGGGAACCTCACGTGCAAGTCACTTATGACGTCCAAGCTTGTCATTACGGTACGTGAATGGAGGACGAAGGTATCTGAATGGTGCAAACATGACAAGCACGAGATGTGTGTCATGTAACAACATGACTACATGCCACGTTCATGATGCGCTGGCGGCCGTTTTGCTAGCTTCACTAATACGACATTTCGAATTGTGGGACGTGAATGGATGACGAAAGTATGAGACTGGTGGAAACATCATAAACATAAGGTGCGTATCATGTAACAACATGACTACGTGTTACGCTCATGATGCACTCGAGGCTGTTTCGCTAGCTTCACATATAACAAATTCGGTATTACGTGACGTCAATGGATGTAGAAGGTATGTGACTGGTGCAAACATGATAATCTTGAGATGCGTGTCGTATGAGAACACGGCTACTTGCCACACTGAAGGCGCCAATGCATTTCGCCGTGACGCGGTGCGCGTGCTCACCGGCGTTCGTTTTATTGCGTCACACTAGCGTTGCCACGCCAGGCACCGGTCCTGCCTATACTCGGAGGCACGCGCTGCGTTGCTTTGACGCATGCCCGTTTCAGAGCGTGCAGCATTCCTCCGTCTCGAAAAGAGGCAGACGCAGTGCTGTCATGGTAACGCATTGGCGCGAAATGTAGCATGTTGCTTTTCGCGCCGGTTGCCGCCGGCCGTGCCGACGGACGCTGGTCGTGCTTGGCGTCAAACTATATAGTGGTCGCGTTTTGTTAGCGTAGCGTCGCTGTCAACGTCACGTTTGAGTATATTGGGTCCTTCGTGATGCACCCGAGGCCCTTTCGCTAGCTCCACATATACCGAATTTGGTGGTACGTGACGCCAATGAATGACGAAGGTATATGAGTAGTGCAAACATGATAATCATCAGACGCGTGTCATACAAGAACATGAAAACATACCACGCTCATAGCATGCTCGTGGCCGCTTCG